>CM070548.1:61143148-61651276 GCA_036346405.1 Phyllostachys edulis
TTGCACTAGAGTCAATCTAGAAGATATCTAATACCCATAGCTCTTGTGTGTGCCTCATGCTTAGGTCAGGAGAGGCTTCAAAAGGATCTCAAATATTCAAACTGCAGTGTATTTTGCATATCTTTAAATCTCCTCGATTGAGGATCTCTAATGAGATGAAACCGCCGCAAGATGTGTTTGTTCTTTGGTGATTCCTTGGCCCTTGGCTTATGCGAATGGCCCCACTCGTTATCACAAGAAAGATCCAGAGGATCGCACGCACTAGGAACCACACCTAGTTCAGCTTATGAACTTCCTTATCCAAACACCTTCCTTGTCGCTTGTGGCGCAATGTACTCCTCCGCTGTAGAGTCAGAATGATCCTCGCTTGGAACTCTTCCAATCGACCGCACCACCGCTCAAAATGAACACAAAACCCGATTGCGATTTGTAATCGTTTTTGTCGATTTGGAAGCTTGCATCGGTGTACCATTTACAACGAGCTCTTCCTCACCTCCGAGACTAGGAACACATCCTTAGTTCTTCTCAAATACTTGAGGATGTTTTTAACCATTGCCCAAAGGACTCTCACCAGATCACCGTATCTCGCCAGAACACTTAGAGCATAGGAAACATCTGGCGTAGTACATATCATAGCATACATGATAGATCCAATGGTCAAGCATATGGAATCTTACTCATGCGATCTCGCCATCGCTTGTCGAAGGACACCGAGTCTTGCCAAGATTTATGCCATGAGACATGGGCAAGAACCCTTTCTTTGCCTCCTCCATGTTGAACCATTTCAACACTTTGTCAATGTAAGTACTACGGCTTAATCCTATTAGCCTTTTTGATCTATCTCTATAGATCTTAATACCCAAAATATATGCCGCCCCTAAGTCCTTCATTGAAAAACTATTTTTAGTGAGGTCTTAACGACTCGAAAGATAGGAATATCATTTCCAATCAGTAATATGTCATCTACATATAAGATTAGAAATACGAAGCGTAGCTCCCACTTGCCTTCTTGTAAACGAAGATTCTTCTTCGCTTTTGATGAACCCAAACCCTTTGACCACTTCATCAAAACGAATGTTCCAACTCCGAGATGCTTGCTTCAATCCATAAATGGATTTTTGAAGTTTGCATACATTGATTGATCGACAAAACCCTCGCCAGATCATATACACATCCTCGCTAAATTTCCATTAAGGAAAGCCGTTTTGACATCCATCCGCCATATCTCATAGTCGAAATATGCAGAATAGCTAGAATGATCCGTATAGATTTAAGCATCGCTACAGCAGAAGGTCTCATCGTAGTCAACTCCTTGAACTTGCCGAAACCTTTATGCATAAGTCGAGCTTTATGGATATGAACATTTCCATTCATATCAATCTTCCTTTATAGATCCATTTGCACTCTATGGTTTTAACACCATCAAAGGGTCAACCAAGTTCCAAACTTGATTGTCTCCCATGGATGCTATCTCGGATCTCATGGCACTTTGCCATTTCTCGTAGTCTGGTCCATCATTGCTTCCGTGATAGGTCGAGGCTCATCATTGTCTAACAATAACATATCTCGCAGATTATGGAGCCTTCCGACCTTCGTGGTGGTGGTGCTTCCTTTGCCATGGGTTCTCAACTTGTTCTCGCCACGGGCATCATTCGCCGAAGTCTTCCCGATTGGTTCATCTTGAACCTCTTCAAGCCGCACTGCTTCTTCCACTTGTCTCCTCGTTGAGAAACTCTTTCTAGGAAAACACCACTTCGAGCGACAAACACTTTGCCCTCTAGTCGGTTGTAGAAGTAATATCCAAAGGTTTCTTCTGATATCCCACTTAAAATGCATTTATCCGACTTGGGTGTGAGCTTGTCCGACTTTAGTCGCTTGACAAACGCCTCACATCCCCAAATCTTTAGAAAAGACAAACTGTGACTCTTCCCACTCCATATCTCATATGGTGTCTTAACTACGGATTTAGACGGTACCCTATTATGTGAAAGTCAGCTTTTCTAGAGCGAACCCCAAAATGATAATGGTAGATCTCGATCTGTTCATCATCGATCGAACCATGTCCAACAAGGTCCGACACGCCTCGGATACCCGCTTTTTGAGGCGCCCAAGGCGGTGTTAAGTCAGGAACAATTCCGCAACTCTTCAGATGATTGCTAAATTCATGACTCAAAAACTCGCCACCACGATCAGATCGCAGAGCCTTAATTTTCTTGGCACGTTGATTTTCAACTTCATTCTGGAACTCTTTGAACTTTTCAAAAGTTTCAGACTTATGCTTCATTAAGTAGACATAGCCATATCTACTAAAATCATCAGTGAAAGTTATGAAGTAATGAAATCCTCCTCTAGCAACAGGCTTCATTGGTCCACATACATCAAGATGTATGATTTCCAACAAGTCCGACGCCTCTCAAAAGAACCTTTGAAAGGTGACTTGGTCATCTTACCAAGCAAACAAGCTTCACATGTCTTGTATGATTCAAAATCAAACGGTTAGAAGACCATCATCATGGAGCTTCTTCATGCGCTTTTCACTTATGTGACCCAAACGACAATGCCAAACATAGGTGGGATTCAAATCATTAGGGCTAAGTCTTTAGCATTTATGTTAAAGATGGGTGCATCATCAAGATTTAAAATAAATAACCCATTCACAATGGGCTAAAAGCCACAAACATTTCATTTTTAGAGATCAAACAACCATTGTCTTTACTTGCAAATGAATAACCATCTCTCATCAAACATGAGGGGATAAAATGTTTCGACTCATACTAGGAACATAATAACAATTATTCAATTCCATAATAAATCTTGAAGGAAGTCGAAGTTGCATGGTGCCGACGGGTCAACGCAAAGAACCCTTGCTTTATTTCTCGACGCGAAAATCAACTTCACCTCTTGCGACTCCTCTACTTTATTAGCCCTCGATCGAGTTGCAAATGTGAGCAACTAATCCGGTATCAAATACCCAAGAGTTAATAGGAGAATCACGAGAAAATGTCTAAAACATTTATGACAAGTGTACCTTGGGTGGAAGTCTTACTCTAACCTTCTTCTTGCATTCCTAATCCGTGTACTTCTTGCGCTTTCTTCTAGTGGCCGCTTTCTTTACAATAGAAGCATACCGTCTTCTACCTGTGTCCAAAGATTAGGCTTAGGCGCTGGCTTTAGATCATATCTTTAACCTTGCCCTTATTCTTTGCCCATGGCTTCCTACCCTTTTTCTTGAAGCTAGACTTGTTCTCAAGACACCATCACATGGCTAGGCCCCGACACTTCTTAATGTCACTCTCTGCTTTTGAGCATCCCACAAAGCTCATTAAGGCCCTTTCCACCCATGCATATGGTAGTTCAAATGAATTGTCCATAGCTAGGTGGAAGAGACGCCAAAATGAAATCAGCCACCAACTCTGGCTAATTGGAAAACCAAGTTTATCCAAAGTCCGATCAGAACCAACCATTTTGATCACATGTGGGCCTACGGGTGCACCTTCGTTAACTTGCATTCCGTAAAAGCCTTAGAGACATTGAATCGCTCACCCCGCCCGGTCTCGAACATGTCCTAAGCGCCATGATCATATCATACGCTCGATCCTCAAACCGCTTTTGAAGGTCAGTTCCATGCATGCAAGCATAAGACACCTAATCTCAAGAGAGTCATCACATGCTTTCTTGTAGGCGCTTTAACAGAAGAACCGTGATTGTTAGCGTGCTCTTCGGGATTGGGGTGTCCGTAACGTTTTCCTTTTATCCGCCACGAGAACAATTTCGAGTTACGGACCCAATCAATAGTTTGTTCCATTTAATTTTTCTTTCTCAAGAATCGATCGCAGCAAAAGGGTGCGCGGGTTGCTAGATGCCATTGATCTACAATAGGAAATGCAAAATACTAAGACAAATAAAACCATGATAGAGTAAACTCATTAAACAAATTTAATAGAATGTACTCCCACTAAAATCAACATCCTCTATTGATTCTTAGTGATTCAAGATCCGCATCATCGAAGTCTACTAGTGAGCTTTTGCATCACCGCTAGAGACAAGGTAATTCGCAAGCAACACCTTACTAATCATATCTCTATATGACTCTTGTTGTTGGGTGACATCTCTATGCCCCGGCTTCAACCTTTATGCCCCAAGGCCCATAACCTTTATGATAACCTTGTTAAGTTCACCAACCCTTATGCATGTAGGTATCCGATACAAACCCATCTAGTCAAGGAAAGTCGATGGTGCCCTAATTCTATAGACCCACCATCAATTTACAAGACATGGGATGGTGCAGAGTTTAGTTGGGAGGGCATATGTTTAACTTAACATTTTGTGAGGGATCGCTATACTTCTACCATTCAAACATGCATAGAGTAAAACAAACAGAATAGCATTCACATAGCCAGACTCAAGATGACCCATTTTCTCATGGTGATCTCCATCGCCATAGAATCGGCCCACCATGATGATCTCCATCTCCATGGTTAATGTGTGCCATCCTCCAAGTGATGTGTCCTCCGAGTACTAATATAAGCTATTACCCATAAAAACTAGTAATAAAATACAGGATACTAGGAATCATCACAAGTCGGCACGCAGTCGTTAATACAATACTTTGACAACACAATGGCTCCAAATTGTTGCGAACCCACTTACACGCAGTCATGAAAATATTACAAACATGCATCACATACACATTAGGCCATATCGTCACATACATCCTGAAAAACAAGTTATGCATAGAATCGCAATCCACGGATAAGGGGTCGAGGGGTTTCCCTGTTCGAGGGATAATACCAGATTCCAAGGCCCCGACATTCGTGAAAAAAAACAGAGATCCAATATATGCAATTTTTACTTAGGATTTTGGTCGGCAAATCATATTTACCACAAATCGACTATTGTTCCGATTCGACCAATTTGTATTGATCTTTATGCAAAGATGCCGTGGTTTGAGAACCGAGACAACTTTCACTCATGGAGCCCGATCGCACGATCACGGTAGACATCGATTATCAATCTAGGTTCCGATTCGACCAATCATATTGATCTTCGCATTCCGCACCGGTTTTACGGTCACCGCTCTACCCGGCGGCGAATCCGACCGTAGGGTATGTTGTTTCACGACCTTAGCAAAGATGATCACGAACATCGATTATCAATCTAGGTTCCGATTCGACCAATCATATTGATTCGTGATTCGCAGTTCCGGTTTTACGGTCACCGCTTCACCCCGATGGCGAATCCGACCGTAGGGGTATGTTGTTTCACGACCTAGCAAAGATGATCACTAAACCAGATCAATCCATTACTGAACTATACAATCGATCACATCGATCATACCGACTTACATATCGCCATATGCAAATCAATTCAACCTATAACATGACAAAGAACCGCCTCGATACCATCAAGGATACGGGTAGGCTACACTAGCGAATTAATAAAAATTCTACCCGAAACCAAGATCATCGCGATTATAGATCACGGTCTTACCACTAGACGCCAGAAAAGTGAAATTGATGTAGCACGCCTCAGGGCGAGTAGTCGCATTAAGTTGATGCAAAGACGTCAAGGCGAGTAGTCGTATTACTTCCTCGCCCTCGTCACAAGCGCCCCACGACAGCCTCTCTTGCGGTTCGTCCAAACGCTACATGATGCAAATACCCAAAGGTATCCACACATACGGGAGGAAGCGACGACGCCGGACTACTAGATCCGCAGCGAGCTTACTAGGGCATATCTCCAAAGGCAATATTCAAGGAACATTTATTAAATCATGGATACAACGAAATATCATCATCTCTATGATTGCCTCTAGGCATATCTCCAACAATACCCACACACAAAAACTAGCCGTTGGAGGAGAATCATTAAAATCGGGAAACCCGCCGACCGCAGTATAGGGTTTAGTTCGAGCTACAATGCAACGACTATAAAAATAGCCATTACATGTAATTCTCGTCACCCGCTTCACAGGTCTCTGGTCTGACGACCTCGTCAATCCGCCTTCCGTGGAAGAAAACGAAAAACTCGCCTTCTGAAAAGTTGACCGGCCTTATAAGGGCGGTCAGTCCGTAGGCATATGGGCGGTCAGTCCGGGATTTCAACTGCGGTCAGTCCGGCCCTGCATTTCAACATAGACGACACTCGGAAAAACGGCCATAACTTTTGACTCCAATGTCGGAATTAAGTGATCTTGGGCTCTATGGAAAGCTTATTCAGAGGGCTACACAACCCATCTTTTTGATTGATCTCAAACACAATTGATAAAATCAAAAAGCACATCTCCAAAGAGCCAACACCATGGTCTAAGTCCAGGGAAATAACAACGTGCAATCTTAGACCTTGCCAAGGGAAAATGCATGAATCCCAACAATTTGCAAAACACATTTGCAAACTTTGGTATCATGCCACAAGGAGTAGGTACATGGACTTCAACTATTTGCAAAACACAATTGCAAAATATAGTCACATGCTACAAGGATTATGCATGAGCCTCGACTATTTGCAAAACACATTCGCAAATATCGACAACATGCCACAAGGAGTAGTTGCATGGACTTCAACCATTTGTAAAACACATTTATAAATTATATTCTCATGCTACAAAGAGTTAATGCATGAGCTTAAACTATTTGCAAAACACATTCAGCATCATGCCATGGAGAGCTAGAGCAAGCGAGATTGAGCTATCAACACATGATGAGACTCAAGCTACTAGACAAGACCCCTCTTAATAGTACGACAAACCTATACTAGCAACCCGGTCTTCCAACCAAACACCAAGACCAGTAAAAGACTAGGAACACATCCTTAGCGCTAGCTAGTCATACCTTTGCCTTGCACACACACTTGAAGCTTGATGACACACATCTTCACTTGAAATTGGTTCTTGACTTGAAAGCTCAAGAACACATGATGAGTTCCTTTACTGGATCTTGACATGATGCTCATCAACACATGATGACATCCATCATCCCGAGTCTTGAAATGCATTAACATATGATGCATCCTACACTTGACCTCCATCAACACATGATGGGCCTTCTCTTTGACTTGATGATCAACTCATGATCATCTCTTCTTCTTGAACATCATCGACACACGATGATTTCCATTTCTTTGAGTTCTTGATATGATGCTCATCAATCCATGATGACATCCTTTTCTTGAACTTGGCTTGATGATCATCAACACATGATGATCTTCTTCACTTCGATCTTGACTCAACATCATCAACACATGACGATTTTCTTTTCTCCTAATCTTGACTTGATGACAATCAAAGATATGATGCCATCCAAAGTCTTTATCACCCTCGAACATAACCTATTCATCCAACTCATAGAAAATGTTAGTTCCATTAATATGATTATCATTAATTACCATTACATACCATTAATTCATAATGGTGGGACAAGATATCACAATCTTTCCTCTTTGGTAATTGATGATAATCACTTCAATTGCAAATAATTGAATAGATTGGTATGAGTATATATGAACTACACAAGTTGAATATACTCAAAGGGTATATGAGCATATATGAACTACACAAGTCTCATATACTCATATGAATATATTAACTACACAAGTTATATATACTCAAGGATATGTTTCAAACTAAAGATTCTTAAAGTATGTGGACAAAGGAATATGGATCAATACTAATGAAACCATTAAAACATAGAGTGAACTCCCCTAAATGTGTGCATACACAAATGTGTAATAAGAACATATGCACATATTCAAGTTAGACTTTTGATGGAGTTCAACCTATATTTTGGATCCGTGGAATGCAACAATATATAAGAATATGATGTTGAATGCATACCTCTTTGATTTTCACCTTTTAATCCAACTGAGACTAATCATGAGATATAGCAATAGAAGAGTTAGTCTTACAAATAGATTTATCATTATGAGTGCATACCTGTTTGGATTTTTCCTTTTATATCCAAGCTGAGACTAAACATGGTATATCAATAGAAATGTTAGTCTCATAAGTAGATTTGTCATTAATAACCAAAACTCTATTAGCACATAATGACGAGTCTAGATTCTTCAACACTGCGACCACCGTGTCAACCATGACATGTCTCTAACATGGCAGCCTCGATCTCACGCGCCATTACCGCCAGTTCTTCTTCCTCCGATTCACCTCGACCACACCAGACTCCACATCGGCGCCACGCCCTTGATTCATTCCTTCCTTCGACTGTCACTGTAAGCACCCATGCCACCGCATCCGCCAACGACGTCCTCGTCCCTTGGCTCTTGCAGAGCCCCCACGCCACATTCCTTGTCTCCTCTCTTGTCCTAGGCTCCATCGCCGCCCACCCACTCCCCGCCCCCATCTCTCTCACCCTCCCATCTCGTGGGAAGTTTGTGTTTCCGTTGCAACGCATGTGTACTTTACTAGTATAACTTAGATGCTTGAGAATATATTACGCATCTGGTAGACTATTTAGATTTTTTAAGACATCACAAACATTAGAAATGACAATAAAAACTTGAAGAAAAATACGACTTGAGGAACCTAATTAAAGTATGATATTTGATAGAAAAAATCATCGAGCATAATCAGTTGTTGGGGGTTCTTATAAACGTAATCACTCTTCATCATGCATGGATCATGTAGCTACATACCCCATTTCTTCCTCCATTAGTTACTCTTTTCCAAAATGTATGCATACACATGTACCTCTATTTAATCTCAAGCAATACGTCGATCATGTGTGTGACAAATTATCTTATTGATTTACATGGTATTAGAATACCATGCTCACACATATACCGATGCACCATGGACGACCTACCTTGAACTTATCTTCTCTCATACACCGCTGCCCCACTAAACCGCTCATCTTCTATCTCTTATCGCCGCCATAGCTTTTCTTCTTCAATCTCCAAATGTAAAGCCCAATTCTTGATCGATCCCACTCACCGCCACCTTTCCAATGCAATACTCTACCATATAGTTATCTTCTACTTCTCCAATTATTGCTTATTGCGATCGTTCGACATCAACATGCATACACATGCAATCATCGCTCGACCTCGCTGGGACACTGCACACTCTCCTGGGCCCCAGTCTATTTCCTACGATTGCCCATCTCTACTCCAAACTCTTTGTCCTCTACTTTTGTACGCCATGCTTCTATTCAGATGAATGCATGCATGTATAAATGCATGCATGATGTTAGACAAGTTCGGTGTCCTTTTTCCCGTGGTCACCACCTCTTCTTTGACGCTATTAACCTGCTATGGCTTCCTCACTAACCATGATGACCTCCCATCTTCACCGATTCTAACATGTTTGCTTTAGTCGTTGTCTAACGATACAGAATCGCTTCGCCATCATCGTAACATCATCCATAGCACGCCTTCAATGTAAAGCGCCAACTCCTCTCTCTGGCAAGGTTTCCTCATCATCGAGCTTTTTGTCCACCGATTTCTTCAACAACACCGATGCTTGCCACTCATCATCACTTTACCATGGCTTCTTCGACTTTAACCTTTCTCTGCTCAACTACTCGAGCTAGTAGCACAACATTGTCCTTGTCGAACACCTAAGGTGAGCAACACGACATTGCCTTCATCTCCGCTGTTGACTCTTTGTCTCTTCGCTTTCCGTGGGTCAATGTCTTCTTGTAGGATGATTGATACTATTACACTCTTTTGGGGTCTTCTACAACACCATTCGTGGTATCTTCGTTGTAACTTTTTAAAATCAAAATTTCAGTTATTTTATTCCAAATTTTAGTTATTTAGGATTGAATTCATAATAAATAAAATTACATTTTTTATTTTCTTTTTATCCCTAATTTAAATTATTTGTTTGTTGGAATTCATATACAAATCCAATTGCTAATTTTCTTTAATTTTTATTCCAAATTACAATTATTTAGGATTTTACTTTGGAATTCATAACAAAATCAAATTTTATTTTATTTTTTATTCCAAATTACAATGATTTAGGTATTTTACATTGTTCTCGCCGAACGGCTAAGGTGAGCAAAGACACTATTGTCCCTATCTCTATCGCCACCGCCTCGCTCTTCCCTCAGGATCGTCTGTCTTCTTACAAGACAAATTGACGCAATTGCACTATTTCGTGGTCTCCTCCGACGCCATGCATGCTATCCTCGTTATAATATTTTTATTTAAGATTCCAAATATTTTTATTGGAGTTCAGATACAAATCAAATTGCTAATATTATTTATTTTTTCTTCTGAATTTTAGTTATTTAAGTATTTTACTTTGGAATTCATATGGAAATAAATTTTTATTTTATTTTATTTTATTTTTATTATGAATTACAATTATTGTTTATTGGAATTCATATACAAATCCAATTACTGATTTTATTTAATTTTTATTTTGAATTATATTTATTTAGGTATTTTACATTGAATTTGTATGAAAATAAAATTGCTCATTTCATTTCATTTTTTGTTCTGAATTTTAGTTATTTCTTTTGGAGTTCAGATACAAATCTAATTGCTAATTTATGTTTATAATTATATTTATTTAGGATTGTGCTTAGGAATTCATATGGAAATCAAATTACTAATTTTATTTTATTTTATTATTCTGAATTTCAATTATTGATTGTTGGAGTTCAGATAGAAATCTAATTGCTAATTTGCTTTAGTTTTTATATCGAATTACACTTATTTAAGGAATCTACTTTGGAATTTGTATCAAATCAAATTGCTAAGTTTTATTTTATTTTAAATTTTAAATTTTAGTTATTTTTTGAATCTGATACAAATCTAATTGCTAATATCTGCTTAATTTTATTCCAAATTATATTTATTTAGGATTTTACTTAGGAATTCTTATGAAAGTGAAATTGGTAATTTAATTTTATTTATGAATTGTATTTGACATGTACTCTTTCTTTTAATGAAGACCGTTATAACTGGACCCACCACAATCAACAAAGTATTGCAACTAGATTTGTTTTGAAGTTTGTATAAATCCTTGGGAATATATTTATGTATCTTGTAGGCTATTTAGATTTTTAAGATATCCTAAACATTGAAATGACAATAGAACTTTGAAGAAAATTACAACCTAAGGAACGAATTGAAGTATGAGCTTTGATGTAAGAAAATCAATGAGCATAATAAGTTGTTGGGGTTCTTAGAAACTAACCACTCTCTATCATACATAGGTCTTGTAGTCAGATGCCCTATTATTACTCCATTAGTTATTTTCCCTAATTGTATGCATGCAAATGTACCTCTATTTAATATCAAGCAATACATTGATTATGTGTGAGGTAAATTATCTTATTAGTTTATGTGGTACTATAGTACCTTGCTCACGATACACCGATGCACCATGTGCAACCTACCTTGAACTTATCTTCCTCACACGCTAGTTGCCCCACCAAACCGCAGTGTTTTCTATGTCTTCACACACGTACCATTTTGCTTCAACCTCTAACAAGAAGTCCAAATCTTGATTGATCCTCTCACCGCTACCCCTTCCAATGCAATATTTTACTACATAGTTATCTTCTGCTTCTCCCCAATTATTGCTTAGTGCTAACCATTGCAATATCAATATGCATACACATGCAATTGTTGCCGATCCTAGCTGGGGACACATGTCATGCTATCTCCAGTGACCCCGTGCATATTCCCACCATCTCTCTATTCCAAGATTTTTGCTCCTCTGCCTCTGTACGCCCACGCTTCTATTTGTAATGTAATGAATGCATGTACATACACAAGCATGATGTTATACATGTTCGATGGTCTCTTCTCTTGTGTCGATCGCTCATCTTCTTCGACGCTAATAACTCAACATTGTGCCTTCCTTACTAACCGCAATGACCTCCCATCTTTACTAATCTCGCATGTCTACTTCACCGTTGTCTAACGATATGGATAATCTTTTATCATCACTAGCAACGACGCGCCCTCACCAACGATGGCTAGAGATGGATTGTGCCGTGCCATGCCGGCATGGCACGGGCACAACGGGTCATGAGCCATGGCGCCAAGACAATTGAGCTCCCCAGCCGCCTCGTGTTTCAAGACAAACACCTGCTTGGCAAGGCCTAGCACTGGCATGGCACAAGGTAGTCAGAAGCGCATGCCAAGGAAGCGACGCGACGCAGAGGAGGCCATGCGTGAGCCAAGGGCACCTCAGGGCTCAGGTGAGGGGGTGATGAGGTGGCGGCGTGGTGATGGCCAAGAGGTCGGTGAGGGCCCTAGTGAGCGGGTTGAGGAGGTGGAAGGCGTCACCAGCCTTGTCGCTGGGACGAGGAGGCCTTTGGTGCCGCCGAGGTGTTGGCCGAGAGCTCGAGGTCAACGTGGCTGCAAGCGCCGTGGTGAGGTTGAGGAAGCGACACTACACGCCGCTGCAGCTTGGAGAGCATGATCCAACATGGGGCGGAAGCGGCTGTCCTAGTCGCCACCTCCCCGGGCCACCCGGTGACGCCCACGCCTGCACGTGATGCGAGGCGAAGGTACTCAACCACGCCGTGGCGGAGCAATGGCTAGCGATGTCGCCGATGAGCTTGGGCGATAGGCTTGCCCAGCCGCTCCTCCATCCATGGTGGACGGGTCGTGCCCGAGACGGCCGCTGGTGCCGCCATCGTGAGGGGCTCAGACGCGCCTTTTGGCATCTTCTCTCAGGCTCTCGATCTCAGAGCGACAATGGTGTTCATTTGGGTTGCGATGGAGGCAAGAGGAGGCTTGGGGCCTTGCCTCCTTGGGCCTGGCCGAGCCACCGAGGAGAGGAGGAATGGAGAGCCATGGAGCCGAAGGAATGGAGATTCGGGAAGAAGAAGATCAAGAATCAAGAAAGAATTGAAGAAGAAGAAGAAGAAGAAGAAGAAGAAGAAGAAGAAGAAGAAGAAGAAGAGAGAAAGAGTAGCTCACACAAGGAGAGGCGAGGCTACGCCTCATAATAGCACCAAGCTACACGATACATGATCCACAGCTTCAACTTATGCACGATGTTAGTGTAAAGTGTTCACTTGCACATGATGCAAAGAGCACTCACTATTGTTGCGCCTCATGTCATCATGTTTTGTTGGCTATCTTGTGGAGAAGAATAAAATGGCTCGTATATCTTGGTGGATAGCGAGTGGCTATCATTCAGTCAATGTCTTGGTCTCGTGGAATGTGCCGATGTGCAATTGTGCATAAGAGGATGGGTCGGTCTCAATATTTTAGCTAGTGGGGAGCAGAGTTGGGATCAAGGGCCCATGTCGATAAACTCTTAGAATAATCGCATATAGTAATAAGTAAACCATCTACAATTATATTACAAAGAAAAATACTAAACAAGAGCGTGGCTTATGAGAAGATACCGGTCTCGTTACTCTAGAAACTTAAAATACTAAACAAGAGCGAGCAACATGTACAGCTTTTGATATATTAATGATTTTTTGTGAAACCATAATTATGTAAAATTATGGACACTTAAAATTAGGGAGAAAAGTGAAAATTTATTGATATTTTACGCAGACATTGTTATTACCTCATTAAAAACCTTATGCCCCAGCTTTGGGGTTTCCAGAAGAAAAAGAGTACAAGAACAAAATTCATGCATACATGTCTTGGCTACTCGACATTGAGATTGGCTAACACCTCTACGATCTCGTGATCCTCCAGCTTGATGCCGATGTCACTTTTTGCCAATTCCTACCCTGAGGCAGTGATTTCTCCACCATCTTGGGCGTGAGGATGGCCTTCCTTTCTTTAATTATTCTTCCTACCATGTCAACGCCGCTTCAAGAGACGGAGGACACCGAACCAAGAGAACATCTCATGCTAAATGACACAACACCGAAAATATCCGCTTGTTGTTCTTCCACCAATCGAGCAAGTCTAACTTGCTTCTTCGCCGAAAAGATCAGATCTATGTTGGCAAAATTATGCTCCGTAGTGGTTCAGCCGAGGTAGAATTCCACTTGGGGCGCTCGAGACTAAGAGGATGAAGAACTGACTTTCCTTCACTTTCTTCCACAAGTGTGTCATTGCTTGTCTTGCTTTTGGTGCGCCTCAGGAGGCCTCCGATCTCGTGTTGTCGCCAAGTTTGTCATGATACAAGTGGAAAACATGAACTAACTCTTTTGACATGTTCAAAGCTTCAGAGAAATAAAGGCCGATGCACTCACCTATTCCCTCCATAGCCATCTGCAAACCTGTTAACTTTTTATAGGATCCAAAAATAATAGCAAAGCAATATAGGTGTGAAATAGATCCAAAATATTTAACAAATTTTTTCCTCCATTGCTACAATAACATGACCTAAAATGGGATGCCCTCTAGATTTATCAAACTTGTTTGTAATTAGCCTAATAAAATCTATAACTAAGTAAGAGGTTGGGTAGTAAATACCAGATAGAATCTTAGTTGCTTTGTAAAAAGGTCTCAAAACTCTAAAATATAACTAACAATTTTCCAATCTGAGTTAGCAACTATCAACTTATCTGAGTTAGCATTGACAAAGACAGATATAAGATGTCCAAACCCTTGCACCTTTTTTAGCATGATGTATGTCGAGTTCCACCTAACCTTCATATAAAGATAGAATTTTCTTAGGGCCTTGTTGTTGGCTACGCAATACTCAGCGAACCAGGCTGCCACCACCGTTGAACTTGAGAGGAAACGAAGAGCATCACATATATTATTCAAATAAACGCCAATCACCTCCATACTGTCTTGCACAATGAGGTTGAGAATGTGACATACACATCTCTGATGGAGAACATATCCACCGATATATGTCTACAACTGAAAGCATCTAGGCCCCTAAAAATGATTTTGGTAATTAATGTCAATATTGTGTTATAGGACTAATATGTGTGCTAAGATATTTTAAGGTTTAGTCCTAGTTTTGAATGATGACATGGAAATGGAAATGCAAAGGTGATAAAGATCGACATGGATCAAGACAAAGGTAGCATGTAGCCTAAGGATCCTTTTATAGCTTTTTACCGATCTCTTGTTTGGAGAAAAGATCGGATTTGTAGACTAGATGCCGCACTATAAAGAGGATCAAGGCTAGTAGCTTAAAAGATTATTTTGTGCCAATTTGATCAACCAATTGACAAGGATTGCATTTAGAATTGCATCCAAAAGTTGTTATAAAAAATCGGATGACCAGATTTGATGAGTGGTACTACCGCAAGTCGGTAGTACCGATTCGAGTTGGCGTATGTTTTTCCAAAGGTGCTTGTTTTTGGAGTTTTCATCTTCTTTGACAATCGGTATGACCGCAGCTTTAAGCGGTACTATCGTAGTACCAGAGGACCAAAAAATATTTACATGCACGTTATTTCCGAGAGGGTGTTTTTGGTGTTTCTTTAAACCTCTCGAAATCGGTAGTTCCGTTTAGTTTAGCAGATTATCACGAGCGGTAGTACTAGTTTTAATTGACTGGTAGTACCACAACTTTTTCGTAATGCATATTACTAGTGCATTTAATGAACAACAATGACCCTTGAATAGTAAAATCGATAGTACTGGGTTTCTACAACGGTACTACCGTAAATGCTGATTTTTCAGGGATCAAACAACTAGTTTTTGTTGGTGGGGGTTATAAATACCTCCTCATCTGCCTCAAGCTCATAACCTTTGGCCATATTGAATACACTTGAGGCTTTGTTGCTCTCTCCTTTACTCATTTGCATTCAATTCACATTTTGAGGTAGTTGAGAGCATTCAAGTGCATTGCATCATTAGTTGATCATTTTGGCACTTGATAATCTTCAAGCAATCACTACGATTTATTACTCTTGGTGCTTGCCAGCATCTAGACGGCTCAGAGAAGTTTTGCGTGGTGATCCCTTCAAGAAGAGTGTGAAGAGGCTCAGCAACGGTTGTGATTGGTTTGGCGCTCACCGTCTCCGGAGTGGAGGAAGAGCATCCATAGTAATCGAGGGAAGTGCTCATATGGAGCCAACTTGATTCGTTCAAGTTTCCTCAACGTGGACTAGTGAAGATCGACAAATCTTAGATACCACGGAATAACATCGCTTATCTCCATTGTGGTTTATCTCTTGTCTTTACTATTTCCAGATTTACATTTCTAGCAATTAATTGTGTAGAATTGCTCGTAGAATTGTATTTAGTTTTGACATAATCTTGAGTTGCTTTAGCAAATATTGATCATAGCTCTTGAACTTGTGCTAGTATTTCTTCGATAAGATCAAAATTGTCAAAATTATCAATTAGAGCTCAAAAATTTTATAACCTCCTATTCACCCCTCTAGTCGGTCATCCTTGATCCTACAAGTGGTATCGAGCTTGGTCTCTAATTTTAGACTTAACTGTCTAGGAGAGAAATTATGGATAGTGAGGGAATGTCAATAGGCAAGACACCTTTATTTGATGGATGAAATTATGCTTATTGGGAACTTAGAATGTCCATTTATTTAAAGGCCATGAGCCTAAGCATATGGAGAATTATTAGTGAGAGTTTTGTTATGGCACTTGATCCTACACACCTCATGGATCTTAAAGAACTAAACTCTCATCTCAATACTCAAGCGATGAACGCTATCTTCGAGCTTTGAATACGGATGAGTTCAATCGAGTGAGCAACTTTAAAACCGCCATGGGATATAGACTACGCCTCGTAAATTCATGATGGCACATCCACTGGTCAAAGAAGCCAAATTGCATAGGCTCCAGATCAAATATGAGACATTTACAATGTTGCCTCATGAGAACATCACCGAGATGTATTCTAGACTTAACAACATTGTGTAACATCCCAATCTCAGATAAAATGGGTTTGTTCAAGTATAATTATATGTGTAGAAATTAAAACTTTTTCTCACATCTTGAAAAACCCCTAATCTCTCCTGTGATTCTAGTCCAAGAGTTGTGTAATCCAAAAGCACAAAGCTCTTGTTGACCAAAAGTCAAACTCCTTTTCCAATTATCTTAAATCTTGTGCCAAACATTTGGAAAATATTTTCCTTGGTCCTAAAACTGATGTGGGACCCTCTGAAAAATATCACAAGTTGTAAAACTTGTTTGATAAATTTTGGAGGTAAAACAAATCCTTGAACAACCTTCATGAATTTCCTGAGAAAAATGCATTGCATAATAACCTCTGGAAATTTTATGCAAGGTTAATCTCATTGTCAGCAAGCTCCAGTTAAAATTTCATCAAATTTGGAGTTCATTTGCTATCTCAAATAAATCCTCTTTTGTCTCAGCTTGTTTATTAATCTAAATAAACTGATTTGACTTGGGCTTGAACCGGGTGGCAAAGTCGGGTCCAACCCAACCGCCTCCCTTTAGCGCCACGACCTCCTCCGCTCCAATACCGCCAGACCTCCCATCTCATCGTGTCTTGGCCACGGATCAAAATCCATGGCCCTCGACCTCCCACGAGCTCAAACCACCTTGACCTCCATTTTGACTCACTTGAGGTCGAGAGCTGGATTCAATCCTAAGGCCACGACCTCCTCTCGCAAACCTTCTCTCATGAGGTCCTCCCATTTTGTTGAGGTCGAGCCATTGGATCGATCCAACACCCACCACCTCCCTCAAAATCTAGCGCACCCAACCTCCCCATCGTGTGTTGTAGCCAAGTAGATTTAAAATCTACTACCACGACCTCCTAGTGCCTTGTGCGATCTCGACTCACAAGACGTGAGGTCGAGTCCGCTAGATATAAATCTCACGGCCATGACCTCCTTGCCCTCTCATCGCCACTAGATCTTGATCCGATGGCCATAATTTCTCTTAGGGCAACAAGCCAGCTAAGACCCCTTTGTTGTGCGCCTGATTTAAATCCAAAGGCCATGACCTCCCCTCATGCTCTTAAGTTCGTGTGCGGTTAAGACTCACAGAGGTCCGCGACTGCTGGATTGAGATCCAACGCCTTGGACCTCCTAATCCTATTTTTCCCACGCATGATTCAAGATTAAGGAAATCGTGAGGCCATGACCTCCCATCCTAGATCGTGTGGCGGGACCTCCTCCCAAATTCTTTAAGCGAACGGTTCAAAAATAGGATCCGATGGCTAGGACCTCCCAGAAGGCTTATCCAACGGTCATAAGGACCTCCCCTGTTCTTCTCCTTCCTCGGTCACGCATGCGTTTTCCGAAAGCAAAGGAGTTAATGCACGCAAGATCTGTGTAATTTTAATATCTCTTTGTCAATTCAAGATTAAATGCGTGTCGCCTTTCCGCCTCCACCGCCTAGCCTGTCACCATGTCAACTTTACATCTTGTCCAAGCCCTAGATCGACTCCATGGGCCAAGCTCACCATGAGCTTAACCCGTGGTCTATGACCTCCGCGTGCCCTAAGTATAAAACCTCCCCATCGCTTTCCTTAGCTTCCTTTGCACACCATTATCCCCTTGCTTGCACCTCAGGCTTGTGAGCTCTAAACCACCAAGCTCTCCTTGGTCGCCATTGCCGGAGCTTGAAGCTCCTGCGGACAAGGGTCCTCGGAGTTTCTCCTCCTTTTCTCGAGCTTCATTTGTGCCCTACCCTCCGGGACCAAGTCCTAACTTGATTTGTTGGGCATTTGCAGAGGGGGACAAAGTGGAGCTTGAGTCAAGCCGTGGTCGTGGAGCACCTTTCCTCCCCAAGACCGGCCTTCCTTCTCGACCTCCTCAAGACCTCGGACCTCCTGTACTCCTCCCGTTAGTCCCTTAGTTGTCGCACCCGCATGTATGTCATCATGAGCTTTTGTTTGAGCACACGCTTGAATATCGCTATGAGCTTCATTTTGCATTTCGATTTTGGCCGTGCTTGTTCGTTGTCCTCTCCGCTCGCCGGCTGCTCAAGGCCGCCGCCATTGCCGAGAGGAGGTCCATTGCGCGCATGGTTATTGCGGACCTAACGGTACCATTGGATGTCGCCGCGAGGTTCAGACGCCGGCGATGACCACATCTTTGAGCTCGGTCTTTGCTCTGACAAGATCGGCGCCGTTGTCGCTTTTAGGACAAAGATCCACCGCAAGCACGCGCTCATCATTGCTCAAATCATTGAAATCATTGGCGGTCTTAACCGCATTTAATCCTCCCATGTTGCGCGATTTAAGACTCTCCCGCTGGACCTCTTTGTGTCTCAAGCAAGATTTATTCCATGTCCGAAGCGTTGCGGGTCTGGGACGCCCGACCTTCCTCCCAGAGATCTTGAGCGCCCAAGACCTCCCTTGAGTGATCGTGGCCGCCTGCACCTCCCCGAGGTCTCGCGACGCTAGGACCTCCCTTAGGACCTCCCCGAGGTCATCTCACTGCTCATGACCTCCCGGTAAATCTTGACCGCCAAGGTCCTCCTCGACGATCTCGAACCATCAAGGACCTCCTTGGAACATCTCGATCATCCAGACCTCCCCGTGAGGTCTTGACGATGTAGATCTTCCTTGGGGAGATCTTGGTAGTTTAGATCTTCCTTGGAAGATCTCACTGCTCAGACCTCCTCGTTTGATATGGACCGTCCCGTCCTCCCTCATGTGTTGTGGTTCGCTGGATGCGATCAACGGCCACGACCTCCTCTCTGCGCAAGTAATGCAGCTGGAGGACATGGACCGTTGATCCAGGATCAACGGCCATGTTCTCTCGACTGCACAGCACAGGCGCGCTGCTTCTCTGGAGGTCTTGGGCCGCTTGATTTAGATCAACGGTTCACGCCCTCCCTCTCTTTGGTTTTAGAATTTTCCAAAGGAGCACTTATTTATAAACCTAAAAAGGTATGAACTTTAAAATGCGTAACTAATTCAATTTAAATCCAAATAGGGTGATTCAAATTTCTGTAGCTCTGGTTTGGACTGGGCTCTAATCTAAAAATAGTTATGGGCTCAGTTCAGCTCCAGAACATGGTTTTGCAAATAGATTTCAAAACTAGCTTTAAATGTACACTCAAATTGATGCTTAACTTGTAAAATACATAACAAATGCTCTGTAGATTGTTTTTGAGTGAATCCAACTTTGTTGGCTTCTCTATTAGCGAACTTACTGTGAAAATTAGCTTTGATCTTGTTGCTGTTGTAGAAAAGAGTTCTTGTGCATTATAATTTTGTTCAAGTTCTTGTTTTTGAAAAATGGTAGAAAGTGCAATCTAGCTCCAAATGAGATGAACTCAATTGTGTTATTCATCTCATGAGGTGCTGGTTTTGTTGTAAAATTTCAGTGTCACCACTTTTCTAGAAAATGTTGCCTCATAATTAGATTAGTGAATAGTGCAGTTTGGTATTTTTAGGGCTGAGCAGAATTGTTTTGCTCATATCTTTTGCATTGAGAATCCAAATCCATTGGTTCTTGTTGCTAAATTCCCTAAAAATCACCCTCTTGCTTCTGTAGAAAATTCAGAGTGTTTGGAGTTCGTTTGCTGTGCTGTCTTTGTCGTTTTCGCCGTTCTTATCGGTTGTTTTCGCTCTTCCGATTAGGTGTCGATTTAGTACTTTGAACCCGTGAGCGATCCTCAGCAACAATTTGACCAGCAACAGCAAGGCAAGCAGTTTGATCATTTCCATCATTGTCCCATTACTTTAAAGTTTAATATTTTGTTTCACTTATATGTATGCATGCTACTTTGTGTTAAAATATCGCTAGCAATCCTATAGTTGCATAATCTGTCGGAATTGTTTATCCTCTACTACCCATGAGCCTAGGTTATTTGCTGTGGTTTGAGCTCGTTGGATGAGCTCTTATCACTTAGTAGTTTACGCTAACATTGCTTAGCCATGCTTAGTTATCGGTAGTATGGGCCATCATCGACTTAGTCGATGGTCTTGATCACTCAAACTGATTATTACTCCTATATGTCCAGCACTTGTGCTTTGATTAATTTGTAAAATCAAAACTGAAAATAAAAGATTGATTTAGACTTGGGCATATTGGATGGATGATGCGGTTTTTGGAATGTGGTGGTATGCCCGGTCCCTAAGGACCGAAGTTACTTGGGTCACTAAGCCAAGTGCTTTTGCGTGCTAACCACACGAGGGATATGGGACCTCTTGACTAAGTACTTTGGGCGGTGCTAATTGGGGTCGCCGTTGGTGTGTTTTAAAGATAAAATGTGTGTGTGTGTGTGGAATGGAGCAAAGGCACCGTTAGGTCAGTCCATTGGGTCCTTATCCCCGTGGGTTGTGTGGTCAAAATTAGCACCGCCCATTGGAAATGTCTCAGAGGACTTAGCTGCTTAAGATACCAAAGGTAGTGTGCTTTAAGGAAAGGCGGTCTCGACGTGGGTACATTGGTACACCCTCGCAGGTTAAAACTATTCAATAGCCTCGCCCTAGGTTATGGACATGCTTGGTAAGGTCGCTCAAGAACTAGTCTCAACCATTTAATTAAAACTTGATGGGTTGGTATGAATGGATGTTCATGCTATTGTTGTGGTGACTTGGGTTAGTCACTTCCGTGTTGATCTTGTTGTTGTTACTATGTTACTATCTCGTTGTTATTTCAACAATTAAAATGCTTTTGCCAAATTGCCTTTAAACGTATTACCTTATTGCAAATAAATGTTGCTTTTATGCTAAATGAGACATACAACCTCCACTTACATAAAGCTTGCATGTAGCATATGTTATAGGCCTCAAGTATCTTACATTTAAGTCTTATGGAGTACTTTATGTACTGTAACATCCCAATTCTGAAAATGAGGGAAATTAAAACTTTTATTTATCTTTAGGTTCTTGAACCTTTCTGTAATTTTGTAAAAGAATTATGGGAATAGAAATCAAATCCCCAATTTAAACTCCAATCAAAAACCTCCTGGATAAAAAATCTTTTGTCCAACACTTGTAAATATTTTTCCTGAGTTCTAAGGAAGCCTTGTGACCCCTCTGAATTTTCTTACAATTTTTAGAAATTGTTTGAATAATTTTAGAGGCAAGTCAAACCTAGTTAAACCCTGGTCAAACCTCACTATCCATCCTTCTGAATTTCCTAGAAAATTCATTGCACCAACTCTTCTGGAAATTTTATGGAGGTTAATATGTTAGTCATAAAGCTCCTGTAAAATTTCATAATTTTTGGTGTTGATTTGATACCCCAATTAAATCCCCAAAGTCTGCTGTTCAATTCAAACTCAACTCGATTGTACTGCTCCACGGCTTGAACCCGAGCCTGGCTCAGCCACTTGACCTGGTCAGACCGCCTAGCTGCACTAAGCGATGCTGGCGCTGGCGATCTCTTTTGGGCCGTTGATTAAAATCATGCCCATTTTCGTGATACCCTTCAGCAGCATCTTCTTTCTCACTTCTTCGATCTAAATCGTGGCTCACGCAGGTCGCCCTCCTCCTCCAAGACCTCTCCTCTCAAGTGCAGCGGGCTATGGTAGTGGAGGGCGCCACGCCGTCACACACTTCGGCGGTATTCAACTGGTCTCAGGCAGCATTTAATGCTTCTACGTGCTCCTCCCTAAGTCCCTCACCACCGCCTCCCTGCCCCTCTCAGAGCTCCCTTGGCAGAGAAAGGACCCGAGGCTCTCCGCTGCTGTTTCTTCCTCCCTCGCTACTTAAGCCCTTTGGCCTCTTTCCTTGGCTTCCATTAGCCTCACAGATACTCTAGCGAGCACCTCATTTTTGTTCGTGCTCCACTCGCTTTGTCACCGCTGTCGCCATTGCCTCCGAGCTTCGGTGAAGGCAAGGTTCAAAGGGCGCCTCTCTTTCTCTCTACTCCAAATTTCTCACTGTGGTGGTTAACCTCTCCCAATTTTGGGTTTCGCAGGAGTGAGGTGAATCGATTTTGTAGCTCGCGTCAAGAACGCCTCTTTCGCTCTCCACCTCCGTGAGTCCACCTCTCTCGATTCCTCTCTCGCAAAGATCAAGTGGGTGAGAGGGCCCGATTTGATGACCCGGCCGCCATGTCTTCTCAGTCGGCTTCTCGTCCGCCAAGAGCTGCCATGTTCTTCGCCGACGCAGATCGCCCCGCCACCCCAAATTTCTCCGCACACTCGGGTGAGTCATCGTAGCATGTAGTTACCCAGCACCCGCCAGGCGACCGCGCGAGCTCTCCTCGCGTTGTCGCTTCAGAGAGTCGCCGCCGCCGCTGCGCCGCTGTGGACCTCACCGAGGGGTGAGGTGTGCCGCGTGATCAAGCAGTATTGTGCACCAGAGGTGCGCTTTTGGTTCGCGCCGCCGTCAGAGGTCGCCGGCGCTTTCGCCGCTGAAGCCGCTTGCCGCGGGTAATCATCGGGCGCCGCTGCTTTTGGTCGTTGAGTGAGCCGCCCATTTGCGAGATCGTGGGCGGAGATCGATCGAAGTTGCGGTGCATCGTGTCCGCTTCCACTATGAGCCGCCCGATCTTCGATCAACGCCCACAATCCCGCTTCCATTTTCGCACAGTGAGCCCAACCTCGCCGACTCGATTCAACGCTATCGTTGATTCTCCATCAACGGTCCACGCTTAGCTTCCGCTGCGGGCGCGCTGCTGACCTGATCGTGGGCCGCACGATCCAGGATCTACGGTTCACAATAGGCCACGCCTTAATGGGTTTATGAATTTCCGAGAGCTTTATTTTTGAACCGAAAAAGGTATTAATCTTTAGAAATGCATATCTTTTTCATGTTAATTCATTTTAGATGATTCCAGCTGTGTTAATCCTGTTATAACCTCAACTTTAATCTAAAAATGTTTAGGAGATTAATATGACTCCAGAAAAGCATGAAATTAGATTTTAATCATTCTCAGCTTTATTAATTGCAATAAAATTTCTGTTAAATTGAAAATGCATAACAAATTCAATATAAATCCTTTTTAGCTAAACCCAACTTTGTTAATTCTGTTATTACCTACACTTCAATCTAAAAATAGTTATAATTATGTTTTAGTTGCAATAATGTCCAGAATTAACTTTGACTTTGCATAGGCTTTAATTGTTTCTCTAAAAATCATTGTAACTTGTAAAATACATAACTAATTCTCTGTAATTGATTTTGGAGTGAATCCAAGTTTGTTGGATTCCTCCATTAATGAACTTGCTAGGAAAAATAATTTTGAACATGTTACTGTGTCTAGGAGAAATAATTATGCATTATAATTTTGTTCAAGTTCTTGTCTTTAAAAATTGTAGAAGTTGCAATGTAACTCCAAAAGAGTTGAAACCACTTCCATTAGTCTTAGAATGTCATTACCTATCTACCGTAAAATTTCATGTCCAGAAGACCCTAGAAAATATTTTATGAACAGTAGCCCTTTTAATTTAAATTGGATTTTTCTGGCCGAATTGAATTGTTTTGATCATATCTTTTGCATTAAAGATCCAAATCAGTTGATTCTTGTTTCTATATTCATGTTAAATCAATACCTTGCTGCTATAAAAATTTCAAATCATTCGGAGAACTTTTGCTGTTGGGTCTTGTTGCTTTTTCTTTACTCTTATCGACTCTTTATCGCCTTTTCGTTAGGATTCACATTTGTGGTAATCCCGAGAACGATCCTCCGCAACAAAGTGACCTCAACAGCCAGGCAAGCAGTTTGACCATGATTCATCCTATATTTGCAAGTCTATTATGTTGTTTAAACTCTATGTATGCATTGCTACTTTGTTTAATTATGGTTAGTGGATCCTATAGTTGCATAATCTGTAGGAATACCATGTCTTTACTACCATGAGCCTAGGTTATTTGCTGTGGTTGGAGTTCGTGGATGAACTCCTATCACTTAGTAGTTGTGATTTCAAATGCTTAGCAATGCTTAGATAACGGTAGAAATGGGCGATCATCGGCTTAGTCGATGGTCTTGATCACACAAATCTAAATATTACTCCTTTATGTCCAGCACTTGTGCTTTGTTAATTTGTAAAGTAAAAATCTGAAAATAAAAGATTGTTTAGACTTGGGCATATTGGATGAATGGTGTGGTTTTTGGATTGTGGAAGTATGCCTAAGTCCCTAAGGACCGAGTTACTTGCGCCTCCGATCGAGCATATTATGACTAACCACACGAGGGGAAATGGGACCCTCTTGACTAAGTACTTTGGAGGGTGTTAATTGGGGTCGCCGTTGGTGGTTTTAAAGATAAAATGTGTGTGTGTGGTGTGGAGGAGCATTAGCTTCCGGTAGGTCGCCTAATGTCTCCTTCTCCCGTGGGTTGTGCGACTTTAATTAGCATTGTCCATTGGAAATGTCTCAGAGGACTTAGCTGCGTTCAGCATACCTTCTAAGTGTGCTTAAAGGAAAGGCGGTCTGACGTGGGTACAAAGTGGTACACCCCGCAGGATAAAACTATTCAATAGCCTCGCCCTAGGTTATGGACACGCCGGATACGCCTGTGAGAACTAGACTACAACATTTAATTAAAACTTGACTTGGTTGGTATGAACGGGAGTTCATGTTATTGTTGTGGTGACTAATGGGTTAGTCACTTCTAGGTTGTTCATGTTGTTGTTATTATGTATTATCTCGTTGTTATTTCAACAATTAAAAATGCTTTGCCAAATTGCCTTCAATCTATTATGTTATTGCAAATAAATGTTGCTTTATGTTAAATGAGACATACAACCTCCACTTACATAAAGCTTGCATGTAGCATATGTTATAGGCCCGTTATCTTACACGTAAGTCTTATGGAGTACTTTATGTACTCATCCGCCTGTGGTTGTGGCATTTTTGTGGCTTTTGTTGCAGAGGGAGAGGGTGAGATCCTAGAGCCTCACTTTTGTCCCACGTGTTGCGCCTTCTTCGACGGCTAGCTTGGCGGTCCGGTCAGATGCCTAGGGGTTAAGGCACACTGATTGGCTTTGTGTTATAGCCATCTTTATGGCACTTTTGCTTCCGCTGTTATCTCTTTAGAATTGTTGCTATTTGGCCTTAGGGCCCCTCTTTTGTAATAGCCATTCCATATTAATATTAACTTCTGGTTTGTTGCTTATGTACTATGTGTTGTATGGAATTGATACATTCTTTTGTTGTGAGGTATGTATAACCGATTCGGGAAGTATACATCTCGAGACCGGGTTTATTTGGTTGATAATACTAGGTCAATTGGATGACTAAGTATTATGAGCCTAATAAACCGGTGCTCACAAAAGTTGGTATCGAGCCATCCCGACCGTAGTAACGCAAGCTTGGTCGTTTTAGGATATTTTGAAAACCTATTTTCAAAGTATAAATGAGTTTTGAAAGCTTAAGTAATTCTCGGATTTTACTCCTTACCTATCTTAGCTTTCTTCTCATCTCACTCTAATTTGAGTTTTAAAAGTTGTTTTCTCTTCCCTTCTACACAATAGTTGTTGTCGATTAATTGGTTTTGGGAGAACCAATGAGATTGGCAAATTTAAGTGTGAGCTGCCCACTACAAGGTTTTGAAGTTCTCGAGTCGGTGATTCGACGAGGAGCTTGGATGCTAAATCTGACAGCAAGCATCAAATTTCCGACAGCAATCTCAAAGGTTTCTAATTAGGATAAATAATGAGAGGTTAATTCAACTAAAACTTGTGGGAATGAAAAGGGTAAGATGTGATACTAGTTAGCTAAGTATCTAACACTTATCTCGCTGTTTTAACCTTGCTCTCTAATAGTTCTAGATCTCATCTTACAATCTGAATTTTAATCTTCTCGATCAATTACTCGCTTATTCAATACGGGTTAGTTGAGTTGAGAAGTTGAGCCTTGTTTTTGGTGTTTCTTGGCTGTTTTGAGAGTCTTTAGAAGCTTCTAAAGTTGATTTACTCGCTGTTTTGGCTTTCGCTTAGGGTGATATTCCATTCCCTAGTCGATCGCTTTTTGCTTTTTTAAGGCTTTGTTTTTCGAGTCTAGTTGCTAACCAAAATTTCTTGTAACAGATGGCCGGACGACTCAGAAGCGCCAAGGCCACCGGTCCGGACGAGGAGCTTCCTCCTCCGACCATGGCCGAGGTCCTTCTGCAGATTGAGCGCAACCGCGGATGACAGAGAGTTCTATCGACGCCATCGCGCATAACACCACCGCAGACTTTCCGGAGCTTCGTGATCTGGGCAAGGGAATGCCCATCGCCTCGTGGGGGTCTTGCTGAGTTCTTCGCACTCCAGCCCCTACCTTTTCCCGTGCCTCGAGGACTCATTGATGCGCATTTATTGGCTTCGCCTCGTGGAGCGAAGCTCAAGATAGCGCAGCTGCAGAGCATGAGAAGGCGCTGTTTGCATCGCACCACCTTGAGGGTGCAGCTTTGTCATGGTGGGAGAATTTTTCGCCATGCAGCCCGAGGACCACACCGCCTCGTGGGAGGAGTTTCAGATCGCCTTCCGTCGGGCTCACATCCTCCGGCTTGATGGAGATCAAGAAGGTGAGTTTCTTGCGCCAAGCAAGGGCGAGCTCACCATGGAGTATGTCTACGAAGTTCAACCATCTAGCTCGTTATGCTCCCGAGGATGTGGCCACCGATATGGCTAAGCGTGCCAAGTTCAGCGTGGCTTGTCCGAGGAGTCAAGGACAAGCTATCCATTGTCGACTTTCTCGATTTCTGTGCCTTGGTCGACAAGGCCATCGTCACGAAAGCATGCGGCTCGAGAGCTTATGGATTCCTCAGAAGCGCAAGTGGGAGACTTACAAGTCTTCCAAGTCCGCCTCCTCCCGCCTCGCCGGGCGCCTCGGGGTTCCAGCTCAATTTTCAAGACCCCGAGGTCACCTCGCCTCGTTTCGCTCGCCGCAGTCGTGTCTCTACCACGCGTCATGAAGTCAAGAGAGGTTCCCGCAACCCGGCTGCCGTGTCACTTGTTTTGCATGCAACTGTAAGGGCATTATGCTAACCAATGCCCTAAGAAGACGGAGCACTCGCCCTAATGGAGGACGCGGGCAGAGGTGGATCTTCGCAGACCGTAAGATCGCCCCGCCACCCAGTATGCGGTAGTGGTCGCGTCAACGCTATCACCATGAGGAGGCTCAGAGGCACCCGACGCTGTGCTAGGTACGCTTTTGTTAACTCTCATCCTCGCCATCGCTTTTGTTTGATTCAGAGCGCCTCATTCTTTTGTTTCTCGAGTCTTTTGTCATTGTTGGGAGCTTCTCTTCCATTGTCGGTCCCGCTACTCATTCGCTCTCCTGCCGGAGTTGAGAGCCGAGCTTGAGTGTAGGATGTCCCCATCGAGATTGAGGGAGTTGGATTCTCGCCAATCTTATTCTCCTCAAGTCTGCGAGTCCGACGTGATTCTTGGTATGGATTGGTTGTCTCGCCATATGGGGCAAATCGATTGCGCCAAGAAGTCCGCTCTCTTTCTAGTCCTTCGGTGTTCAAGGCTTCCTTCTCGCCGGTTGCTAGGTCCACATCTCTTCGCCCTCGGCTTAAGTCCGTTTAGATATTAATGAAGTCCCAACAGTTTGTGACTTCATTGATGTCTTTCCGATGATCTTCCAGGATGCCACCAGCTCGAGATCTCGAGTTTGTCATTGAGTTGGCTCCTGCATCGCCTCTATTTCTAAGAGGCCGACGGATGCCTCCGAACGAGTTGGTAGAGCCGAAGAAGCGCTAAGTGAGCTGCAAGAGAAGGGTTTCATCCGCCTCTAGCTCATCTCCTTGGGGTTGTCCAAAGAATCTTCGTAAGAAGAAGGATTTGGTATTTTACGATATGCGCTGATTACCGCCCGCTTAATGAAGTGACTAGAAGAACAAGTATCCATTGCCCCAAGATCGACGATCTCTTCGATCAATTAACCGAGCTCGAAGTTTTCCAAGATTGATTTGAGAGGGATATCATCAAGTTCGATTCGACCGAGGATATTCCAAAGACGGCGCTTCTCTACTCGCTACGGCTTGTACGAGTACATCGTCATGTCATTCGCTTAACCAATGCTCCCGCTTTGTTCATGAACCTCATGAATTCGGTATTCATGGAGTATTTGGATAAGTTTGTCGTGGTCTTCATCGATGATATTCTTATCTACTCCAAGAACGATGAGGAACACGCCGAGCATCCTGCTTGTGTTGAGCAGTCACAGGAGCACCACCAGACGCGAAGTTCAAAAAGTGTGCATTCTCGTTGAAGGAAGTAGCCTTCTTAGGCCATGTTCTTTCACCGAGGCGAGCCGCTGATCCTAGCAAGGTCGACGATGTTCTTTCTCGAGTCCGCCCACTTTTGCTACGAGGTGCGGAGTTTTCTTGGTTTAGCGGGATACTATCGCCGCTTATCGAGAACTTCTCCAAGATCGCGGCCGATGACGGAGTTGCTCAAGAAGGACCAAAGTTCTTGTGGTCTAAGGCTTGTATGGAAAGTTTCCAAATACTCAAGAAGTGTTTGACCACCGCCTCCTGCCCTCGTTCTTCCCGATATCCATAGCAGCTTCGATATCTATTGCGATGCTTCGCCGAGGCCTCTGGTTGTGTCCTTATGCAAGAAGGCAAGGTAGTGGCCTATGCATCAAGGCAATTGAGACCTCATGAACTCAACTACCCTACTCATGATTTGGAGCTAGCCGCGTGATTCATGCACTTAAGATTTGGCGACATTACCTAATCCAGAATCGCTAGAAGTGTATTCGATCACAAAAGCTTAAAGTATTTGTTCACCCAACCTGACCAACCTCGTGCAAAGGAGATGGTTGAGCTGATCAAGGATTATGATATGGGTATTCACTACCATCCGGCAAGGCTAATGTCGCTTGTGCCGATGCGCCAACAGAAGTGCATTGTAATGCCTTATTGCTCCAGAGCGCTCGCCCACTCTTCAGAGGAGTTCCAAATGCCTTAACCTTGGGTTAGTTGAGCATGGTTCCTCGCTACCTTGGTTGTGCAACCGACCTTGGTGGATCGGATCAAGTCCGCCAAAGCATGGACGATGGTGTGAGCCACATCAAGGAAAATGTCAAGAACGGAACAACTAAGTGCTTTTCTCGAGGATGAGCATGGTGTTGTGAGGTTCGGCAACGCCTTGTGGTTCCAAAGGACATGGAATTGCGAATTTGATTCTCCGCTAAGCCCATGATTCGCTTTTGTCTATTCATCCCGGCCACCAAGATGTATCAGATCTCCGCCAGAGATTTTGGTGGACTCGCATGAAGAGGGAGATCGCGGGTTCGTTGTCGAAAAGCGACGTGTGTCGTCAGAAGTCAAGGCCGAAAGCATCGGCCCAGCAGATCGCTTCACTTTTGCCTATTCCTCGAGTGGAAGTGGATTCGATCGGTATGGATTTTATCACCGGTCTACCCCTAACACCCAGGTAAGGATTCCATTTGGGTCATCATCGATCGGTTGTCCAAGGTGGCACATTTCTTGCGGTGCGGACTAAGATTTCTGTAGCCAATTGGCGATCTCTATGTTTCTCGTGATCGTGTGCTTGCATGGTGTGCCCAAGACGATCGCCTCGGATCGTGGTTCTCTTTTCACCTCTCGCTTTTGGCATAGTTTGCAAGAGGCTATGGGGACCTGTTTGTTTTCAAAGATAAAGATATCATCCCCAAACCGATGGTCAAACCGAAGGGTTAACTGTGTTTTGGAGGACATGCTTCGGCTTGTGTCCTTTCCTATGGGAGGCATTGGGAGAAATGCTTACCATTCGCCGAAGTTTTCCTACAACAACAGCCTTTTCAAAGGCCTCTCGCATGGCACCTTTCGAGGCCTTATACGGAGAAAGTGTAGAACCCCGTTGAACTGGTCGAGACCGTGAGAGACCCTCTTGGTCTTGACTCGATCAATGAGGCCGAGCGCCAAGTCCAAATTTTATTCAGGAGCTGCTATGCACAGCTCAATCCAGCAAAAGAGCTATGCGGATCGCCGCGCCGTGAGTTGAGCTTTGAGCCCAATGACTTTGTTTATCTCAAAGTCTCTCCTTTGAAGGGCCATCAACGCTTCAAGGCCAAGGGCAGTTAGCTCCTCGATATGTCGGTCCCTACCGCTATCGAGAAGAAGGAGTCTGTTGCTCACAAGTTGGAGTTGCCATCCAGACTTGAGGGGTACATGATGTCTTCCATGTATCCCACCTAAAGAAGTGCCTCCTGTTCCAACCGAGGAAACTCCGCTGGAGACTCTCGATGTCCAACCCGATCCGACCTATCGCGAGCACCTGCTCAGATACTCGATGAGTCTGAACGAAGGACAAGGAATAAGACCATCAAGTTCCTTAAAGTTCAGTGGTCGAACCATTCGAGGATGAGGCTACTTGGGAAAGGGAAGATCGCCTCACAAGCGGACTATCCTCTTTCTTCCTCGAGCGAGCCAAATCTCTGACGAGATTTTGTAAGGAGGGAGGTTTTGTAACATCCCAATTCTGAAAATGAGGGAAATTAAAACTTTTTATTTATCTTTAGGTTCTTGAACCTTTTCTGTAATTCTTGTAAAAGAATTATGGGAATAGAAATCAAATCCCCAATTTAAACTCCAATCAAAAACCTCCTGGATAAAAAATCTTTTGTCCAACACTTGTAAATATTTTTCCTGAGTTCTAAGGAAGCCTTGTGACCCTCTGAATTTTCTTACAATTTTAGAAATTGTTTGAATAATTTTAGAGGCAAGTCAAACCTAGTTAAACCCTGGTCAAACCTCACTATCCATCCTTCTGAATTTCCTAGAAAATTCATTGCACCAACTCTTCTGGAAATTTTATGGGAGGTTAATATGTTAGTCATAAAGCTCCTGTAAAATTTCATAATTTTTGGTGTTGATTTGATACCCCAATTAAATCCCCAAAGTCTGCTGTTCAATTCAAACTCAACCTGGATTGTACTGCTCCACGGGCTTGAACCCGAGCCTGCTCAGCCACTTGACCTGGTCAGACCGCCTAGCTGCACCAAGCGCGCTGGCGCTGGCGATCTCTTTGGGCCGTTGGATTAAAATCGGCGGCCCATTTTCAGATACCCTTCAAGAAGGCATCTTCTTTCTCACCTTCGATCTAAATCGGCGGCTCAACGCCGCCGTCCTCCTCCCCAAGACCTCTCTCCTCGCAGGTGCAGCGGGCTATGGTAGTGGAGGGGCCACGCTCGTCGCCACACTGGGCGGTATTCAACGGGTCTCTGGCAGCATTTAATGCTTCTACGTGCTCCTCCCGAAGTCCCCGCCCACCGCTCCCCGCCCCTCTCAGAGCTCCCTTGGCAGAGAAAGGACCCGAGGCTCTCCCCGCTGCTGTTTCTTCCTCCTCGCTACTTAAGCCCTTTGGCCTCTTTCCTTGGCTTCCATTAGCCTCACAGATACTCTAGCGAGCACCACCGGCCTTTGTTCGTGCTCCACTCGCCTTTGTCACCGCTGTCGCCATTGCCGCCTCGAGCTTTGGTGAAGGCAAGGTTCAAAGGCGCCTCTCCTTTCTCTACTCCATTTTCTCTCTCACCTGTGGTGGTTAACCCTCTCCCAATTTTGGGTTTCGCAGGAGTGAGGTGAATCGGGATTTTGTAGCTCATGTCAAGAACGCCTTTTCGTCTCCACCTCCGTGAGTCCACCTCCTCTCGATTCCTCTCTCGGCAAAGATCACAGGGGAGTAGGGCCCGATTTGATGACCCGTCGCGTTGTCTTCTCTCGGTCTTCTCCTCGTGCCGCCAGAGCGCGCCGCGGTTCTTCGACGGCAACCTTTGCCCGCCACCTCCTCCTCCACTCGGTGAGTCATCGGTAGCATGTAGTTACCCAGCACCGCTAGGCGATGACCTGCGGAGCTCTCTCGCGTTGTCGCTTCAGAGTCGCCGCCGCCCTCACCGCTGGCTGCTGTGGACCTCACCGAGGGGTGAGTGGTGTCCGCGTGACGCGATATTGTGCACCAGAGGTGCGCTTGGTTCGCGCCATTGCAGTCAGAGGTCGCCGCGTTCGCCGTAAGCCGCTCGGCCGCGGGTAATCACTGGCGCCGCTGCTTTTTGGTCAAGGAGTGTGAGCCGCCCATTTGCGAGATCTGTGGGCGGAGATCGATCGAAGTTGGGCGGTGCACCGTGTCGCTTCCACTATGAGCCGCCTGATCTTCGATCAACGCCCACAATCCCGCCTCCATTTTCGCGTGAGCCCAACCTCGCCGACTCGATTCAACGCTGGCGTTGATTCTCCATCAACGGTCCACGCTAGCTTCCGTGCGCCATGGCGCTGCTGACCTGATCGTGGGCCGCACGATCCAGGATCTACGGTTCACAATAGGCCACGCCTTAATGGGTTTATGAATTTCGAGAGCTTTATTTTTGAACCTAAAAAGGTATTAATCTTTAGAAATGCATATCTTTTTCATGTTAATTCATTTTAGATGATTCCAGTTGTGTTAATCCTGTTATAACCTCAACTTTAATCTAAAAATGTTTAGAGATTAATATGACTCCAGAAAAGCATGAAATTAGATTTTAATCATTCTCAGCTTTATTAATTGCAATAAAATTTCTGTTAAATTGAAAAATGCATAACAAATTCAATATAAATCCTTTTTAGCTAAACCCAACTTTGTTAATTCTGTTATTACCTACACTTCAATCTAAAAATAGTTATAATTATGTTTTAGTTGCAATAATGTCCAGAATTAACTTTGACTTTGCATAGGCTTTAATTGTTTCTCTAAAAATCATTGTAACTTGTAAAATACATAACTAATTCTCTGTAACTGATTTTGGAGTGAATCCAAGTTTGTTGGATTCCTCCATTAATGAACTTGCTAGGAAAAATAATTTTGAACATGTTACTGTGTCTAGGAGAAATAATTATGCATTATAATTTTGTTCAAGTTCTTGTCTTTAAAAATTGTAGAAGTTGCAATGTAACTCCAAAAGAGTTGAAACCACTTCCATTAGTCTTAGAATGTCATTACCTATCTACCGTAAAAATTTCATGTCCAGAAGACCCCTAGAAAATATTTTATGAACAGTAGCCCTTTTTAATTTAAATTGATTTTTCTGGCCGAATTGAATTGTTTTGATCATATCTTTTGCATTAAAGATCCAAATCAGTTGATTCTTGTTTCTATATTCATGTTAAATCAATACCTTGCTGCTATAAAAATTTCAAATCATTCGGAGAACTTTTGCTGTTGGGTCTTGTTGCTTTTTCTTTACTCTTATCGACTCTTTATCGCTTTTCGTTAGGATTCACATTTGTGGTAATCCCGAGAACGATCCTCCGCAACAAAGTGACCTCAACAGCCAGGCAAGCAGTTTGACCATGATTCATCCTATATTTGCAAGTCTATTATGTTGTTTAAACTCTATGTATGCATTGCTACTTTGTTTAATTATGGTTAGTGGATCCTATAGTTGCATAATCTGTAGGAATACCATGTCTTTACTACCATGAGCCTAGGTTATTTGCTGTGGTTGGAGTTCGTGGATGAACTCCTATCACTTAGTAGTTGTGATTTCAAATGCTTAGCAATGCTTAGATAACGGTAGAAATGGGCGATCATCGGCTTAGTCGATGGTCTTGATCACACAAATCTAAATATTACTCCTTTATGTCCAGCACTTGTGCTTTGTTAATTTGTAAAGTAAAAATCTGAAAATAAAAGATTGTTTAGACTTGGGCATATTGGATGAATGGTGTGGTTTTTGGATTGTGGAAGTATGCCTAAGTCCCTAAGGACCGAGTTACTTGCGCCTCAGATCGAGCATATTATGATTAACCACACGAGGGGGAAATGGGACCCTCTTGACTAAGTACTTTGGAGGGTGTTAATTGGGGTCGCTCGTTGGTGGTTTTAAAGATAAAATGTGTGTGTGTGTGTGGGAGGAGCATTAGCTTCCTGTAGGTCGCCTAATGTCTCCTTCTCCCCGTGGGTTGTGCGACTCAGAATTAGCATTGTCCATTGGAAATGTCTCAGAGGACTTAGCCGTGCTTGCATACCTTCGAAGTGTGCTTAAAGGAAAGGCGGTCGACGTGGGTACAAGTGGTACACCCCGCAGGGATAAAACTATTCAATAGCCTCGCCCTAGGTTATGGACACGCCGGATACGCCCGTGAGAACTAGACTACAACATTTAATTAAAACTTGACTTGGTTGGTATGAACGGGAGTTCATGTTATTGTTGTGGTGACTAATGGGTTAGTCACTTCTAGGTTGTTCATGTTGTTGTTATTATGTATTATCTCGTTGTTATTTCAACAATTAAAAATGCTTTGCCAAATTGCCTTCAATCTATTATGTTATTGCAAATAAATGTTGCTTTATGCTAAATGAGACATACAACCTCCACTTACATAAAGCTTGCATGTAGCATATGTTATAGGCCTCTTATCTTACACGTAAGTCTTATGGAGTACTTTATGTACTCATCCGCCTGTGGTTGTGGCATTTTTGTGGCTTTTGTTGCAGAGGGAGAGGGTGAGATCCTAGAGCCTCACTTTTGTCCCACGTGTTGCGCCTTCTTCGACGGCTAGCTTGGCGGTCCCACAGATGCCTAGGGTTAAGGCACACCGATTGGCTTTGTGTTATAGCCATCTTTATGGCACTTTTGCTTCCGCTGTTATCTCTTTAGAATTGTTGCTATTTGGCCTTAGGGCCCTCTTTGTAATAGCCATTCCATATTAATATTAACTTCGGTTTGTTGCTTATGTACTATGTGTTGTATGGAATTGATACATTCTTTTGTTGTGAGGTATGTATATCGATTCTCGGGAAGTATACATCTCGAGACCGGTTTATTTGGTTGATAATACTAGGGTCAATTGGATGACTAAGTATTATGAGCCTAATAAACCGGTGCTCACATGTACTCATCTCGCCTGTGGTTGTGGCATTTTTGTGGCTTTTGTTGCAGAGGAAGGAGGTGAGCTCCAAGAGCCTCACTTTTGTGCTATGTGTTGCAACTTTTTCTTCGACGACTAGCTTGGCGGTCCTGGCCAGATGCCTAGGGGTTAAGGCACACCGATTGGTTTTGTGTTATAGCCATCTTTATGGCACTTTTGCTTCCGCTAGTATTCTTAGTAGTACTTGTTGTTATTTGGCCGTAAGGCCCCTCTTTGTAATAGCCTATTCCTTATTAATATTAACTTCGGTTTGTTGCTTATGTACTATGTGTTGTATGGAATTGATACATTCTTTTTGTTGTGAGGTATGTATATCGCATTCGGGGAGTATACATCTCTCGAGACTGGTTTATTTGGTTGATAATACTAGGTCAATTGGATGACTAAGTATTATGAGCTTAATAAATCCGGTGCTCACACATTGTAAATGAGCTCAAGGGTCCACGCACTAACTTAATTGATGTTGATATTGTGCGGAAAATGCTTAGGGCTCTACCAGATAAATACAAGACATTGGTGACTCTATTTCTTAACTCTCCCGAGTTGCCAAGAATGACGTCAACTGGTCTTTTGTGCAACCTCATTACAAATGAGTTGTACAAGAAGGACAAGGAGGAGATTTTGGAGCCATATTCCTCCAAGAAGAAGATTATCGCTTTCAAGGCAAAAGCAGAATCAAGTGATGAAGCAAAGGAAGAAGAAGACGACTCCAAAGAAGAATTCTCTCTCCTTGTGAGGAGAATGAAGAGATTCATGAGAAGACATCCATTTCAAAGTGCTAATTTTTACAAGAGCAAGAAAGAGCATTTCTCCAACGACAACAAGCGCTATAGTAATATTCGTCGCTATGAGTGCGATGAGAAGGGGCATATTGTCTCTCATTGCCCAAACAAGAAGGATGACAAGGCCAAGTCATCTAAGAAGAAAGAATTCAGCGACAAGAAGATTGTCGAGAGCCACCAAGCGATTTGACTTGTAATGCTTAACCTTCCAAAAGGTCCTAGCATTACAAATCAAATTTCTCCACTCTGGTGTATTATGTACCTCCTAGGACAGCAGTACACATGCACCCTCACAAACAAATATCAATGCCATACAAACATATTACATTACCGACGTATTAATAACTTACAACATAATCAACATACATGGTTCAAATTACATAATAGGGCCGACCGGCCAAATAGAACATCCAAGAGATCCAGTACGCAGCGAAAATACAAAAGCCATCAGATGGCACAAAAGGAAGCCAACTTGCAATAGCTTCTTGCAAGCTCTTCCAAAAATGGGCGGTAAAAAGTGAACCGTGATCTGAAACAATCGTCTTAGGTACCCCATGCAAGCACACGATGTGGGATATGTAGAGGTCCACCAAATGACTCACACTAAGATCAGTCCGCACGGGAAGGAAATGTGCTACTTTTGTCAACCGATAAATGACAACCCAGATGACATCTTTCCCTGCAAAGGTACGGGGCATACCGGTGATAAAATCCATTCCGATCGAGTCCTACTTCCACTCGGAAATGGGAAGAGGCTATAACACGCACGCTGGTCACTGATGTTCGGCCTTCACTCAATGACATACGTCACACTCGGCAACGAACCTTGCGATTTCTCTCTTCATTCGGGTCCACCAGAATCTCTACTGGAGATCTTGGTACATTTTCATGGCCCCGGGATGAATGGACAAAGGGGAGTCATGGGCTTCGTAGAGGATTACATTCCGCAACTCCATATCCTTGGGAACCACAAGGCTCGTTTGAACCACACAACACCATGATGATCTTCTGAGAAGTACTTGGCTGTCCCTTTTTGATATTTTCTTTAATTAGGTTCACCCCATCATTCGTTTGTTGCGCGGCCTTTATTCGATCTTCCAAGGTTGGTTGCACCTCCATGGCAGCGAGAAAACCATGCTCAACCAGTCCCAAGCTGAGTTGCTAAAATTCCTCATGGAGGGCGGGTTGTTGCTCCCTGATCAACAAGGTAGTGCAATAAACTTTTCGACTGAGTGCGTCAACAATAACATTAGCTTTGCCAAGATGATATTGGAGACCCATATCACAATCTTTGATCAACTCCAACCACCTTATTTTCCTAAGGTTCATATCTGGTTGGGTGAAAAGATATTTCAAACTTTGGTGGTCTGAATACACTTCGCAACGATTATCGATGAGATAATGTCGCTAAATTTTTAGCGCATGGACCACGACAGCTAGCTCCAAGTCATGAGTTGGATAATTGAGCTCAAGAGGTCTCAATTGTCTTAATTCATAAGCCATCATCTTGCCCTCTTGCATAAGAGCACACCCGAGTCCTTGACGAGAAGCAATGCAATAGATATTGAAACTTCGGTGAACGTCAGGCAGGACAAGGACGGGGCTGTGGTCAACCTCTTTTTGAGTTCTTGGAAACTCTTCTAGTAATCAGCGAACCACACATATTTCTTATCCTTCTTGAGCAACTCCGTCATTGACTTCACAATCTTGAAAAAGTTCTCGATAAAGCGGCGATAGTAGCCCGCTAGACCAAGAAAACTTCACACATCGGTTACTGTCGATGATCGAGTCGCCGATCTTACGAAATAAATAGAGGAAAATGGCAAAGAGTTCTTGAGAAAGAATGTAATTGCTCTTTATTGCTATGAACTGGATCCTTTACAGGGGGTTCCCTCGACAAGGTAATGGACTAATCCTAATTACACTATGCATAATGCTTGCTATGCTATTGAATCAGACTTGAAACATGAATCTAATGTTGATTGTGATGCTTCAATCCGATCCCCTTGTTCCTTTGTACTCCATCTTTAAATAATCATTGAAGATGCAATAGTTACTCTTGGAGAAGACACCTGTTGGAAGTGACGCGTCTGGTCGGAGGGTCAGTTACAGTTAGTGAAACAGTAACTAGTCGTCGGTTGGTGTTTGTGAGACACTAAACCGTATCGTGGTTATTGTTAGTGTCTTAGGACCATGAAACGTCGCGTGGTATGGAGCAAATATGCCATATGTTCCATTTATTACACGGTAAGGAATATACTTGGAGTTAGATCCATATGCCAGTTCATTGCTTCTACGAGTAGTCATCTGGTCGGGGACTGGGTATAGGACCTCATCCGACTAGGGTACCCATTATGTAACCTCTGATATCCTTACGACCACAGGGGTTGTTAGCCTTAGGGGTTACGATCACGAAGACATATGATCTTTTATTATGTATTTAAAGAAATACATAGAGGTTTTAAACTTTTAATCCTCGTTAGCTAGCCCCCGAACTTTAAATGAATTGGTTGTGTGAACCTTCTCCCGATGAAAGTCGTATCGGGCAGACCCTCATTTAATGCCATGACAAACGAGGTGGTCTGTATTCACTTTAAAGTTGAGAAACTGCCTTGGGACTCGAAGAGCTTTTCTGTCCGTTGGAAAAAGATTTGTGTTCGTTGGACTTTGGGTAACTCCCCGTGCAGTTAAAGAATTGCAGTTATAAAATCCTTTCAGTGCAGAGCTTGAGGGCTTTTACACTCTCAGATTTTCCTCTAATCCTTTTCATCTTATTGCGAATAATCTTCTCCGACCTCCTCTCACCCTTCCTTCGAAAGCTTCCTCCGACCTCTATTCATCCACTCAAAGATCTCATCATGTCGGACTCGTTCACCAAGTGGTTGGTTTCGGATTTGAGTGGGAAGAAGTTCATGGCGCTGGAGGAGATCGAGATGTTCCCGACAGGAGTTTGATCAAATGGAGGTTAGCGGCTGGAGAACACTTTCCGAGCCGTGAAGAAAGGGAAATCCCTATTTTTCTCACCTACATAGAGCGCGGGTTCAGATTCCCAGCTCACAAGTTCCTCTCCTGGGTACTGGAGTACTACAAGATCGAGTTGGTGAACCTAGCCCCTAATTCTATCGCCAACCTCAACATCTTCGTCAACCTTTGCAAGGATTACCTGGGGATCCGACCAAGTATGAAGGTCTTCAGATATTTTTACAAGATGGTGAGGTCGGGGAAATCGGCGGCTGGACCTGGGGAGTGCTCACTGCAACTCCATGACGGGAAGGCTAACGAGTACATCCAGATGTACCTGAAGTCCTCGTGGTCATCATGCAAGGAAAGCTGGTTCTACATGATGGTCACAAAAGAGGACTTTCTCTACTTCGCCGGCAAGGTGGCGAGCGAGAACCTGAACTGGCGGTCGACCATGAAGAAGGAAGAAAGGGTTGGAAGGTGTATCGAACCCATCCAAGACCTCAGTACCAAGGGATTGACTGCTTGGCATGTGGTTAGGGACTTTTTTATGCGTCGGATTAGTCCCTTGAAGCTCCGATCACATTCCCTGATTTGGCATATTGGTCGTGACGAGGCAACCAAGGATTCCAGGGAAAGTAAGACATGAAAATCCCGACCAGTTTGGTTTACTTAGTTGATTATTTTGTAACCCTAAAATCTCTTTATTCTTTTGAAGCCCTTTGTTCTTTCTTCCGACGAGGTCAGAGAGCGGATCAAAATCATCTACGCTGGGGAGCCTGATATCAAGGCTGCTTTCCCCATATTCTGGTTGCTGTCTCTCTAAAAGAGAGGATTAGGAGACTTAAGTTAAATATCAACTTTTTCTTCATCTTTTATATGCTCTCCGATCAATATATGATTATGCTCTAATATGTAGGCAATCGGCTTAAGGGAAAAAGAGTCCAATGATGGCTCTAATCCGATCACTGTTCCGACCGACTCTGCTCTGTGGCCACACAAGATGATGGCCTTCCTGTGGTAAGAAGAACATTTGTGATAGGGTATATATCTTAGATGAAAATTTCATCACCTAATCAAATTATATTTACGACTTAGGTGGGAGAAAAAGAGAACCCACAACGAGAAGCTGCAGAGGTCGTAGGCCCCAGAGTGGTCGTTCACGACCTATCAGTTGCTATCGAAGCAACTGTTCTGGAGGTCGACGAGACCACTCCCTCTGACTCGATGGTCAGGGGTCTTATTGTCGACCAGCTGGTCTAGAATATTTCTTCTGACCTCCAATCGGTGGATGTGAGGAGCCTAACTAGCCCTACCAATTCGGGACCAGTGAAGTCGGTTGAGAAGAAGAAAAGGAAGGCAAACACCACGGATTTTGCTCCAGTGTGCTTTAAGCTCAAGACCAAGAAGACGATCAAGTATGTATACATGAAAAAAAACTTATGTAAGTTGTTACCTCTGGTGTTCAATCTTCTTTTCTTCTTTCTTTATAGGTCCTCCGGTGTTCCAGTTGCTTCCGACCAGAGCACCCCTTCGGATAAAATTCCTGAGGAAAAGGTGGTTGAGCCACCCGAAAGCAGTGGTCAGGCCACCGTCAGAACTCCGAGGCGGGTCCAACCCCTCCTATGGAGTTGGAGGTTCGTGAGGAATCCCAACAAGTGCTGACCACTATTGGGAAGTCTCCTCTCCCTGATAGTTTTCCTCATCACCATCGGATCTTCAATAATGAAGAACTCGATGAGGCTTGGGGAATAATATCGGACCGTCAAGCAGAGACGAGTCCCGATTCCATTTTCGCCGAATACAACAACATGTCGATCCAGGTAAGCATCCATGACAACTTTTAATAGCTTTCCCCTTAAACTTTATCAAAAACTTAAAAGGAGTCTGCTATTTTTTTAGCATTTGTGGGAAAATTTCGCTGTGGCTGGAGCACTAGCCCAGCGAATAAAACTCTTGGAGAAGAAGAACTCCGAATTAGAAAGTAAGTACTTTCTTTGTGTCTTCCCGTCTCCTTCTTTACCATATGGCTCCCTTTCTATTGATTAATTTCTTCCTTTATCATATTTGATAGATTCAGAGAAACTTAAAGAAGAGGTTATGGCTAAGGAAGCCATAATAACCAAGCTTAAAGAAGAATGCCAAAATAAGGACCGGTCGATCGAGTACTTTACGACCAGGCACAAGGAAGTCATTGAGACTTTTGAGAAGAAGAACCAAGATAATCGATCATAAACTCGACCATCGTATTATCTTTTCTAATTATATGTATTTATTCTTTGGTCTACTTATGGAGAGCAAACTCAAGCATTGAAGAGAGCAGAAAAAGCTCTTGAGTTCGAGCATGGAAAGGAGGCAGCCTTTGGGCTGAATCTTGAAGGGAAAGAAGGTCAAGGCCTTCAACAATATGCTCTTTGACATGGGATCGAGAGCTCAGCTGCCTCTCCTAGGAGATCCAATGGAGAAGATAAACTTCCTTGGCCAACAACTCGAAGATCTCCGACATTCGCTGAAAACTACTCAGGAGAACCTTGCGCAGACCATGAAGGAAGATGTGGCCAATGGAGTTAGCCTTGCTTTGGCAAAGCTGAAGGCTTCCAACCCCTCTATTCCCATCCAAGTTGTTGAAGAAGACTTCAACTGCTCGGGTGAAGAAGCGACCAAGTTATTCGAGGAAGTGATGCCTCTCGGAAACATGGTCGTAGAGGAAATGGGGGTCGGGTCTCCGTCTCGCAGCGACCAATCTGATGGTCCTAAGGAGTAGATGGTTGTAATATAAGAATTATGAATGTAAAAACTTACATTTTTATCATCAATAAAGTCTTTGTTTTATCTCATCACTTTGCTAAATACTCATATATTTCCTAGCCCCTCGACTGCTTGTATAGTAGAAAAACTTTACTAACTGAGTAGTAAGCCAAGAAAAAGAGTAAAAGTCATGACCACTGTATAAAGTATGTGCTGATTATGTGGCAAAACTGATCGTATAAATACTAGGAAATCAATTTTGGTCGGAACCAGTGTATGACTTTGACTAGTTGTAGATCTATTTTCCATAATTGAAATACCAGACAATATATTGTATGGTCGAAAGATAAGACTTGTATTGATGAAAAGAATTCATGCAAAAATGTATGTAAACAATGATAAGTGGTCTTATTTATACATATTATCCAAAACTGGTCGTTAAGGTTGCGAAGAACTGAAGACACGAGGAACACTTCGCGAAATGCGCTCATGCTCAAGTCCGACTGGCAGCGAAGATCGTAGGAAAATGACCGTGCTAGGAAACTCCTTCCAGTGGGCAGGACCACATGCAGAGAGGAGAGATTTCGACTAGGAGGCTTTACGTGTCCCGACCAGTAGCCAAACAAGAGTAGAACAGGATGTTGAAATGAAGATAGGTAGTCTTCGAAATCTTAAGCATGTAACTAACTATATGGAGTTGTTTGTGTTATGCTTCTTTTACTCGTATGCTGCTTCTTTGAGAAAAGAGTATGGTCGCGTGTGAGAACCATTGACATAATTGTCACGACTAGGACCTTTATGGTGTTTGACTTATATGTCTGAGCCAAAGAGTAAAAGAGATCCTTTTTGAAGGATATACAAGAGAACTGGCCGACCAATTAAACAATAATAGCATGTGACCAGATAACGGATAGACATATAAATAATATCACTCATCGAAGAAAGTAAAGAAATGAAACATTTTTATTGAAATTGACAGAATGTAAAATACATTTATGCAAAGAACTTACGCAATTGATCAATATTCCAAGAATTAGACAAGACACGCCCGTCTAACATGGCTAGTCATACTGAACTTGGTCTGGTGACTTCGACCATAGTGTGTGGAGCTTCCCATTTGGGAGAAAGTTTATTGTGATTAGCCTGGTTCTGAATTTTTCTGAGAACTAGATCACCTACAGTTAGGCTACGAGGTTGTACCTTACGACTGTGATACATTCGCATGGATTGTTGGTAAACTGCCATTAGTATTTGGGCTTGGTTTTGTCATTCCTTAAGGAAATTGATATCGTCAAGTCTTCGTTCTTCTTGATCGTTTTTGTTAAAACAGTTAGTTCGAGAAGAGCCAATTTTCAGTTCCGGAGGAAGCATGGCTTCAGCACCGTAAACCAGAAAAATGGTGTTTCACCGGTCGTACGACTGGTCGTGGTTCGAATGGCCCATAATATAGGAGGAAGTTCTTGAACCCAAGTTCTTGACCATTTTGTTAACTGGTGAATCACTCGACGTTTCACTCTGACGAGGATATAATAATCCTTATTTAATCATTTATCTATAATTCATATTATGGATAATAATGACATCATATAACTCTTGAGTATACCCCTTAATAGCCATAAGGGAGAAGCTGGAGGTCATAAGTTCTTCTATGACCACCCCATAGTCGTAAGTCCTGCGACTACTCCATGGTTGTAAGTCCTTCTACGATCAGCTTGTGGTCGTAAGCTCTTCTATGATCACCTCCTGGTCGTAATTTCTTCTACGACCAGTTCCTAATCGATAGGGCTCACAGACATGTAGGCCTAGTCGATCAGGGAATCTTCTGTACTGTATCCAAGGATATGAGCAATCAATTACGCTGTTATTCTCTGGAATAATAGTACGATTTAATCCCCTGTTATGGTGATAACTGCCTACATGGGAACGTTACTACTCCCACAATAACATCCAGTAACGGCTCCACGATCTGGAATATTAAGACAGCCTTTAGACTGGAGGTACGATGGTGCACTTCAAGGATCAGATAAAAGGCTAATCATCGTGATGTATGGGTTGGGGCTCAAGGCAATCAGAAGCACAATACTCTAGTTTTTGTCTCCATCTTGTAATCCAGCATACTCAAATACATACACACAGGAGTAGGGTTGTTATTCTCCCAGGAGAAGGCCTGAACCTATATAAAAATCCCCGTGTCTCCATCTCAGTGTAATTTTGAGCCTAAAGGAACACCCAAATCAAACAATCTTTATGTAAGTTCGGTTCTAAAACACCAACAATTTAGCATACTCAAATACATGCACATAGGAGTAGGGTTGTTATTCTCCCAGGAGAAGGCCCGAACCTGTATAAAAATCCCCGTGTCTCCATCTCTGTGTGATTTTGAGCCTAGAGGAACCCCCGAATCAAACAATCTTTACGTAAGTTCGGTTCTAAAACACCGACAGTTGGCGCCGACCGTGGGGATCTTCGAGTCATCAGCTTTTCTTTGTCTTTCCAATTCTCATGCTCTCACGGCAGGAGAGTGGAATGAGGAGAACTGGTTCGACTTGACCGATTACGCAGATATCGATATGGATGCCGGTTTCAACTACGAGTCGAGTGATGCATCATCCGATGGTGATGTCGCCTCTGGAGATCTTTCTCCAGGAGACCTTACCACCGATGGAGTTGAGGAGGGATCCTTATCCCCCATAACGATACGTCCAGATGGGGAACCAGCTTCCTCAGAGGGCAAGGGTCAATCCGACCACATCAAATACTGCCCCAAGGCAGGCTCAGAGCATGACGAGGGTTCTCCCTCCAAATGTTCAAATCTACCTGAGGCAGTCCGACCTGGCACGACAACTCTTGGAAATCGTAATTCCAGATCTTCATCAGCATCTGGTGGTTCTCTCGCTCCGGCTAGTCCAGCCAATTATGCAATCGAACACGCTCTCCCTGTGGGTTCGACCATCCCAACGCAGGGCTCACTTACGGACGGAGATGCTTATAACCCTAATTCCTTCCCGAGGGGTTTGCTCCAAGTCGCCAGATGGTGTCATTCGACTACTCCTCAAGCGAGGAGGCCTCAAGCGCAAGTGGAGATCATCAACGGGAGGTCTTCGTCCTTCTCTCAGGTAGCAATAACTCTCCTAGAGATAGGACTGAGGATGCTCCCTGACGATCACACCCTACGACTACTGTGGCAATGGCAAGGACACCTCCCATGATAACCAGAGTCAATATTCGATGAGCGCATGCGAGAAATTCTTGAGATCATCGCGACTTCACTAAGGCAAGCTTAAGGATCGTGTAGCCAGAGAAAGGGGTAGCCTTCACAAGCAAATGCCTCAAAGTCGCCTCCTAAGCCGAACGACCACGTCAAAGAAGTTCCCTTGGATCAGAGGAGCCTCTAAGATCGCTTTGCATCGGGATACTTCTGACCCCAAGTAGGAAGATGCCCTCATCACTTTCCTCCGAGCAAACACAGATGTTCAGCAAGGCAAGCATCCGACATGCCCGAGTCCCCAGTGGAAGTGATCGAGCACGTGCTAGCTCACACCGACAAAGTACTCAGAAACAAAAATTATAGAGATTTGCCCCCGATCAATGAGATGCTATAAGGTCGAATTGGACAAGCTACTTAAAGGTGCTTTATAAGAGAAGTCGATCACCCAGTGGTTGGCCAACCTTGTAATGGTTAGAAAGTCTAACGGCAAGTGGCTTAATGTGCGAGACTTCACCGTTTTAATAAAGCTTGTCCAAAAGATGATTTCCCTTACCTCAGACGATCGTTGGTTGACTCTACCGATGGTTGCTAAACATTAAGTTTTCTAGCTGCATATTCTCGCTACCATCGACATTAATATGTGTCTAGAAGATGAAGAAAAGGTCGATGATACTCCCCATTTGGTATATTTTGTTATGTCAACATGCCATTTGGTCTAAAAAATGCTGGCGCTTCTTTTCAACGTGACGAGGATTAAAACCTCTATGTATTAATTTAATACATAAAAGACCATACGTCTTCATGGTCGTAACCCCTAAGGCTAATGACCTCACCGGGTCGTAAGGATTCCAGAGGTTTCACGATGGGTACCGAGTCGGCCTGAGAAGGCTTTGTGCCTAGGCTCACAGTGTAGCCGCCGTAAAAGCTATGAACCGCATTTCATCAGATGATGAATGGAACACGTGTTACATGTTCCAAACCGCGATGATGATATAATCTCGAGACACTAACAATTAACTACCCTATGGTTAAGCATCTCACTGCACAACCGCAAGGAAGTTGGCACATCGTTAACAAATCTTTACCGCCCACCGAAGAATCGCGTTCACCAAGGACGCTTCTCCAGAGTAATTACACCTCTTCAGAGTTATTTAAGGGTGGAGCGCAGAAGACGAAGGGACGGAACAAGAGACAACAGAAAACAAGAGAAGACAAACACAGAAGCCTAAGCGGTGGAATTAGAAGTAGGACAGTCAGTCTTAGACTTAAAGTCTAAGCCTGATTACTTAGTTAGACATTCCACACATTCAGTGTATTTTAGAGTAGTTCCTAGTCGTCTTGTAAATCCAGCCATATCAATAAAGAGCGGCCCCTATTCCATCCCGTGATATTTCACGCCATTTTCTCTTTTCATTTTTATAAGATCGGGCGATAGTGGCGCCATTCGTGGGGAAGAAGACGAAGTTTCAAGAAACTCTTCGCCATACAACCCTCGCCCAAATTCCTGCAATAAGCTTCATGCGACTATGCTCGGAGTTTGGAATGAGGAGAATTGGTTCGACTTGGCGGACTACGCCGATCTCGACTTGAAGGATGCATCCGTGCCATGGAAGAAAATGGCATGTCATCCTCCTCTTCCTCCGCCCGGCCGCACGCCGCTAACGCATGCAGGTCGACCGGATGGACGAGGATGCACCACCACTACCAAAGGGCGCAATCGAGAACTAGCCATTCCGATCAGCTCGAATGTCAAGGGACCTCTTCAAGCCCGGTTCCGACCGCAAAACAGAAGAAATTTCAATACCACCACTTGAAAATCTCTATACCCTCGATGAAATCATGGTCAAAGATACTCTCCTACGGCTTCGGCAATTCCAGAGTCAACCGACACCGTAACGGTGAAATGATGAAGCCTCCATCGTCGTAGGGCCATGTGGAGATGATCACACTCAAAGATACGACGGCAGCTTCATCGGATCAGCCGAGAAGACCTCAGAGGTGCTCATTTCCGACCGCCTCCGTCTTGGAAACTTCGCGTAAGCATCGAGAAGCTCTCCATTAGTTACGATAGAAGCTCATCGGAAGATCGGCGCCGGAGGCACGAGGTCAATGCGATTGAGATGAAAATCAAGATGCCCTACACGGTCCTACATTCTCTACCACGCCATCACGTGTTGTTAGAGATGTTCCGCCATCCGCACCAAATTTCCGGAGGCAACGAAGCCGATCGACGCCAATCGCTTAACTCGCCCGCATTGCCCCACCTAGAGTAACCGATATGATATAACAAACTGGTTCGGGGAAGGTTCGCACTGCTGCAGACACCCACGACTCAAGATGAACCCCGAGACCTTCGCAGAAACTATACAAAACTTACGACGTGTTCAAGATATGTTAAATAATTTTGATCCTACTTTAGCGTAAACCTGTGTTTTGTACAAATTCGAGGTTAAGTATCCAAATTCTCCAACAGACCATGCAACGCACGGAAGCGTCATCGAACAAATGGTTTCAAGGAGTCAAACAATGACTTCATCCCAACGCTACTCCTCAAATAGGGACAACATGGTCATGCTAGGGAACAATCGATACCAAGACCCTCAACGATTTCGACAAAGGAGTCACGAAGGAGAAGGCTATTTCAGAAGCCACCCCCATCACGTCGAGAAGAACCACCACTTGACTCAACTATCTCCGACATCGTCAATCAAGTGGCGGCCTCGGAGGCATCACATCAATGTCCACGATCGATCGGCACACCGGAGTTCCAGCTGCTTCTAATCTTAGGAACCGTCTCCGATCGATAATAATCCCGCACCTTCCCTGAGAAGGCTTATGAATCAATCACAGTTGTCGAGCCTTCTCTGCAGGCTCCAAGTCGTGCGTTAGCCTAACCGTTTTCGACCGCCAACTTGACATGTTCAATGGGACTCAAAACCCATTGAATTTCTCCAATATATACCACCACCATCGAGCCTGTGGTGGCGAGAATGTGATGGCCAACCTGCCTACCCACCGTGCTCAAGGGTCTCGCTCGGTCATGGTTATTGAACCTACGGGCCGGATCAATCTATACTTGGGAGCAACTCGTGATTTTCTAATTGCAAACTTCCAGACGCACGCACGACCGCTTTGGGAAGGAGGATGATCTCCACCGAATCCGGCAGGTTCGATGAGACTTACGCCAATACATCAAGAGGTTCAACAGTTCGCAATTCTATACCCAAGTCGCAGAGTCATCTCGTTATTCAAAGCTTTTAAAACAGTTCCGAGAAATCGCGTTTATGGAGGATATAGCAATGAACCCTCCAAGAACGACCGATCTGAGCTTTTTGACATGGCCGATAAGTATGCCACCGCTAGCGGCAATCGAGTGGTGCGAAGCCATTGATCTAAAGACAAGATTCCTCACCGGCCTGGACAAACCAGAGAAAAAGAATAAGAAGTCTCTCAAGAAGAAAAAGAACCGCAGACCCGACGACAAGGAGGTCCTAGCCATTCCTGATAAGCTCATGAAGGGCAAAAAGGACTACACCAGTCGAGGCAAGACGAAAGCTCCGACCGAGGGTTCGAGAAAAACAAAAAGTGGTGTCCACTTCACCAGCAGGCAGGGCATGATTTGCGCACTTGTCGAGTCCGCAAAAGAAATGGAGGATTATTATGCGTAAAGGACCATTTCGCAATACAGAACCCGAGAAACGAGCTCCAAAAAGGACAAGGATGGCGATTTAAGAGATGGAGTACCAGATCCCCAACACACGGTCAACATGATTTTTGGAGGATCTTCTTCATACGAAGTCCAAACGCTATCCAAGGCCAAGGAGCGGAGGTCAACATAATCGAATCTCCGACCATTATCAAGCAATCGAAGTGGTCGGACACGCAATTTCTTCAAAGAAGACGATCGCCCCATCCTTCGACTCGACTGTAGGTTCCTTATTGTTGTTGAACCAACTATTAATAATTGTAGGGTTAATCGAGTCTTAGTAGATGGAGGTAGTTTTTTGTATATATTATTTGCGGAGCTTTAGAAGAAATGCAGTCCCTGATGTCAAAGTTGAAACCGTGAAATATGCTTTTCATGGCATAGTTCTTGGTTCCACCGCTAAACCGATAGGACAAGTTTCTTTACCGAAGAACGCTCGAAAGGTCTCGATAACTTTCAACGTAAAAAAATTCGCTTGATGTGGTAAACTTTGAATCCACATACAACGTAAATTCTTGGTCAATCCAAGATTAGCAAAGTTCTTGATAGCCCACTACTATAGAAAAGGCCTTCATAGACGGTTCAAAACATCATCACGTATGGTTTCTTGAGCCATCTCGAAGTTTATGGGTCGTTGATGCATGAGGTCATCACGCACGGTTTTCAAACCGTCAGGATGCGTATACCTGACGCATTTGTTTCAAATGGCACAAACCGCTCGGTGATGACTATATATCACAGATGGTTTCAACCACAAACCGCTCATGATGACTATATATCACAGACGGTTTCACCACAAACCGTCATGATATATAGATATCACACACGGTTGGTGGTCAAACCGTCATATCAATATATCACAGCAGTTTCAGCACCAACCGCTCAGTGATATTATATATATCATGCATTTGCAGGTGTGGCCAAAACCGTCAGATGACTCTTCTCTATAAAGTCTCCAGCGGTTATACTTGTGCCTTTAAAACCGGCATCATATATATATATATATATATATATATATATATATATATATTTCTATTGTTCCTAGTCCTTTGAGCCACTTCACCTGGAGTACCTGCCCACGCCACTTTCTTGACGCTAGCAGGTACTCCGATCGAAGTGGCATCTTGTATTAGCAACCAAGTAATTGGATGTCCCGACGCTTCAGGCAAATTACGCATTTATATTTGCAGGGCTCAATGAGGTTGCCCCTGTTGTCGCCTCCTCTTCCTCATGTCATCTTAGGACGCGTACTTTCAAAAAAGTGGCCGATATATATATATATATATATATATATATATATATATATATATATATATATATATATGCCGATATATATATATATATATATATATATATATATATATATAATGCTTTTAAAGGAGACTTTATAGAGAAGAGATTAGGAATGGAATAGTAGGACGACGCACCTAGGACGCAAGATAGGAGAACTTGACTGCATGAACACAGCTATACGACAAATGTAAAATGAATGGCGAGAAGCAACAGATGACATCTTGACAAAATGACAAATCGACAGATAAGTCATAACATACATATCACACATTTTATACATCTATTTTTGCAAATCATCAATCATACATATCAACGACCCATGGTTCACCAAGCAAGTTTCCACTATCAAGAGCGAGACAACACTTGACACTTCAATAAGTCATAAGTCATAACAATATAACAGATCAACAACTCATACATATCAACAACCCAATAAGTCATAACATATCAAGCCCCATCCGAACCCACAACATGAACTAAGCAAGATGCATAGAATGCACATACACCAATAGCCCTCGCTTTACATCACGAGCAAGGGACTATTAATATGAACTAATTATCAATTCAATTTCAGCATAAGACTATTAACATCATTACATCACGAGCAAGGACTAGTTCACTATTAATATGAACTAATTATCACTTCAATTTCAGCATAAGACTATTAACATCATTGAAACTGCTCAACAAAGAAGACAAGAAGACCAAACCTGGCCACCACACAGAGCACTAGCCATTTTCATCACAGATCAAGCGGGTAGAGATAGAGAGGGAGTAAGGTAGAGTGATACCTCAGTACGGCGCAACCATGGTGGCGACCCCACCACCAACACAACCCTCATCCATCTCCTTCACCTTGCATAAATCACACAAACATCAGGACACAACTTAAGGCTCAAGCATAAAAATCAAACTCAACACAAGACATTAAGCTAACAGATCTAGAGGAGAATAGAGGAGGATGGGGAAAGCAAAGACCGCCAGGCCCGAAGCGCAGAGGCCGAGTAGGAGAACTAAGCCATGGCGGCGCAGGCGACACGCGAGGCCAAGCCCAGTGACTTGGGTGGCGGCGTCACCATAGTTGTGGCACGACCACGACCTGCAGAAGACACTACTATCGACGAAAGTGTTTCGCAGCGTAGTGGTGTCACAACCGGCGGCATGACGGCGACGGGTTCGAAAGGTGGCGCTGGGGGTGGGGAGGGGAACAGAGTAAATGCGCTAAGGTTGTCGGGACCCAAAATTACAATTTTGGACCCTCTGTGTTTAATGCACTAGTCCAGATCACGCTTAGTGCACACAGTGTCAACAAAGGTGATATCGATCCACACACGCGAATAATACCATAAACGATAATTTGATTAATAAATAATGGTTTGACCTTACGGTCGAGTTTACATTTATTTAAGCCACGCAGGGCTAACAGAGACATAAAGCAACGGAAATGAAACAAGAAGGCGTCCCATCGATTCACCACAGTAACCGATCGATCAAGACCTCACGATCAGCACCTTCGATGTACTCGCCCTCTAATGCCGGTGAAGACTCCTCCTCTTCTGCTTGATTCGTCAAAACAAGCGTGAGTACACATCGTACTCGCAAGCCACACCACAGATATGCAATATATACATGTTGGCTTTTTACAAGGGAAAGGCATTATGTGGTTCTTTTGCAGAAATACAATGTTTGCAATTGAATACTAATAATAGATTGAAAACAAGTAAAACAAATAGATAACAATAATTTTAACAATTTATTTCACAAAGACACACACAGCCCAAACATATTATTCACATAGCTAGATGATTTAAATCACATAGCTCCTTCCCACACAGCTTTATGAAGATCTACCCCTAGTGTGAAATCCCTAGCATTGTCCATGATCATGACGCGCTATTCAATAGATTAAATTACACTCTGCAGAGTTTGTACACTTTACCCACAAGATATAATTAGTGTAGCTAGCACTAATCATAACAAAGCATTTCTAACTTCATCTTACTATGCTAGGCCCGTCCCATAACAGTATGTGGTCGCATGATGGGCTCAAGACAATGGCGCACATGGTGAGGTCCTTAATTGACCAAGGCAAGACTACCATATGCTACTATGCCACACAGATTAATTCCCATGCACACAACTCACACAGCCACATTACCCACCATTTCACACAAGATCCACCCTTGCCTCACCCAAATCCTTTTTACCACCCTATTGATTTAAGTGCAACACATGCCACAAAGACACATAGTACACACAGATTATTACAAGATTGCATATTCACTTAGTCAGTTAATAATTGCAAATTTCACATGAATAAGTGATTTGTGGTAGGGCTAAGCAATCTAATCGTACTAACTAACCCACGTTAGTGCTACAATATTACCAACTAAATATCAACTAGGGTGACAAAGGAATTTAGACATAGCAATTTAACAAGGAAGGCATAACAATTTGGAATTTACAACTACCCCCAAAAGCATTTAAATAATTACTTGAATTAAAATGCAGTAATTTGAAATAAAATACTTTTAGCAAACTGGGAAGCAAGATGGTCAAAGGTATAGCTTGCCTTGGAACAGGTCTAGGTGCTGGTTCGGTCTTGAAAGCTCCTTCTTCTTCAACTCTTCCAAAGAAATAAGTCAAGTCTACTCGCAAAACTAAGCACAAAAACAAACTAAATAAATAATAGAAGCAAATAACTCCAATAAAATAAAATAAAAATCTGCAATAGATAGATCTTGATTTTAGACGAATTTAGAAATTTGAATGGACTGATTTGGAGTTAGGATGCAAAAGTTATGGGGTTTGGAAGTTTGAATCTAAAGAAAACCCTAAAATCGAATTATATGAATTTCCTAATTATTTCTCAACGTAAAAATCGAATATTGTGCAAGCATGACATCAGCATGACGTCAGCCCTAGGAATTTCGAAAAAGATAAATAAAAAGAAAATCCTGACGTGTGGGACCCACACGTTAGTGACACGGCTCACGGTGGACCAAGTCCACCGAGCCTCTGGATGTGGATCGGGGCTGGTGTGGCGCACCCAAGACGCTGGCACCGACGCGCAGCCCACGTGGTCGACACGCCGCGCCCACGGAGGCTAGAGCGTTGAGGCGGACGCCGACGTGACGGCGGTAGGACGGCGGCGCCGGATCCCAATCCAAGACGCATGCAAGCGGCGCGTCTCACCCATGCGGTGGTACAGGAGGTAGAGGTGCGACGAGGTCACAACGCGGTGCTCACGGGTGCTTGAGGACAACCGTGGCGACTCAACAAGCAGGTTGAGCGCGCGGAGAGGCTTCAGCTCGACGGCGACGGCTGCTAGAGCGGTGCTCCGTTCTGAAACGAAGGTGACCAGAGGAAGCCTCGCTCTTGCGATGCCGGAGGTGTAGGTGTCGAGGCTCCGGCGGCTCTGGTTGCGGCGGAATCGCTCGCCGGAGTTGCGGCGGCGAGATTGGATCTCTGAGCTCTAGTGGCGGCTAGGGTTCAGCGCAGGCGAGGAGGCGGCTAGGGTTGAGGTCAGGGCGTCGAGGGCTAGCCTCCCCTTAAATATGGTGGCTCGGGAGAGTCCAGGGCGCGGACGCCCAAAAACGGCCGCGCAACAGACTCCCCGGTGGAATCAGAGACGAAGAACAGTAACGGGGTGGGGCTCGCTTGTCACGATCGGGCTCGGGCGGTCGGCGACCAACAACATGGGACGAGGCCGACGAAGGGACCGACACGAAGAGGGAGAGGAACTGCAAGGCCAAGGCCTCACAAAAAATTGGGCCGTGAATGGGCCTCGCGCGCGGAAAAGGATGATGGGCTGAAGAGATTCGGCCCGAACACTATTGGGATATTTAAATAGCTTTTTCTTTTTAAGAAATTACCAGAAATTCCAAATGGCAATAGAAATTAGCAAATGAACTTGGAAAAATTCTAGAAAATATGTCCAAGCACAAAGAATCCAGATAAAATAGTTTTGACTATTGTTCATGTTGACTTTAGTCATATTAAATTGTTTTGTTACTCAAAGTCCAATATTAAGCTTTTGAATTAAATTCAAATAAATCCAAATGGTGAATTTTCTCCCTACTAACTATTCAAATGGTTTTTAAAAGCTCTGAAAATTGGGATGTTACAAACCTCCCCCCCTTAAAGGAATCTCGACCCCGAGAATTAGGCTAGCTGGAGAAAAGTCTGGGGAACTCGGCTTTCAACTCTTCTTCACGCTCCCACGTTGCTTCACCTTCCGAGTGGTGGCTCCACTGCACTTTGCAAAACGGATCGTTTTGCTTCGTCCGACGCTCGCGACATCCGTAATCTTGACCGGCTGCTCTTTGTAGGTGAGGTCTTCCTTTAGTTCAATTGACTCCAACTTGGCTTGTTCTTCTGGCACGCGAAGACACTTCTTCAACTGAGAGACATGAAAGACATCATGTACTCCTGCTAGCGACTGTGGTAGCTCCAACTGATAAGCTACTTCTCCACGGCGATTCAAAATCTTGAACGAACCAACATATCGAGGGGCAAGCTTCCCTTTGGCATGGAACGTTTTCACACCTCTGAGGGGCGTAACCCTAAGGTAAACAAAATCCTCTGGCTCGGAACTGAGATCACGACGACGATTATCGATAACTCTTCCGCCGATCGAGCTATCTTTAGTCTCTCTCGATCATAGACACTTGCTCTTCGCTTCTTGAATAATATCTGGTCAAAGACCGAACGCTCATTGCTTTCGACCAGGTTCAACGGGTTCTCGCAGTACGACCATACAAAGCTTCAAACGGTGACATTTGCAAACCGGCTTGATAACCGTTGTTGTACGAGAATTCTGCATATGGTAAACTCTTATCCCAACGGGTAGCATTTGCTAGAGCACAGGCTCTCAACATATCTTCCAATATCTGATTGACTCTTTCAGTTTGTCCATCTGTCTGGGGATGATATGCAGTACTGAAATTCAGATGAGTCCCTAAGGCTTCATGCAAACTCTGCCAGAAACGGGAGGTGAACTGAGAACCTCGATCTGATACTATCTTCTTGGGCACACCATGCAAACTAACAATCATTGACATATACAGCTCTGCCAGACGATCTCCTGAGTACATGGTTTTGACTGGTAGGAAATTGGCAACTTTAGTCAGACGGTCCACTATTACCCAAATCGAATCATAACCCGATTGAGTCTTGGGTAATTCGATAATGAAATCCATTCCGATTGCTTCCCACTTCCACTCTGGAATCTTCAATGGTTGCAACAGACCTGCTGGTCTTTGATGCTCTGCTTTAACCTTCTGACACATGTCGCACAAGGCAACGAACTCTGCGACGTCTCGCTTCAGGTTTGGCCACCAAAACTTATTCTTAACATCATGATACATCTTAGTACTACCAGGTGAATCGAATACTTTGAGTCATGGGCCTCCTTTAAAATTAGCCGCCTCAACCCATCAACATCTCTGCACGCAGATACGCCCACCGATCCACAAGATATCTTGATCATCTCATCGTGAATTCTTTGAACTTCCTTCGCCATCTTCTTCTTGATGTCCGCAAACTCAATCTTTTGGTTGAGCCTCGCGAATCGCTTTCTCCAAAGTAGATCAGACTTCCAGACTAGCCACGAATCCTTCAGATACTACTTCTAGCTTCAGCTTCTGGAATTCCTCTTGAAGTTCTGAACAAAGCTCTTTCACTTCCAAAGCATTGCAGTGGCTCTTACGGCTCAAAGCATCGGCAACGATATTAGCTTTACCAGGATGGTAATGGATTCCGAGATTATAATCCTTTATCAACTCTAGCCATCTTCTCTGTCTCATATTCAGATCCGACTGAGTGAAAATGTATTTCAAGCTCTTAGGATCTGTGTATATCTCGCAGCGATTACCGATGAGGTAATGACGCCAAATCTTCAAAGCATGCACTATCGCAGCTAATTCCGCATCATGGGTAGGGTAATTCTCTTCATGCGGCCTTAATCGCCTTTGACGATAGGCGACAACTCTTCCTTCTTGCATCGACACATCCTAATCCTTGACGCTAAGCATCACAATAGATATCAAAATCCTTGCGAATATCCGCAAAATCAAGACCGGGTCAAGTCAAATGCTTCTTCAATTCTTGAAAACTTTCTTCACAAGTCAGATCCGTAAAATTTTTTCTTTCTTCAACAATTGCGTAAGAGGTTTAGCAATTGATGAGAATCCTTCAATGAAACGGCAATAATATCCCGCCAATCCCAAGAAACTACGAATCTGAGTGATGTCTTGGGCCGTTCTAATGTAATATCGCTTTAACTTTATCGGGGTCAATCACACTCCTCGCAATTGCCATCACATGACCAAGAAAATCCACTTCCTTTTTCCGTAAATCACACTTGCTAAACTTAGCATACAACCGATGCTCTCTCGAAGTTTCTAGGATTAATCTCAAATGTTCCACATGTTCTTCTTCGACTGAGTAAACCAAAATATCATCGATGAATACAACTACAAATTTATCCAAATATTCCATGAATACCTTATTCATCATGTTCATGACATAGGCAGGGGCATTAGTCAGGCCGAAGGACATGACTAAGAACTCATAATGTCCGTACCGTGTTGAGAAAGCGGTCTTAGGTATATCCTTGGGACAAATCTTCAACTGATGGTAACCTGATCGCAGATCGATCTTCGAGAACACTCCGGCTCCCTTCATCTGATCAAACAGATCATCTATCCGGGGCAGTGGGTACTTATTCTTGATGGTCACTTCATTGAGAGATCGGTAGTCGATGCACATTCTCATGCTTCCATCCTTCTTTCTGACGAACAAGACTGGTGCTCCCCATGGCGATGAACTAGGCCTCACAAAACCTTTCTCCAAAAGTTCTGCTATTTGCTTTTTCATTTCTACTAACTCATCGGCTGGCATCCGATAAGGTCTCTTCGAGATGGGTGCTGTTCCTGGCACTAGATCGATGACAAACTTGATGTCACGATCCGGTGGCATTCTTGGTAATTCCTCTGGAAACACATCTCGATACTCTCGGGACAACCGCATGTCTTCCAAAGCAACGGTCTTCGTGCTATTGACTAGCAGATGTCCATTACGACCGAGGTAGCTAGAAACTCCACTTTGTTTCCTGGTATCCTCGATTATAACGGCTCTTCGCCACAATCTAGCACTCGCTTTGTGCTTGGTTAACCAATCCATGCCAAGGATGACATCTATGGTTTGGGTGTCTAGAATAATTAGGTTAGCTAGAAACTCAACTCCACTATGAGTAACTTAGCCCCTAAACAACCCATATTAGAACTTAGCTCGCTTCCAGCGGTCGACTAACAGAGTACGCTTAAGATGCATAACTTCCAATTTATTCTTGGTTGCAAAAATTCCAGAAACAAACGAATGCGAAGCTCCGTAATCAAAATGTAATCTGATGCAGTATTGAATTTACTAGAACTTACCCAAGACGACGCCCGGTGCTTCTGGCTCCTTCCAAAGTGACGTGATTAACACGACCTCGACAACCGACCGAGGCGCTTCCTCCTGTTGATCGTTCTCGAGAAACTCCTTGGTTGCTCTGCTTTGGGGTCTTAAGTGTGTTGCTCCAAGGTTGAAGCGATCGGAGTGATAGTTCCTTCCGAGGGCACCGATTGGCGACTGACACAGTTGGCAATTGTAACACACTCTTGTTTCACTCTGCCGGCTGTTGTTCCCTGGGGTGGGGTTGACTGGTGTAGGGTTGCGAGGGTTCTGAACAACTGGACGAGGTGCTGAAGGCGGTGCAGGCGTCTTGAAAGAACTCTTCTGCTGGAAACGATTAAACTGTTGTGGCACTATCCTTGCCCTCTGCTGTTGTGGCTGGTGGCTTCCCTGCTGAATCATGCTACACTTGCGGTGGTCCTCCAATTCCTTGCGTTTGTCCTCCATGACCAACGCCTTGTTAATCAACTCCTGGAAATCTAGGAAGGTGTGGGCAAGCAGATTGACCTGCAGTCCTGAGTTCAATCCCTTCAAGAAACGACTCTGACGAGCCTTGTCAGTAGCGACGTCCTCTGCAACATAGCGAGCTAACTGAGAAAACTTATTCAGGTAGTCAGTCACTGACATAGCTCCTTGCTTAAGAGCACGGAACTCATCTTTCTTTAAATCCATGATCCCTTCAGGTACATGATACTAGCGGAAGGCTGCGGAGAATTCTTCCCAAGTGATATTCTGTGGTGCCTCATGCGCTGCGCAGAAGTTCTCCCACCACTTAGCAGCTATGCTCTCCATCTGATGAGTGGCATACAAAACTTTCTCGCGATCGCTGCATTGGGTGATCAGCAGCTTCGTCTCAATTACGCGAAGCCAATCATCAACTTCTACTGGCGAGACATGGCTAGAGAAAGTTGGCGACGGGTCCTCATGAATTCAGCCAACTTGGATGGTCCCTGATGACCCTGAGCGACGGGGGCTCCTCCCTGACGATTGTTGTTGTTGTTGTTCATGGCCTGTATCTGGTTCATCATTGTATACATCATCTGCATTTGTGCTACCATAAAGGCTCCAAAGTTCTACAAGTCAAGAGGTGGTGCTTGGGGTGGCACTGTCCCTGTGGGGAGTTGATCATTCTCTTCGGACGCTGGGGTGCCGGATCCACGTGCAGCAGTGTGACGAGTCTGAACCATCTGGTGAAGCTCCATAGGATAGATAAGGTAGCAAGCACAAGATGAGTTAACAACTAGACAGGGGGATAGATTAAACCCAACAAACACAACTCAAGAAACTCAAATGAAATAACCTTTATTAATAGCTTATTAGCATGGCTGCAACAAATGCCTAAGGGCCTTTGCAGCTCATACTTGCACACAGGAAAATAAAGCGAACCTAAGCACACAAGCTACCGCCTAAAGGGCGACTCTGAAAAGGAAAACTGGCTAAGCCTGACTAAACTGGAACTTAAACGAACTACTCCTTGAGAAAGCCTCCATAGCCACGGCGGTGCTCCTGCCTGGTGTAGACTCTGAAGTGAGCTGGCATCCTTGCGAACTGGTTCTGATGTCCTGGGACTGGTGTAGCAGCATGCCGGGTACAGTATACTGCTCCTCCGGCCGTAGGCTCTACCGGTCCTCTAGTGCAGGCAACCTCTCGCTGATCCTCCGAATCTCCTCTGGGTCCTCTTCTGGTGCTTTCGGTTCCTCCGGATCTTCCTCTTGAACATCTTCGAGCTCATGCTGACCGTAGAGAGCTTGCTCTAGGACATCCTTTCCTCGGCTTCTTCCCAGTTCGATAGGGCGACCTCAAATTTCGGTGTCGGCCATCTCCAGCCGACTCCTCCGAGTAGTCAGAACTGCAAGATACACCACTCGTGGCATTGCCTTCCCGCTTGTAGACTTAAAGCGCAGATAGCTCCCTCGACTTGGCTCGATACCACCTCTGCCGACCCAAAATTACACTCGACCTCTCTGTGTTTAATGCACTAGTCCAGATCACGCTTAGTGCACACAAGTGTCAACAAAGGTGGATATCGATCCACACACGCAAATAATAGCATAAATGATAATTTGATTAATAATAATGGTTTGACCTTACGGTCGAAGTTTACATTTATTTAAGCCACGCAGGCTAACAGAGAAATAAAGCAACGAAATGTAAATAAAGAATAAGGCCCCATCGATTCACCACAGTAACCGATCGATCAAGACCTCACGATCAGCACCTTCGATGTACTCGCCCTCGAATGCCGGTGAAGACTCTCCTCTTCGCTTGATTCATTAAAACAAGCGTGAGTACACACCGCACTCGCAAGCCACACCACGTATATGCAATATATACATGTTGGCTTTTTACAAGGGAAAGGCATTCTCGTGGTTCTTTTGCGTAAATACAATGTTTGCAATTGAATACTAATAATAGATTGAAAACAAGTAAAACAAATAGATAACAATAATTTTAACAATTGATTTCACAAAGACACACACATTTCAAACAGATTATTCACATAGCTAGATGATTTAAATCACATAGCTCCCTTCCCACACGCTTTAAGAAGATCTACCCTAGTGTGAAATCCCGAGCATTGTCCATGATCATGACGCGCTATTCAATAGATTAAATTACACTCTGCAGAGTTTGTACACTTTACCCACAAGATATAATTAGTGTAGCTAGCACTAATCATAACAAAGCATTTTAACTTCATCTTACTATGCTAGGCCTGTCCCCATAACAGCATGTGGTCGCATGATGGGCTCACCAATGGCGCACATGGTGAGGTCCTTAATTGACCAAGGCAAGACTACCATATGCTACTATGCCACACATTAATTCCCATGCACACAAACACAGCTCACACACCCACCATTTCACACAAGATTCAATTCCCTTGCCTCAAATCCAAATCCTTTTACCACCCAGGTTGATTTAAGTGCAACACATGCCACAAAGACACATAGTACACACAGATTATTACAAGATTGCATATTCACTTAGTCGTTAATAATTGCACCTCACATGAATAAGTGATTCGTAGCGTGGCTAAGCAATCTAATCGCATTAACTAACCCACGTTAGTGCTACAATATTACCAACTAAATATCAACTAGGGTGACAAAGGAATTTAGACATAGCAATTTAACAAGGAAGGCATAACAATTTGAATTTATTAACTACCCCAAAAGCATTTAAATAATTACTTGAATTAAAATGCAAGAATTTGAAATAAAATACTTTTAGCAAACTGGGAAGCAAGATGGTCAAAGGTATAGCTTGCCTTGGAACAGGTCTAGGTCCTGGTTCTGGTCTTGGAAAGCTCCTTCTTCTTCAACTCTTCCAGCAGCGTCGAAGTCTACTCGCAAACGAAGCACAAAAACAAACTAAATAAATAATAGAAGCAAATAACTCCAATAAAATAAAATAAAAATCTGCAATAGATAGATCTTGATTTTAGACGAATTTAGAAATTTGAATGGACTGATTTGGAGTTAGGATGCAAAAGTTATGGGGTTTGGAAGTTTGAATCTAAAGAAAACCCTAAAATCGAATTATATGAATTTCCTAATTATTTCTCAATGTAAAAATCGAATATTGTGCAAGCATGACATCAGCATGACGTCAGCCCTAGGAATTTCAAAAAGATAAATAAAAAGAAAATCCCGACGCGTGGACCCACACGTTAGTGACACGGCCACGGCGACCAAGTCCACCGAGCCTCTGGATGTGGATCGGGTCGGTGTGGCGCCACAAGACGTGGCGCCGACGCGGTGCCCACGTGGTACGACACGCGCCCACGGAGGCTAGGGCGTTGAGGTGGACGCCGACGTGGACGGCAGTAGGACGGCGCGCTCGGATCCCAACCAAGACGCGAGCGGCGGCGCTTCTGCGGCGCATGGGTGGTACAGGAGGTAGAGGGTGCGACGAGGGTCACAACGCGGTGCTCACGGGTGCTTGAGGACAACCGTGGCGACTCACGGCGAGGTTGAGCGGCGGAGAGGCTTGTGCTCGACGGCGACGGCTAGAGCGGCGCTCCTGAAACGAAGGTGACCAGAGGAAGCCCTCGCTCTTGCGATGCCGAGGTGTAGGTGTCGAGGCTCCGCGGCTCGTTATTGCGAATCGCTTGTCGGAGTTGCGGCGGCGAGATTGGATCTCCGAGCTCTAGTGGCGGCTAGGGTTCGACGCAGGCGAGGAGGCGGCTAGGGTTGGGGTGAGGGCGTTGAGGGTTGGCCTCCCCTTAAATATGGCGGCTCGGGAGAGTCCAGGCGCAGACGCTTTAAAACGGCATGGCGCAATAGACTCTCGACGAATAGGAGACGAAGAATAGTAACGGGGTGGGGCCCGCTTGTCAACGGCCGGGCTCGGCAAGTCATGGACCAACAAATGCAAGTAGGTGACGGGGACCCAAGACGAGAGAGAGAGGAACTACACATGCGCAAGCCTTGCACTGAAATTGGGCCGAATGGGCCTCAAGGTATGAAAAGGATGATGGGCCGAAGAGATTCAGCCCGAACACTATTGGGATATTTAAATAGCTTTTTCTTTTTAAGAAATTACCAGAAATTCCAAATGGCAATAGAAATTAGCAAATGAACTTAGAAAAATTCTAGAAAATTCTAGAAAATATGTCCAAGCACAAAGAATCCAAATAAAATAGTTTTGACTATTGTTCATGTTGACTTTAGTCATATTAAATTGTTTTGTTACTCAAAGTCCAATATTAAGCTTTTGAATTAAATTCAAATAAATCCAAATGGTGAATTTTCTCCCTACTAACTATTCAAATGGTTTTTAAAAGCTCTGAAAATTGGGATGTTACAGAAGTGAGGAGTTAAGGCGGGCTCAAACCCTAGCGGAGTTGGGGAGTGACGGGAGTTAGGGCGAGCGCAAACCCTAGCGGCCGGGCTCGTACTAATAAAGAGACTTATCACAGATGGTCCTATTAACGAACCGTTAGTGATAATTATCACAAACGGTTCCATAATAGAACCGTTCGTGATATGTCCCATATCACAGATGGTTCCATTATGGAACCGTCGGTGATATGGTTTTTTTCTCAAGTATATTTATCTTGTATATACACTTACATGACATGAAGAAATTACATGTTTATATGTCAATTTTGTCATTTAAATATCATTAAAATTTGCTTTAATTTCTTCCACTAAACCGCCTATGATATAATTAATATTAATTGTAACTTCACCCTCCAAACTAGATTTTGTTTTTCCACAAAACCGCCTCTATATATATATATATATATATATATATATATATATATATATATATATATATATATATATATAGCAATAATTCAACATATAATTAATATAGTAACTTCACCTCCTAACTTTTTTTTTCATTTTGGAATTTTCATATATATATATGGCCAAACAAAGATGGCCAAACACAAAAAGATTAAGAAAAAGTAGAAACCTATAAATAAACAAAGTTTTTCTAGTGGCGGAGGTAGGTCGCTATTTCCGCCTTCAATACTTCATAAGCATTTCGGCACGGACGGTTCGATCATCGCCGAATGAAGCTCGAAATGCATTCACCACGACACGCTGCTCAAGTCTCTCTCAAGACGGTTTTATTTTGGAATTTTCATATATATATGGCCAAACAAATGTACAACTACAAAAAAGATTAAAAAAAGTAGAAACCTATAAATAAACAAAGTTTTTCTAGTGGCGGAGGTAGGCTACTATCTCCGCCTTCAATACTTCATAGGCGCATTTGTCCATTCGGACGGTTCTCGATCATCGGCGAATGAAGCTCGAAATGCTCACCACGACACGCTGCTCAAGTCCTCTCAAGACCTCGATCGTTGAACCAAGAAGAATTGAGCCCATAGGCTCTCTTCCCTTGCTTGAGGGGTCTCGGCCGTCGACTTCGGCCGCCGCCTCGATTACACAACAAGTGACGGCAAGCATCTTGGAGACGCCCAACGTCGTTTTGGAGGACTACGCCGATGACGCGTAAACTCGCCGAAGTGGGAGATCACCCTAAGACACGGCGGAGAAGGATGTCAAGACGGCGAAGGTGGTTGCCACTGCTCCGCAAATTCTTCGCCGGTAGAGGAGTGAAGACACTGTTGATCAAATAAGAGTTTCTTCCACAAAGACAGCTCAACGTGACCGAAAGAGGTGCTTGTACAGTGCGGCCAGGAAGGCCATCAATGCCGGCGACAAGGAAGAGGCAGCCATTTCTGTTTTTTTTTATAAATATGTATGGGGATGATCATCTTGGATGGCGGATGATCCTTTTTATAAAACAAGATATAAATTCGGAGCGTGAGACGAAGAGACGCATCGGGGAGCCGAAGCGGATGGCGACGAATAGACGACGCATCGGCGATTAAGAAACTCACCGTGGAGTCAGAGCGATATTATCACGAGCGGTTATAAAAAAACCGCTCGTGATATGTGGTAATATCACGACGGTTATTAAGAGAACCGTCAGGATGTTTCACGACGGTTTGTTGAAAACCGCCTGTGATATGTAGTATTATCACGCATGCTTATTAACAAGAACCGCTCGTGAAGTATCACGACGGTTTTCAACATGAACCGCTCGTGATATTACCTTCACGCTGCACGGTTTTAGCTCAGCCAAGAATACGTATGGTCTCTAATACAAAACCGTCGTGATTGAATGTAATACGACGGTTTTGGTCGACCGTCTGTGATTGAATGTAATACAGACGGTTTTGGTCGACCGTCTGTGATGAGGTGTCCAGTATTAGCCTTTTTGTACAGTGGCCACGCATTACGGTTATTAGAGTTTGAAAATGCCGGGGCCAAAGGGAGTCATCACTATTCGGGGAGATTGAAAAATGGCTTACATATGTGATCGAAAATCCTTTGAACTGGTCGATGAGCTTCCGACCAGAGAGGCTAATCCATCTACCATGCAGGCCAAACACTCGAGACCGAAGATGACACTCAAACCCTCCGACCAGAAAAAGGAAGTACCACTCGACAAATGCGGTTCTCCGGACAGCGTCAAGTCGCCACATGGGCCAGAAAATACTGACTCATTTACCCGCAAGATTCTGGTCGGGGCAAGACTCGAAACCAAATAGGAAGAGTCGCTCATCTCCTTCCTCCGAGCGAATCAGGACGTGTTTGCCTGGCAAGCGTCCGATATGCCTAGAGTCCCCGGAGGTGATCGAGCACAAAGCTAGCTCTCCACCGACAAAACCCGATCAAGGTAAGTCTGCGACGCTTTGCACCCGATCGAAGGAAGCAATCCAATGAGATCGATAAACTCTCAAGGCTGGGTTTATTCGTGAAGTCGACCACTCTCAGAGGCTTGCCAATCTTGTAATGGTTAGGAAAAATAATGGGAAATGGCGAATGTGTCTGCTCGAGGAAACCAGGTCAGTCTTTACAACTCAAGCAAAATTACCCTCTTGACCAAGTCTTTTTCTAGTAAATGAAACACCAACAAGAGTTCTTCCTTCGACCATTTCTCACTGACCACTTCATTGGTCGTAAGATCATCTAACGCTCCTTTCCCAAGTAAGTTATTTTCGCTTGAAGCTGGGGGGCTAGATGACGAGGATATAATAATCCTCATTTAATCATTTATCTATAATTCATATTATGGATAATAATGACATCATATAACTATTGAGTATACCCCTTAATAGCCATAAGGGAGAAGCTGGAGGTCATAAGTTCTTCTATGACCACCCCATAGTCGTAAGTCCTTCTACGTTCAGCCTATGGTCGTAAACTCTTCTACGACCACCTCTTGGTCGTAAGTTTTTCTACGACCAGTCCCTAATCGATAGAGCTCACAGACATGCGGCCTAGTCGATCAGGGAATCTTTTGTACCATATCCAAGGATATGAGCAATCAATTACGTTGTTATTCTTCGGAATAATAGCACGATTTAACCCTCTGTTATGGTGATAACTGCCTACGTGAGAACATTAGTACTCCCACAATAATCCTCCAGTAACGGCTCCATGATCTGGAACATTAAGACAGCCTTTAGACTGGAGGTACGATGGTGCACTTCGAGGACTATATAAAAGGGGGAATCATCAGGACGGAAGGGGGGACAGAAGGCAATCAGAAGCACAATACTCTAGTTTTTGTCTCCATCTTGTAATCCAGCATACTCAAATACATACACACAGGAGTAGGGTTGTTATTCTCCGAGGAGAAGCCCAAACCTGTATGAAAATCCCCGTGTCTCCATCTCTGTGTGATTTTGAGCCTAGAGGAACCCCCGAATCAAATAATCTTTACGTAAGTTCGGTTCTAAAATACCGACACACTCCTTGCATTATGATACCATTAGCTCGCTTGACCGCTCCATTGCTCTGTGGATGAGCGACAAAAGCGAAATATGTCTTGATACCTAGATCCTCGCAGAATTCCTGAAAATTTCCGCTAGAGAACTGGGTACTGTTATCTGTAATTATACGACTGGGTATACGAAATCGTGTGATCACATTTTTTTTTGTGAGGAACCTCTTAGCGGCTTTAGTTGTTGTTTTAACAACTAGCTTGGCTTCTATCTATTTTGTAAACGTGTCAATCATGATGAAAAGGAATTCAAAGCCCCCCGGGTGCTCTTGAGAAAGGTCCCAGAATGTCTAGTCCCCAAGTTGCAAATGGCCAAGAAAGAGGTATTGTTTGCAATGTTTGTGCCGGTTGATGTACTTTTCAACTATAAAATTGATATTGTACGCACTTCGTCACGAGCTCTTTTGTATCATGAAGCACAGTTGACCAGTAGTTTCCTTGCTTGAAGGCTTTACCGACTAGTGTTCCGTAGGAATGATGTGCTCCACAGACTCCTCTATGAATGTCGATTAGCAACTTAATGCCATCCGTTTGAGATATGCATCTCATAAACACTCTGTGAGATCCCCGTTTATAAATGGTACTTTCGATCAGAGTGTATGATTTGGCTTTTCGAGCTATACGATCAGCCTCTACATCATCTTCAAGAATAATGCCATGCTGAAGATAATTGTAGATCGATGTCATCCAATCTCTACCAAGATCGAGCTGTACGACCTCCTGTGGAGCATCCGTGTTCTCTGGATCGATTTGTACGACCTCCAGTGGAACATCTATGTCCTTGGAATGGTCGACCACTGAGGGTGAATCGACTTTCTCGAGTAAAACTCTGGGCTGGACAGGCGACCATGTGGAGGCCATCCATGCCAACTGGTCTGCCAGAAAGTTTTTCTTTCTAGGAATATGTTGGATCTGGAAACCAAATAAGTGTGTTTTGAGTTTCTGTACTTTCACCAAATAAGATGACATCTTGGTACTTGAGCATTGATACTCTTTGCCGACTTGATTCACTACTAGTTGAGAATCGTCTTTCGCTAGTAATCTGCGAATCCCGAGTGCTCTAGCTGCTCGGAATCCTGCCAGTAAACCTTCATATTCCGCCACATTATTTGTAGCAGAAAAGTTTAATTGAATGGCGTATTTGATGTGTTCTCCAATAGGTGATATCAAGACAACTCCAGCTCCCGAGCCTTTGAGCATCAAGGAACCGTCAAAGTACATTGTTCACTCGTCGTGGTGTTTGTACTCGGGCCCTTGGGTGGGTTCGGGTTTGTCTATTCGACAATGAATTCTGCTAAAGCTTGGGACTTGATTGCTATTCGTGGGATGAAATGGAGGTCGAACACCCCAAAATCAACCACCCATTTTGCTATCTATCCTGATGATTCCCTGTTTCCGAGAACTTGACCCAAAGGATATCCTGTTGGTACGACTACTCTGTGGGCCTGAAAGTAATGCCTTAGTTTCCCTGAAGCCATAAGGAGACCATAGAGCAACTTTTGTACTTGTGGATATCATTCTTTTGGTCCATGTAAGACTTCGCTTACATAATATATTGGTCGTTGGATGTTGTCACACTCAATGACTAGTACTGCACTGATCGCTTGTGGTGTTATAGTCACGTATATCAACAATGTTTCTCCCAATCTTGGAGACACTAAGATCGGGTGATGCGGATCAACCTCGAGATGAGATTAAATCCGTGGGTTTCCCGATCTTTCATGGTAGAAATTCCCAACAATATGTGGAGCACGAATTATAGGATACAATTCGCACTTGGATAAATAAATCTCATATCAGCGTACACCTCAGTACACGAACGAGAAATAAGGATCAAATATCCAACGAGTAACTCCTAGCACCACAGCTAGAAACCCTCACGCCAAGATAAAATCCGAGATTGGAATTCACAAGAACACTCATAGAACAGGGATGAACCCTAACGGCTGAAGGCCAACACGTACACGCGTTTTAATTCATAACTCAAAATACCACCTGATGTGGATCAGACTCGAGATGAGATTAAATCCGTGGGTTGCTTGATCTTTCACGATGGAAATTCCCGAACAAATATGTGGAGCACAAATTATAGGATGCAATTCGCACTTGGATAAATAAATCTCACACCCGCGTACACCTCAGTACACGAATGAGAAATAAGGATCAAAGACCCAACGAGTAACTCCTAGCACCACAGCTACAAACCCTCATGCCAAGATGAAATATGAGATTGGAATTCACAAGAACACTCATAGAACAGGGATGAACCCTAACGGCCGAAGGCCAACACACACACGCGTTTTAATTCAAAACTCAAAACTTATCTGCCCCTTTACATGGTGTACAACCCTTGGCATATATAGCCACACACACACACACACACCGTAATGTTTCAAAGTTCTGCTACTAAATTAAAATTAATAAAATTATTATTTTATTGGATTTTCAAATTTCAAAGAGTTTGTTTGATTTATTTAAAATTCTAAAGATTTAAAAGTCAAAGATAAAATTTATTAAAGTTTTTAAAGTTTTATTTGAGTTAAAGTTGAAAAATAAAATTTTAATTAATTTATGAATTTTCTGAAATCTTAAAAGCTTTTTCCTAAATATTTTAAAGCCAAAATAATTTATTTGCAAAATCAAAAGCCAACTTTAAGTTGGAAATAATTTTATTAAGTCCAAAATAAGTCTAGGAATTTCTGTGATTTTTCTAGAATTTTGGATTTTATTTGCTATTTTCTAAAGCCAAAACGAATTAATCGGGTTATTTAAAAAGAAAAATCAATTTAAAACTCAAAACCCCTTTTGGGCTGCTTTACCATTTTTTTTCGCCCTGCCAAGACGCTCCTCCTCCTCCTCTCACTCCGCCCACCCGACACCGCCTCACTTCCATGTGGGTCCCGCCACCCCATCTCCTTCTCACCTCCTCCTTTCTCAAGACGGCCATAACCTCGCCGCCATTACCGCCGAGCTGAGCTTCAGAACACCACCCCTAACCGCCGCCTTTCTCCACTTCTGGCTGCGCCTACCAGGCTTCCACTACCGCCTCACCCCTTCCCTCTTCTCCACGCACTAACTGCGTTTAACCGCCATGGCCACCGCCATTATCACACAAGACGATCTCCCTCCCTCACCTCCTCGCCTCTATAAAGGGCGCCGGGCGCCTCCATCTCCATCTCTCCCCTCACCCACACCCTCTCTCCTCTCATTCGCGAGAACTGGTTCTTTGTGCGCCGGCCAAGGTCTCTTCCCCGATTCCGGCGCCGACTTCGCCTCCCCCGTCATCACAGCTGGCATCCTCGGCATCGCATCAACGACGCCGCCCCTGCGCGATCCTCCTCGGCCGAGACCCGCCGAGTGCCGCGCCACCACATCGCCAGACGCACCGCCGCTGCCGCCAAGAACTCCTCGCCGCCGCCTTCCGCACGCGACAGACGCCGCAACGGTGAGCCCTGTGTTCCCGTGTCCTCCTCTCCCGCTGGTGCCATCACCGGCCGCCGCGAAAGCGACCAATCGCCGGCGAAGCGTGGTCCTCTGCCGCCGATTTTGTCGCCGACGTGGCTATGCCACGTGGTGCCACCTTGGCGCCAGTCAACGCCACCTCACCTCGAGAATGACGTGGAGCCGACGTGGCGCCATGTCACATTCACATCGCCACCTCTCGAGCCTTAAGGACCCGTGGACTTAGTCCACGGAGACCGTGTCTATGACACGTGAGGCCCCATTCGCTTAAAAATTATTTTAATTTAAATCCTAGAAATTCATCGCTGATGTCATCTTGCGCAATAATTAGAATTTCCTTTAGGAGAATAATTCGAGAAAATTGTTTAAATAATGATTTAGTTTAAAATTTGTAAAATTCATAACTTTTGCATTTTAACTCCAAATTAGATGATTCAAATTGCTAAAATCTTAGAAAATTATTGTCTAACTAAATAAAATATAAGTATTCAATTTGGAGTTCAGTTTAGTCTTGTTTTAGAATTTAAAATTCATCTAAATTCCAAATTTAGATCAAAAATTGTAAAATTCATATCTTTTGATTCCTAACTCCAAATTAAGTGTTTCAAATTTCTAAATTCATATAAATTGAAGATCTAGCTAACTAAACCAAAATTATTTAAATTGTGCTTCATTTGAATCTTGTTTGCATTTAGAAATTCATTTAAATTTCAGATTTAGGATTAAAACTTGTAAAATTCATATCTTTTAAATCCCAACTCCAATTTGAGTGATTCAAATTTCTAAAATTTTATAAACTATTATCTGACTAAATAAAATAGAATTATTTAGTTTTGAGTTAATTTGAATTGCCTTTTGATTTGTTATTTGAATTTCGTTTGAATTTGGATCGTTTTGATATAGATTTTACGACTTGAGAGTTTTCAATGTAGTTGGAGACCATATAAGAGGATTGATTTTGACTGTATGATCATCGTGGTTGTACACACAAGCAACCTGGAGAGAGTGTTTGTGAGTACTAGGTGACCTGTTAAGGGAAAACAACATCACCAAGCAAGGCAAGTTACACCCTTGACCATATTTGCACCCATTATTTTACTCTATTTAAATTCTGTTTTAAATTATTATTGCATGCATATTTATATTTAAGTAATTTAAATCATTGTTTTAAGCTTTATAGTTATTCCCTATTCCATTGTATAGCCAAATATTGTCGGTATAGACTATATGGAGGACCATTCCGAATGTGATATATATACTAGAGGTAGAAAGTGGAAATATTGGATTATAAGATAACATGATCGTTGGATATGAGATTAAAGAAATTGATTTGTTGTTGAGGTTAAATTACGAAATATATTTTTGGGCATCGAAATATTGGAGATGGAAGTATAGGATTACACAATTGATGGACATGAGATTGTAGATACACATTGTGGATGGATATTGAATTATAGAACAACGTGATCATTGGATATCAGATTATATGAATACATGATTCTTAGATATTGATTACACATCTATACAATTGTTGAATATTGGATTATAAGATAGAATAATGGTTGGAGATTCGATCATAGGAATGCATTAATGACGGATGTAGAAATAAGTGATCAATGGATATTGAATTGTCGAGATAGTTAATTATTGATGTTGGACTACTAAGATTGAATTATAGAAGTAGTCATTACATAATATTGATTGGCTTGGGTGTTGGATTGTGGGATTAACCCTTGGTGGAATTTTAGGAATAAAACTTGATTAGATATTAGAAGCGGATAATTGTTGATAATGGATTGACGAAGAATGGATTATAGAAATAGATAATCATTGGATATCGGATTATCAAAATTGGATTATAGGATTACATAATCATCGGATTGATGGGTGTTGAATTATTAGAAATAATTCATTAGGGATTAATGGATTGATGGATATCGATTATAGAATTAGAGCATTATCGAATGTTGGATCGATGGAGGTCGATCATAGAAATAGACCGATATGGTGGATATTGACTAATTAATATTGGAGTGTAGAATCACATAATTACTGGAGTTTGGATTATCGGATTATGAACACAAGACGGATGGTTCACTTATCGGTCTCAGACCGACAATACCTTGACATTGAATCCTCACCCCTTGTCACCTTAGATAAAACCTAGTTGATACAATAGTATGAACTAGGATCATTTGAAAAGTTGCAAAGACATGCTTAGACCAAAAATGTTTGATTTGGGGAGTTTCACCAAAACTCAAATATTGTTTAAATTGTATCCATGACATTGGTGTGTTATGGAAGTTTATAAATGACTTTGAAAAATAAAATAAAATGATGGTTTGTACTTGGGCTAAATGGTTGTTTGGTTGGTGCATGTCAATGCACCTGCTCAATCTGTTAGGGTTGAAGCCTGGGGTTATTTGGAAAGTCGCCCAAGTCGCTTAAGGACCGGTCTTCGAGCCGCATCTTGGTATGCCTCACCGTGCAACCACATGTCCTCGGTATGGGGAGTAGGACCTGCTCATTAATTTGGGATACCTCGAGATAGTCGTGCCATTTGTATGAGTGGGTGTTTGATAGACTATAGTCCCACCGGCGCAAGAGGGGCCTGAACTCATGGATGGTTAGTCCAAAGGGGCTAAACCTTAGCGGGACTATATGGAGGACCATTCCGAATGTGATATATATACTAGAGGTAGAAAGTGGAAATATTGGATTATAAGATAACATGATCGTTGGATATGAGATTAAAGAAATTGATTTGTTGTTGAGGTTAAATTACGTAAATATATTTTTGGGCATCAGAATATTGGAGATGGAAGTATAGGATTACACAATTGATGGACATGAGATTGTAGATACACATTGTGGATGGATATTGAATTATAGAACAACGTGATCATTGGATATCAGATTATATGAATACATGATTCTTAGATATTGAGTACACATCTATACAATTGTTGAATATTGGATTATAAGATAGAATAATGGTTGGAGATTCGATCATAGGAATGCATTAATGACGGATGTAGAAATAAGTGATCAATGGATATTGAATTGTCGAGATAGTTAATTATTGATGTTGGACTACTAAGATTGAATTATAGAAGTAGTCATTACATAATATTGATTGGCTTGGGTGTTGGATTGTGGATTAACCCTTGTGGAATTTTAGGAATAAAAACTTGATTAGATATTAGAAGTAGATAATTGTTGATAATGGATTGACGAAGAATGGATTATAGAAATAGATAATCATTGATATCGGATTATCAAAAATTGGATTATAGGATTACATAATCATCGGATTGATGGGTGTTGAATTATTAGAAATAATTCATTAGGGATTAATGGATTGATGGATATCGATTATAGAATTAGAGCATTATCGAATGTTGGATCGATGGAGGTCGATCATAGAAATAGACCGATATGGTGGATATTGACTAATTAATATTGGAGTGTAGAATCACATAATTATCGGAGTTTGGATTATCGGATTATGAACACAAGACGGATGGTTCACTTACGGTCTCGTGCACTGACAATACCTTGACATTGAATCCTCACCCTTGTCACCTTAGATAAAACCTAGTTGATACAATAGTATGAACTAGGATCATTTGAAAAAGTTGCAAAGACATGCTTAGACCAAAAATGTTTGATTGGGGAGTTTCACCAAAACTCAAATATTGTTTAAATTGTATCCATGACATTGGTGTGTTATGGAAGTTTATAAATGACTTTGAAAAGTAAAATAAAATGATGGTTTGTACTTGGGCTTAAATGGTTGTTTGGTTGGTGCATGTCAATGCACGGCTCAATCTGGTTAGGGTTGAAGCCTGTGGTTATTTGGAAAGTCGCCTAAGTCGGCTTAAGGACCGGTCTTCGAGCCGATCTTGCTATGCCTCACTGCAACCACATGTCCTCGGTATGGGGAGTAGGACCTGGCTCATTAATTTGGGATACCTCGAGATAGTCGTGCCATTTGTATGAGTGGGTGTCTGATAGACTATAGTCCCACTGGCGCAAGAGGGGCCCCGAACTCGGATGGTTAGTCCAAAGGGGCTAAACCTTAGCGGCATGAGTACTTTGAGGTAGATCATTGTAAAGGCCTTGTCACGTGCTTCTAGACCGCTCACCTTAGGTAGTGAGCGGTGGCATAGATATATGCCTGATAAACTAGAGAATTCGTGTCTTGTGGGTAAAGTCGCATAAACTCGCAGAGTGTAAAACTATTCAATAGCAGCGTCATGATCATGGACATGCTAGCAAAGCCACTCAAAGTTATACTTTGGTTTTTGGTTTCAAAATGATTTGACATAAATGATTTTGGATTTCTATCCAAATGGGATTTAGGCGGAAGCCATGTGATAGGAGGGTATCCTTCACCATTCATTATGGAGGTTATCCACATTGTACATCTGTCATTTAAATTATGATTTTAAATATCTGTGAGGAAAATGGCCTTGCAATCTACTATGATTATTTAAACTAAAAATGCTGCTTACATAAATTCAACCATATTAAGCCTTCCTTTGAGATATCCATGTATGCATGTCATTCTCATTATTTGATTTGTGTAACTTATGAGCACTAGTAGTTGTGCTCATTCTTGCTTAATGCAAATAATTTCAGAGGAGAAGGACTTTGCTACGGTGTGGATCTCAACGACTAGGGTCAGCTTCCCAAACGATTGCCTCGCGGCGCATTAATCGACTCTACTACATCTTCTTCGCCTTCCATTGTGTTTTATTTTATTGTTGGTCCAGAAGCCTCCCTTGTAATCAACTTTGTTGTTATTTATTAATAAAGTTGTGATATGATTTTGTTACCACATTTGTTTCACCAGTGGACTAGCTACCGATCATGGGACTAGTTGTAAATACACAGAGGATTTGGGAGTGTTAATCCTGGTCTTACACACACACACACATCTAATTAGCCTAACACGCTATGCCCACGCACAAATCTAATTAACTAACGTGACATGTGATAACTAATAGCATATGTGTTCACATGGAAACAACTAGAGCTCATCTACACTTTACATGCAAGGTGGGCCCCATCCAAGAGCACATAATGAAAAGAAACCACGTGGAGTAGAGACATGCAATCCAGCAAGCAATTTGCATGCTGGTGGGCCGCATCCAAGTGCATACAAAGATAGAAACGTGCATGGCCCAAGCTTCTTCCATGCGTTGGCTTCCTTCCTGATTTCCTGTGATTCAAACCGATTTCTTTCCATCTTATCTCCAAGAAAATCTCCTTCTTGATTGTTCTTTTCTGAATTGCCTTCCTTGCTGTGAACATGTACTCTGTGCACTATTCTTTGCCGTTTGAATTCATGCACCGCGTGAACTCCATGTGTTGCACTTGCACTTGGATCATGCATTGCATGCACATGTACCTTCTCTTCTTTCTTCTCAGAAAATTCTAAAATTAATTCATGCGTAACAATTTGTACACAAGAATTAAGTTCAGTAGTATGGTTAGTAGTCGTGGCCGTATCATCCTCCCCTCCTTCAAGCGAAACCGTCCTCGATTTCAAGTTGGTCTTCTCACCTTGTTCTGCAATTTGTACAGGGACTGAAAAATTTTCAGCAGCTTCGGCCTCCTTCTTCTTCGGTTCTTCACGTGCCATCCTTTCTAACAGCTTCTTCTTCCAATCACCTTGAATCAACTGGATGTCCATGAGAAGCAAACGAATCAGTATACCGTTACATGTAAAGGTACAACCCTGGGTGCGCCAATTCTGTGTAACCGCGCCTTGTTGCTCGCACCACGGTCCACCCAACAATAGATGACATGAAACCATAGCGACTGGTATAACATCACACAAAGCCCCGCAAGAGAATTTGCCCAATGAAAATAGTACCTTGACTTGGTTCGTGATCTTTAGCAAACTGAAATACCACTGCAGTACATAAGGTTGCAGATGTAGTGTCATCGACAACTCTAACTTCTCAACTAGTTCGATACTAGCAGCATTGATCGAACTCTCGTAGTCAATTGACATGGCACAAACTATCTCGCCCACTTTGCAGCAAGAGTGGAAAGTCCAATCCACGCCGTAGCCTTCCTCTTCATACAGGACGTTGAAACTCAACTTCCTGAAGCTCTCCTCCGAAGACGTCATAGCAGCACCATCTCCACCATGAAGAATCATGATGGACTCAGATTAAATCACGGAATAGCAGCACCAACTAATTAATGGACTCGGTTCAGCAGCAATAGAACAAATAGGAAGTTGATGTTTAAATTCCCAGCGTCACTTTCGGCCGACCAGTAGTGACAAAATTTGACTCTTGATGTCCAACAGCAAATCAAGAGACAACAGGATCCACAATTACTAGGAAGACTTAGGACTGTATAGCATGGCAATATAGAATTCAATTCAATCAATGAGATTAGACAACTGAATAAAATATTCACCAGATGTTGAATTGATCCAGCCGCAACAATGGATAGATGGATTTGGTGCATCACGTAGTGAATTCACACCTAACCCCAATTGTCTTCTACAACCCGTGAACTCAACAGCAGCAGACAACGAATTTGATAGACTCAATTGAGATGCAGTAAACAATTCAGAAATTTGATATCGAAATCCCAACGTTACTTCTTTCGGCCGGCAAGCAAAGACAGAATTGACATTTGATGTCAATTTTCAGCAGCAATTAAGAAAACCACAGTCATCTTCTTGATCCGATGACGCCATAGCCGACTAATCAACGGAAAGCATCACGATGATCCAAGTCGCAAGTTTCAGCACCATGAACAACTTGGCGCTCTGATACCACCTGATGCGGATCAACCTCGAGATGAGATTAAATCCGTGGGTTGCCCAATCTTTCACGTTGGAAATTCCCAAACAAATATGTGGAGCATGAATTACAGGATGCAATTCGCACTTGGATAAATAAATCTCACACCCACGTATACCGCAGTACATGAACGAGAAATATGGATCAAAGATCCAACGAGTAACTCCTAGCACCACAGCTAGAAACCCTCACACCAAGATGAAATCCGAGATTGGAATTCACAAGAACACTCATAGAACAGGGATGAACCCTAACGGCCGAAGGCCAACATGCACACGCGTTTTAAATCATAACTCAAAACTTATCTACCCCTTTACATGGTGCACAACCCTTGGCTTATATAGCCACACACACGCACACATCTAATTATCCTAACATGTTGCACCCACACACAAATCTAATTAACTAATGTGACATGTGACAGCTAATAGCATATGTGTTCACATCGAAACAACTAGAGCTCATCTACACTTTACATGCAAGGTGGGCCCCATCCAAGAGCACATAATGAAAGGAAACCACGTGGAGTAGAGACATGCAAGCCAACAAGCAATTTGCATGCTGGTGGGCCCCATCCAAGTGCATGCAAAGATAGGAACGTGCATGGCCCAAGCTTCTTCCATGCGTTGGCTTGCTTCCTGATTTCCTGTGATTCAAACCGATTTCTTTCCATCTTATCTCCAAGAAAATCTCCTTACCGATTGTTCTTTTCTGAATTGCCTTCCTTGCTGTGAACGTGTACTCCGTGCACTATTCTTTGCCTTTTGAATTCATGCACCACGTGAACTCCATGTGTTGCACTTGCACTTGGATCATGCATTGCATGCACATGTACCTTCTCTTCTGTCTTCTCAGAAAATTCTAAAATTAATTCATGCGTAACAATTTGTCCACAAGAATTAAGTTCAGTAGTATGGTTAGTACTCGTGGCCGCATTATCCTCCCCTCCTTCAAGCGAAACCGTCCTCGGTTTCAAGTTGGTCTTCTCACCATGTTCTGCAATTTGTACGGGGACTGAAAAAATTTCAGCAACTTCGGCCTCCTTCTTCTTCGCTTCTTCACGTGCCCTCCTTTCTAATAGCTTCTTCCAATCACCTTGAATCAACTGGACATCTATGGGAAGCAAACGGATCAGTGTACCCTTACATGTAAGGGTACAACCCTGGGTGCGCCAATTCTTTGTAACCACGCCATGTTGCTCGCACCACGATCCTCCCAACAATAGATGACACGAAACCATAGCGACTGGTATAACATCACACAAAACATCTCAAGAGAATTTTCCCAATGAAAATAGTACCTTGACTTGGTTCGTGATCATGAGCAACCTGGAATACCACTTCAGTACATAAGGTTGCGGATGCAGTGTCATCGACAACTCCAACTTCTCAACTAGTTCGATACTAGCAGCATTAATCGAATTCTCGCAGTTAATCAACATGGCACATACTATCTCGCTCACTTTGCAGCGAGAGTGGAAAGTCCAATCCACACCGTAGCCTTCCTCTTCATACAAGACGTTGAAACTCAACTTCCTAAAGCTCTCCTCCGAAGACATCATAGCAGCACCATCTCCACCATGAACAATCATGATGGACTCAGATTAAATCACGTAACAGCAGCACCAACTAATTAATGGACTCGATTCAATAGCAATAGAACTAATAGGAAGTTGATGTTGAAATTCCTAGCGTCACTTTCGGCCGACCAGTAGTGACAAAATTTGACTCTTGATGTCCAGCAGCAAATCAAGAGACAACAGGATCCATAATTACTAGGAAGACTCCGGACTGTATAGCATGGCAATATAGAATTCGATTCAATCAATGAGATTAGACAGTCGAATAGAATATTCACCAGATGTTGAATTGATCCAGCCGCAACAATGGATAGATGGCTTGGTGCGTCACGTAGTGAATTCACACCTAACCCAAATTGTCTTCTACAACCCGTGAACTAAACATCAATAGACAATGAATTTGATAGACTCAATTGAGATGCAATAAACAATTCAAAATTTTGATATCGAAATCCCAGTTTTACTTCTTTCGGCCGGCAAGCAATGACAGAATTGACATTTGATGTAAATTTTTAGTAGCAATTAAGAAAACTGCACTCGGCTTCTTGATCCGATGATGCCATAGCCGACCAATCAATGGAAAGGATCTCGATGATCCAAGTTGCAAGTTTCATTACCGTGAACAACTTGGCGCTCTAATACCACCTGATGCGGATCAACCTCGAGATGATATTAAATCTGTGGGTTGCTCGATCTTTCATGGTGGAAATTCCCGAACAAATATGTGGAGCACGAATTACAGGATGCAATTCACACTTGGATAAATAAATCTCACACCCACGTACACCTCAGTAGACGAACGAGAAATAAGGATCAAAGATCCAACGAGTAACTCCTAGCACCACAGCTAGAAATCCTCACGCCAAGATGAAATCTCTTATTGGAATTCACAAGAACACTCATGGAATAGGGATGAACCCTAACGGCCGAAGGCCAACACGCACACACGTTTTAATTCATAACTCAAAACTTATTTGCCCCTTTACATGGTGCACAACCCTTGGCTTATATAGCCACACACACGCACACATATAATTAGCCTAACACGTTGCACCCACGCACAAATCTAATTAACTAATGTGACATGTGACAGCTAATAGCATATCTGTTCACATGGAAACAACTAGATTTCATCTACACTTTACATGCAAGGTGGGCCCCATCCAAGAGCACATAATGAAAGGAAACCACGTGGAGTAGAGACATGCAAGCCAGCAAGCAATTTGCATGTCGGTGGGCCCCATCCAAGTGCATGCAAAGATAGAAACGTGCATGGCCCAAGCTTCTTCCATGCGTTGGAACATGCATGGCCCAAGCTTCTTCCATATGTTGGCTTGCTTCCTGATTTCCTGTGATTCAAACCGATTTCTTTCCATCTTATCTCCAAGAAAATCTCCTTCCTAATTGTTCTTTTTCTGAATTGCCTTCCTTGGATGATGCCTTTTGAATTCATGCAACTCCATGTGTTGCACTTGCACTTGGATCATGCATTGCATGCACATGTACCTTCTCTTCTTTCTTCTCAGAAAATTCTAAAATTAATTCATGCGTAACAATTTGTACACAAGAATTAAGTACAGTAGTATGGTTAGTACTCGTGGCCGCATCATCCTCCCCTCCTTCAAGTGAAACCATCCTTGTTTTCAAGTTGGTCTTCTCACCATGTTCCGCAATTTGTACGGGGACTGAAAAAATTTCAGCAGCTTCGGCCTCCTTCTTCGCTTCTTCACATGCCCTCCTTTCTAACAGCTTCTTCTTCCAATCACCTTGAATCAACTGGACATCCATGGGAAGCAAACGGATCGGTGTACCCTTACATGTAAAGGTACAACCCCGGGTGCGCCAATTCTGTGTAACCGTGCCTTGTTGCTCGCACCATGGTCCTCCCAATAATAGATGACACGAAACTATAGCGTAACAATTTGTTCACAAGAATTAAGTTCAGTAGTATGGTTAGTACTTGTGGCCGCATCATTGGGGCACTGATAAGGTATTTCTTAAGCTCTTCAAAGGCATTGTTTGCCTCTTTAGTCCATTCGAAACTTTCATGTTTCTGAAGAAGTTTGAAGAAAGGTAGTCTTTTTTCACCTAACCGTGCTATGAAACGACTTAGCGCTGCCATACTTCCGGTTAGTTTTTGGACTTCCTTCTTTGTGGTCAGAGGGCACATCTGGTCGATGGCCGATATTTTTGCTAGGTTTTCTTCAATCCCTCTAGCCAAAACTAGGAACCCAAGAAGCTTTCTAGAAGAAACTCCGAACACACACTTATCTGGATTTGACTTAGAGTTATGCCTTCTTAAGTTATTGAAAGTTTCGTGTAGGTTAGAAATATGGTCTCTAGCATTGATGCTTTTCACAACGAAGTCAACAATGTAGGCTTCCAGATTTCAACCTATCAGAGGATTAAAGGTTTTTTTTTTTGCATTAACCTCTGAAAAGTCGCACCAGCATTTTTGAGCCAGAATGACATCTTAACATAGCAGTAAGTGCCATATGGTGTGATGAAGGAAGTTCTCTCTTCATCATCTTTACTCATGTTAATCTAGTGGTACCCTGAGTATGCATCTAAAAAACTTAACAACTCACACCCGGAAGTAGAGGCTACAAGTTGATCAATGCGTGGAAGGGAATAGTCATCCTTCGGACATGCTTTATTAAGATCTGTGAAGTCAATACATATTCACCATTTTCCATTGCTTTTTCTAACCATTACAGGGTTGTCGAACCACTCTGGGTGATCGACTTCACAAATGAATCCAGCCTCAAGAAGCTTGTTGATCTCCGACTGGATTGCCTCCTTTTGATTAGGTGAGAAGCACCTCAGCTTCTGCTTGACCGGTTTTTTGTCAGGCTGGAGAGCTAGCCTGTGCTTGATCACCTCCCTGGAGACTCCGAGCATGTCGGATGCCTGCCAGGCGAATACATCTTGGTTTGCTCAGAGGAATGAGACGAGTGACTCTTCCTATTTGAGGTCGAGTCCTACCCCGACTAGTATCTTTTTTGTAGACGCATTAACGTTTCTTGACCCAGACGATGTATTGGCGCTTTCCAGAGGAGCGTCTTTGCCGAGTGGTACCTTCTTGGTCTAGTCGGAAGGCTTTGGCACCATCTTTTGCCTTGAGTGCTTGACTTGCATGGTAGGCGAATTAGTTTCCCTGGTCAGAAACTCATCGACCAGTTCTAAGGATTTCTGACCACATGCATAAGTCATTTTTCGATCTCCTTGAACCGTGATGAATCCTTTTGGTCCTAGCATTTTTAAACTCTGATAACCATAATACGTAGCTATCAGGAATTGTGCTAACGCTGGATGACCGAGGATTCCATTGTACGCGGTTTCGAAATCCACCACATCAAATGGAATATCTTCTGTTTGGAAGTTGTCTGGTCTTCCGAACGTAACCGGCAGGTATAGTTGCGCTATCGGTTTAGTAGTAAAACTAGGAACTGTGCCATAGAAGGCATATTTCACGGTCTTTACCTTCGACTTGGGAATTTGCATTTCTTCCAATGCTCCCCTAAATAAAATATTTAAAGTGAAGGGATACAGGTAGGTTACGATAGCTGGCAATTCAAAAATTCTACCACTTAAACCAGGATGTCATGCAAGCAAGAGATCACAGATCGTTACCACCAAACGCTCAGTGCAGTGGAAGAAGAGTTGGAGCAGCCTGATCCAACGTAGAGCACGTCGATGTAGTAGTCGTAGTCGATCGTCCACTGTTGTGGATCATCTCCTCCAGCAACTAACCTCTTTCCTTGAGAAGTCGTGGATCGTCCTCGAGTGCAACAGCAACCACAGTAGTGCCTTCACAGTATCCACATGTCTAGGGAAGGAACACCGTACGCCGGTGTGCTAGCACCAATTTGCACGGGAAGGCTCTCTCAAGAAGATGGCGGCTAGGGTTTCGATGGTGCAACTCATGTCGTCTCATATGCTTCCAATAGCCTCAAACATCTCCTTATATAGTGCCCATGAAGGATCCTATCTGAACACGTTTGTTCCAACCCGTTAAGTATGTGACCCATTAGGTTCATGCGTAATCGGTTGTAACTCGGAAACTCCTTTCGGATCACGAGTCGTTAGCAACTCCTAGCAGGACATAACGATTCCCAAATACACTCGAATTACATCGAACGAACCTTAATGCAATATGATCTACGACCAGGTCCTTATCACTAACGACTAGCTCAGATCTCAGATGACTAGTTCATATTTGGTCTCGACTACCAGAACTCCTTACGAAAGCGTGTTTCACCACTTAGTGATTATGTTCGACTAGTTTACGACCAGCTCGTATGTCCATATGACTAGTCCATATCTAATCAAACTGAACGACCTTCTCGTTTATGATATCCCTTTGCCTCATGATATTTGGTTGAACTCTAGGTGGGATATCATATCATCCAAGAACATAATAACACTTATTCAATTACTCATAAACATAGACGTGATACAATCATGTCTATGATTGCCTCTAGGGTATATCACCAACATAAAGAGCTACCCCCACCTATCTAGACTTGATTAACTTTGCAATTATTAATTGTAGGTTCAACAATGAAAGGGAATCAACCTGGTCGAGTCAACGGGATGGGGCAGTCTTCTTTGCTGAAGGAGATAACCGTTTCCGACCACCTAGATGGCTTGATAGTGATCGGAGACTCGGCAAGGTTCACCTCCCGCTCCACGGTATTCAGATGGTGCCATGATTCGTACGAGGAGGATCCACCAAAGATCATATCCACAATGTGCTGAGGCTCCTGGTACTCCATCTCATCGTCTCCATCTTTATCCTTTTTGGAGCTTGGTTCTCCAAGTTTTGTTACGGAGGGGAAGGGACATTTACCTGAGTAGTAATCCTCCAACTTCTTTTGCCAAGCTCACTAGGTGCGCAGATCATGCCCTATCGCCTGGTGAAGTGGACACCATTTCTTGTTCTTCTTGAAGTCGTCGATCGGAGCCTTAGCCTTATTCTGATCGGAAAACTATTTCTTGCCCTTGGTAAATTTTTCTGGAATCACAAGGACTTTCTTGTTGTCTGGTTTGCGAGTCTTCTTACCCTTGAGAGTTTTCTTACTTGTCTTCTCTTGTGTCTCTAAACCAGGTTGAGGGATCTTGTCTTTTCGATCAATAGCTTCACACCATTCAATCGCTTCGCTTGCGGCTGCGTACTTGCCGGCCATGTCGAAAAGTTTAACGGTCATTCGTGGAGGATTCATTGCAATATCCTCTGTAAACCACCGATTCCTCAGCTCTTCTTTAAAAGCCTGGAAAACAGATGCCTCCGCGACCTCTGGGATAGAGTTTTGAATCTGGTTGAACCTTTTGATATATTGGCGAAGAGTTTCATTGGTCTTTTGCCTGATCCGATGAAGATCATCGTCCTTTCCAGGGCGGTCGTACGTCCCTTAAAAGTTGGCGATCAGAGTGTCACATAGCTGCTCCCAAGTGTAGATAGATTTGACTGGTAGGTTGAGCAAGCACGATCAGGCAGACCCTTCAAGGACCGTGGGCAAGTAGTTTGCCATTACATTGTCATTACCACCCGTTGCTTTGATGGCGGTAGTATAGATTTAAAGAAATGCTAATGGGTTTTGAGTCCCATTGAACTTCTCTATGTTGGCTGGTCGGAACCTGTTTGGCCAACGAACAGCTTGGAGTCCCACCGAGAATGCTCGACAGCCCATAATGGAGTCATGGCACCTTCTTTGGAAAGGAGCCGGATTGTAGTCGGTTGAGGATCGTGATGCGATAATGGGTGTCCCGATCTTTCGATGAGAAGGATAATTCGATTCGGTGGAGACGACTCTCACGATCCAGCCACCAATTGTACACGACTAATATGCCCGGCAATCGCTGAACCAACTCGAGATCATTATCGACCTTGCTAGAAGTATGATCGACCTGACCACGAAGGTTTACTCCTACATGCAATCGAAGAACATGCAAGAAAAAGTTAAATAGCAATCTGAATTGCAAATATATAATTGAGTACAAAAGGTGGGATTTTTGTCAGACCCGGGATTAACACCCCAAATCCTCTCTGTATTTCTGAACTAGTCCCATGATTAGTAGCTAGTTCACACAGTAAATAGATATAGTAACATCCATGAATCGCACAATTATATTAATAATCAATAGAGTTTATTACAAAAGAGGCATACAAGCCAACATTAAAGAACACAGCGGAAGACGAAGAAGTAGTGGAGTCCAGCTGATCTGCCACATGCAATCGACTGGGGTAGCGGCCTAGTCGTCGAGATCCACACCGGTAGTAAAGTCCTCCTTTGAAATTTATTTGGATAAAGCAAGGATGAGCACAACTACCGTGCTCGCAAGTCACACCCAATAGCAGAGTTAATGCATGCAAGGATATAACAAAGGATGGCTTATAGGGTTATTTGCGCAAAAGCAATATTTGACATTTTAAATACAATACTAAGTTCAAAAGCAGTTATACTATATTTAAAATCAAATTTCATTTTTAATCATTATTTCTCAAGTGTAGGATAAATCAGATACAAGTGGTGAAGGACTACTCCCTTGCACCGTGCTTTACGCCTAAATTTTCCACATGGAATAGACATCCATGAAATCATTTTTGTCAAACCATTTTTAAAACAAAACCATAGTCTAATCCGCTGAAAGGTTTTGTTCAAGATGTCCATGATCAGGACACGGCTATTCGAATAGATTGACACTCTGCAGAGGTTGTACAGCTTTACCCACATAACATGAATTCTTTAGTTTGTCTGGCATCCGTCGATACCACTGCTCACTACCTTAGGTAAGCAGTCTAGAGCACATGTTAAGGCCTTTACAAAGCTTCATCCCACCGTAGTTATACCTCACTAAGGTTTCATTATCATAAGCTTTGCGTCAAACGATAACCCCCTCTTGCGCTAGTGGGAATACATGTACGTAGGTCATAAAAGACCACCCACTCAACCGAATGGAACGACCACTGTGAGACGTAGCAAATTAATCGGCCAGGTCCCCTCCCCATACTCAGGATATGTGGTAGTACGATTTTGGCTTAATAATCTGCAGCTCGCAGATCGGTTCTTAATTGACCGGGCAACTTCCAAAATAATCCCTGGGCCTCAACCATTCACTGCATTGAGCCCGTGTATAAACTTGCACCCACCAACTACCCAGTTCGCCCAAGTCCAAACCAGTTTTTTTCAATTTGATTTTATTTTTCGGAATCATTTGAAAACTTCCATGGCACACCGATGCTATGGATACATTTTAAACAACATTTGATTTTTGGCTGAAAATTCCCATATCAAATATTTTTGGTCTAAGCATGGCTAAGCATAATGTTTTTCAATCAAAAGCATCTTGTTAACACTATTGTATCAACAAGTGTTTTATCTAGGGCGACAAGGTATGATGGATTAATGTTCAAGAATTGTCAATTTCAAAGTCAGTAGGTCAACCTCCAATATTGTATTCCTATAATCCACTTCGAGTAATCCATAAATCATCTATCTCTGTAATCCAACATTGTCCATCCATTCTCCAACAATATTCTACTTCTACAATCCTACATCTGATAATAATATATCTCTATTATCCAACAGTTATGTATACCTATTATCCAACAGTCATGTAAGGCTATAGTCCAATAATCATTTAGTCCTATAGTTCAATATTCAACAACAATCTACTCCTATAATCCAACATTAGTATAATTCGATAATCCAATATGACCAATTCTTCCTACTAATTCCACAAAGTTTAACATCATGAGTTGCTAATACCATCATCATGTATTCATATAATCCAATCACGTGATTCTATAATTCAATATCCATCCATAATGTATATCTACAATCCCATGTTTATGTAATCATATAGTTCCATCTCCCATAATCCGATGCCCAAAAATAATATATGTATCTATAATTCAATCTCAACAATAATCAAATTCTATAGCCCAATATCCAATAATCGGGTAGTTCTATCATTCATATTCGTCAATAGTCTAATAACCTCAATTACCTATTTCTGTGGTTCAACATTCATTAATCCAATATCCATCAACATTCTTTCCTTATCATTAACATCTACCCACAATCTACTTTTATTATCCAAACATCAAATTCTAACTCCAGATTACATCGCAATCGAAAATATTTTCCCTACCACCTCTCTTGACAATTATTGGCCATACAAGGGATTTGGGAATACCTATAAAGCTTGAAACGGGAATTTAAATTACTTGAATATAAATACGCATGCAATAATAATTTAAAACAGAATTTAAATAATTTAAAATACTGGGATTCAAATATAATCAAAGGTATAACTTGCCTTACTTGATTAGTTGCTCTCAAATGGCGTCGAATTCTGACTCTCCGAAGTAGTCGAAATCTATACGCGAAAATAAGCCAAATTCAAACAAAATTCAAATGAAGACTCAAATAAACTCCAAATTAAATAATTTGAGTTTAGTTAGCTATATCTTGAATTTATATGAATTTAGAAATTTGAATCGACGAAATCAGAGTTCGTATGAAGGAGAACGAACTCCGGGAAGTTTCAAAGCACATGAAATGATGAGTATAGGAATTTTCAAAATTTTGGATTTAATTTTGTGAAGAAAAATGGCTTTATTGCGTCGGCATGACATCAGCAACCAATTTTTGTTCGGTTGAAACCGTGTGCCACGTGGACGACACGCAAGCGGTGACGGGGCAGCCACCTAGGCGGATTTGGTGACGTGGCGATGAGGTGGCACATACGTGGCGCGGCCACGTCATCCTGGCACCGGTGGCGGCTCGGTCGTGAGCTCACCGGCGCTATGCGCCGTGGCTAGCCCTGGTGAGGTGCGCATCGGAGAGAGGAGAGCGAGGGTGTAATACCCCAAATTTCAATTAGAGATAATATTATCGGTAAGAGAGAAACTTGTTCGGGAGAGGGAATTTTATTCAATTTCGATTGTAACAAAGTTTAGAGATGGAATTAGTTCAAATTTAGAATTTTAGGAGAGAAATGGGCCACCAACCCATATTCGAGAGGAGAGGAGTCGGCCATAGCGGCCCAAGGCCCATGAGTGGTGGGCGACCCATTAGAAGGCAAGGGAGGGAGGAACCAAACCCTAGCCACTATTTGCTACAGTAGCCACTGTGGTACAAGAGCATCATGCTCTACAAGACTCGCCTCCTGCTGCTCCTCCGCCTCCGACGCCATCCTTCCCGGCCGCCGGCATTGGAAAGAAGAGAGGAGAAGGGAAAGGAAGGAGGAGGAAAGGAGAGTTTCTTTGGGGAGATTGTTCAGCGTCTTCCTAGTGTTCTTCAAGGGTAATGAGGTGCTTTCCCCGCTGTTTGATGATGATTAGATGTGAAATTAGATTAGTTGATTGGATCGATTTGCTGCTGTTAGAAATTCAATTCTGTCTAGTAGATTGCGTGGCCAATTTCGGGTTCTTAGAGGCCGAATTTGAGATGTCCACCTTCTAGAGATATTTAGATTCTGTTCTTAGCTTTCTGTGGTCACCAAGAACACGAAATTCTGACGTACGGATCAAAAGTTATGATAGTTTCATTCCGACTGTCCATAATTCTGACGTGATTAATCTGTCAAGTTGTCTCCTAAATTATGAGTTTGTTAACAGCAGATTCAGGGTTTTTACCCAACTAGGTTATTGTATATATTTTTATAACCTTTCCATAATGATAAAGAACTCCCTAATCGGAGTTGTAGATCAAACGTTGTGACCAGTTCTTTACTGCTGTCCGCTTCATCTGGACAGAAGCTGTCATTCAAGTTCATCTGCCTGCTATCATTTGATTTTGGCCAATTTGGGTCATCTCGCCAACTAGAATGTTGTAGATATGTTTGTTAAGTTTCGTTAGGAACTGGGCTCACCTCGTTCTGAGTCCCAGGTCAATAGTTATGGTTATTTCCGTTCTGCTGTCCAGATTCGATTAGATGGTTATGTTGCCTGTTTTTCAGAATAGGGCTTATGGCGATTTCTTGGGTGTTTGGGAATGTGTTGTAGAATGATACTGGTATTGTAATGTACCATGCTGTATTTATTTCGAGTACTTACTTGTGTAGGCAGAGAGGCTTCGGGTTTAGGGGCATCTTCTTTGCCTACTACTGCAACGCATTGCGAAAGGCAAGTACTTTGATATTCTTATGATTTGTGAACGCTGAATGCTTGATGTTCATATTGTGTTTTTTGTGATCCATGAGAATATTCAAAGTTTATGTTCCTTTCTTATGTGTTATTTCTATGTTCGGATATGATGTCTTTCATAACTCATAATTCAATACAAGCATGCATTTTCATGTTCCTTCCACGGAGTGGATTATAAAGACCCATCAATTCCAAAGATAAGCACGTAAGACCCACCATTCCAATGTGGGCAGATTTTTCATCCACGGAGTGGATTTCAAATACCCATCAATTCCAAAGATAAGCACGTAAGACCCACCATTCCAATGTGGGCAGATTTGGACACCAGATGAAACGCTCTTCATACAAGATTTGGATCCGTCAGATTTTGTTAAATGCGGGCTTATGAACACCGACGGTGTGTCACTAGCTATACCGTATAAGCATGTGTGCAAATCCATTCTTTTCATTAAATCCATTCATTCCATTCATCCATATATTCATTCGGTGTATGTTCGCATTCTTTAATGATGAGGTCTTGTTCAGATTTGTGGTATGTTCATTTATTCAATGTACTTGCCGAGTCACGGACTCATTCTTGCTTTGTTTGTTTATTTTAGGTGATCATTGATGCCGGCTCTATCGGAGGGAGTAGACACGCACTAATCGTGCAATTCACCATATTCAAGTTCAACAATATGATTTAGTTTCTATCTTTCATTCGTTAATTAATGAACTGTAATAAATAAATTTAGATGGTGAAGGAAGGATACCTTCTCCATGTTATGGTTGATTTATTACTGCTTGAGAACTTTGATCACCTCTATTTGTATTCAGATTCTTTTCGTGCCATGGTCCTGTTAAATATTGATCTGTTTATGCTATCAGATGATAATTTATTCAAATTCTTCCGCATCGTGGTTGTATGTTAGATTATTTAGGTGACATCTTGGCTTCCAAATAGCCAGGGTGTTACAGAGGGGACCATGAGGCTCACCTTGGTGGCGCAAGGGCGTGAGCGGTCTGCCAGTGGTGAGGGCGATGGCGGCGAGGGTCGGGTCGGCGCACGCCATGTTCGAGTGGCGCCCGGAGGGGAAGGTGCGCAGGGCATAGGCGTTGATGGCGGCGGTGAGGTCGAGGGCACCGATAAGGCCTTGCCGGCACCGGAAATGAAGTAAAATTGAGCTTCAATGGCGCAGTGAAAAACTCGAAATCCGGCAAGAATAAAAGGGGAGAGGAGGAATGGGTTGAGGGGTTTTGATGCGGGGTGAAAGGGGCTCACTGTGCTCCCTTTTATAGGAGCCGAGGAGGGGTGAAGGAGGAGATTGGGTGCGCGGCCGTTTCTTCATCGGCAGCGGAGATTGCACAATTGAGCGTTTAAGGTAAGGATTAATGCTTGAAATGAGTGCGGCCGGACGTGAGGGCCTTAACGCGCACGAAACCGAGAAGAATCCAGGAGGGATACGCGGGATTGAGGAGCCTCACTCGGCGCTAATGGTGGCCGGTGCTTGTGGTCTGCGTGAAGAAGAAAACGGGGATGGGGAGGAAGAAAGGTCGGTGGCGGTCGGATTTCGATCCAACGGCGCGGATGGGAGATGGCTGGCCGTTGGATTGAGATCCCACGGGTGGAAACGGGCATGATGGGTGAGCTACGTGGGCCTTGAGGGCTGGCGCGTGCGAAAAGAAAATGTGCCAGATTAAGGATTTGGCCCAAGAACTGTTGAGGAGATTTTAAACGATTTACCAACTTAAATAATTCGGTTAAATAAAAAGGGCATTAGAAAATAGCAAATAAAATCCAAAAATTCTAGAAAAATTCACGAAATTCCTAGAGTTATTTTGGACTTTAATAAAATTATTTCCAACTTAAAGTTGGCTTTTAATTTTGCAAATAAATTATTCTGGCTTTAAAATATTTAGGAAAAAGCTTTTAAAATTCCAAAAATTTCAAAAATTAATTAAAATTTTATTTTTCAACTTTAACTCAAATAAAAATTCAAAAACTTTAATAAATTTTATTTTTGACTTTTCAAACTTCCAAATTCAAGGAAACCAATAAAACTCATTCAAATTTCAGAAAGTCCAATAAAATAATAATTTTAATTAAATTTAATTTGGTAACAGCACTTTGGGATGTTACAATTTCGTAGAGGTTCTTTACGGTTGGACTAGTAGACACAAGCGAAGAATACGAAGTTGCAATGTAGCTAACTTTTAACTAAACGAAATCCAAGGAAACTAGAGGGGTGCGAAGGGGGAGCCACATATAGCTAAGAGATAAAGGGGTGCTACTATTCATGTGAATAGTATGTCCATGAAGAGTGCGGGCGAAGAGAGGGGTGCCTTCCCCTTGGGCCCAAGCATGACAAGGCTCGATTTGGCCCAAACAGGTTACGTAACACCTTCTTAGGATGATTACAACCTGTAGATAGTGAATCTAAAGGTGTGGCTAGATCCGTTGGAAAGAGGATGAGATAAGCTTTCCATCAAGTACTCATAGACCTCCAACAGACTCCGTATGTGAAAGTTATACACGTTTGAAGTTAGTGCTATCTCCGGAGGCTGAACTGGATTGCAAAACGTATCTAACTTGAACCCTTTAGGTGTTGATGCATTCCTCCTTGTATAGCTAAACAAATATACATTTTCATTATTAGGTAGCATTATATAGTTCATATAATAAAAAGGCACTCCAAAAAAGGAGCTCACCTGATAATTTAAGTGAAGTGTACGAGCTCTTGTAATTGAAACAACAAACATAGCAAATATGGTTGTATCCATAGGGGTCATGTCCTCATCATCCTCCCCTTCTTTAAAACAAAGTCATCCTCGGCTTTTGATAAGCGGAAAATAGAGTAACAAAGAAGCCAAGGTGTATGCATGGTATATGTATATGTCATTCGTTTTAACGGTTCTTCGTTGTTGCACAATTAATGTTATAAAACAGCAGTGATCATAAAAGCTCATTGTATTATTACCCAAAGAATAATCATATATGTTAATGAGCAAAACAAAATTTCTCACATAGCAATTATTGCAACTAGTTTTGCAAATGTAAGTGAAGTATTTATGCAATTCTAATCTCTGAAGTTGTAAACTTGTAGTGGTAGCACTATGGGCAAAGCTACAACTTTTGGAATCAAACAAAGTTCATCCATATAATTAGATTTCAATCGAGCAATAGCAAATTCATCTAGCAAGGGTGAAAAGATTTGTAAGTTCTTCCATACTTCAACATCATGATGCAGGTTGTTAATACTAGATGTTGCAATAAGAGACAAACACATAGGCATTGGATGAGCACTAAATTTTATTTGTCTCTCATATTGAATAAGGTTAAGCACACAAGAATTGTTTTCTAAAACAGTAAGCTTGAATTCATCCATGTGATCACAAGTTATGCATATTCGATATACAAGAAATTGATTGTCTACACCATAATCACCAATCAAATTAAACTTATACCTAGGGGTGTAGGCACTAAACAAAGATTTTGAACATGCGATTTCAGAAACTTTCTCCATAGCATGTGACAATTTCATAGGTAGATCCAACATAATGTAACATAAAAATTGGCAGGAGAAATTCTAGTCAAAACTTCTTTATGTCTAACCAATTCCACATGATCATTGTATGCGATTAATTCATCACATGAATCACTCAAAATAGTCGGTAATTCAATTATTTTATCACATGGTGCACTCAAGTCAGAGGTAAATCAGTCAAAATATCACAGGATTCACGCGAATTCTTAATAACATCAGATTCCGTAGCTAGGCAATTAATATATGCTTTCTCAGCACTAGGTTCCCTTTGTTCAATGATACTAGGAATAAAATCATGGGTATTGTTCTCTGGTAGAGTGTTCAAATTAGTACCTTTGGTATTACCTTGTAGGCTCGACTCAGATGATGTTGGTACTAGAGACGGTGAGTAGTCACAAGCTTTCTGTTCTTTTTCTTGCTCCCGGTCAATTGCTAATGAGCGAGCTTCAATGGTGAATGAGCTGTTGGAAATATGCCCTAGAGGCAATCATAGAGATGATTATATTTCATTATGTTCATAATATTGGATAATATGTTATCCTGTTCCTTGAATGAACCATTGGTTATGAAGATTAACAAGTATGTGACTTGTTGGTGAAACTCTTTTAACTTATATGATGTCATTCTAAATGTATCCCTGGTCGGATGTCAATGGTCGAAACACTAGTAACTCTATCGACTAGCACATTGTATTGATTGATGACCATGTTTCACCGGTCATGGGTATAGAGATATCGAATCAATAATGTGAACACATGTTAGAGAACATGGGATTGGATTGACATACCTTGAGACACTATTGAGATTGTTATGATTCTATGTGTCGTTAGTTGGTCTCAAGCAATGATGATGTATAATCCTTAGACCTGAGATCAGCATGGTTTCCTACATGTGTAATAGCACTCTTAGGGGTTGCCAAACATTGCTCGTAACTAGGTAGTTATAAAGGTAGCTTTTGGGTATGCTATGAAACATGTGGAGGAATGTGACTGGTCAGATATGGGATTTGCCCCTCCTAACATAACAGGAGAGATGTCTCTAGGCCCCTCGTTGTGGTCAGATAAAGAAAGTGCATGGCCATATCACTAGTGGCCGAAATGTTCGACCACGTGAAGTTATCCGACACTCAATCGAGAAAGTATTGAACGGTCTATGGATAACACAATATCTCACCTGGAGTTCAACCAGACATCGTGAGGCAAAGGGAGAATACACGATTAAGTTGCTTAGTTCAATCAGTTACGGACTGGTCGTATGGAGATACGAGCTAGTCGTAGACTGGTCGAACGTAATCACAGAGTGGCCGAAACCTGGTCGTAAGGAGTTACGAACTGGTCGTGACCAAATACGAATTGGTCGTATAGAGAAAGAACCTGTGAAAGCATCTAGGCCCGTAAAAATTGTTTTGGTAATTAATGATAATATGTGAATATGGGATTAACGTGTTTATTGAGTATTTACAAGGTTAAGTCCCATTGGTAAGTTTGATGACATAAAGATGCATGCTGAAGGACTACATGAAGATCAAGATGACTCAAGGTCAAGGTACAAGTAGTCTAGGATCCTTTTGTATTTTACCGGTGTTAGGACATTTAGCTGGAAGACTGGATTATAGGTTAAATGTCGTACTATTAAGAGGGATCATGACTAGTAGCTTGATAGCATGTTCTTGTGCCTTATGGATCAATTTAGGATCATGCATGCATTTGAATTTGATTATGGTTTTGAATTGAAAAGTTTTCTGAAAATTGACAGCACAAGCGGTAGTACCAGAGGTTTAATGGCGGAACTACCGCTGAGCGGTATGACCGCATATTAGTTGGCAGTACTACCGTGGGCTGATCGGACCGTCCGAACATCACCTGGATCTAATGGTTTAAGAGGTAGTCCGAACGGCCCGATGAATCTGAAACATCCCACGTGGCGCTTTATTCTAGTCTTGTTGTCTAAATTTTTACGTATTGCGGTAGTACCGCAAGTTAAAGCGGAAGTATTATCATGCATAATCCTTTTGTTTAAAGGCGGTACATGAAAACCAGTGAGACACGTTTTTGGACTTGGCTCTTTTCCAGTGGCACGGTAATACCGGCGTTTTAAGTGGAACTACCATTGAGTGGTAGTACCGCATTTTACTTGGCGGTAGTACCGTAGGCTGTTCAGACCGTCCTTGATCATATGGTTAAAAAGGTGGTCCAAACGACCCAATTAATCTAAGCCGTACACGTGTCATCCATGGACCGTTCAATACTTTCTCGATTGAGTGTCGGATAACTTCACGTCGTCGAACATTTCGACCACTAGTGACATGGCCATGCACTTTCTTTATCCAACCACAACGAGGGGCCTAGAGATATCTCTCATGTTATATTAGGAGGGGAAAATCCCATATCTGACCAGTCATATTCCTCCGCATGTTTCATAGCATACCCAAAAGCTACCTTTATAACTACCCAGTTACGAGCAATGTTTGGCAACCCCTAAGAGTGCTATTACACATGTAGGAAACCATGTTGATCTCAGGTCTAAGGATTATACATCATCATTGCTTGAGACCAACTAACGACACATAGAATTATAACAATCTCAATAGTGTTTCAAGGTGGGTCAATCCAATCCCATGTTCTCTAATATGTGTTCACATTATTGATTCGATATCTCTATACCCATGACCGGTGAAACATGGTCATCAATCAATACAATGTGCTGGTCGGTAGAGTCACTGGTGTTCTGACCATTGACATCCGACTAGGGATTCATTTAGAACGACATCATATAAGTTAAGAGTTTCACCAGCAAGTCACATACTTGCTAATCTTCATAACCAATGATTCATTCAAGGAATAGGATAACATATTATCCATTATTATGAACATAATGAAATATAATAATCTCTATGATTGCCTCCAGGGTATATTTCCAACAATCTTCCACTTGCACTAGAGTCAATCATTTAGGTATCTAATACCAATAACTCTTGTGTGCGTCTTATGCTTTGGTTGTGTGAGAGGCTTTGTCAACGGATCAGTAACATTTAAATCCGTATGAACTTTGCATATCTTAACATCTCCTCTATTCACTAACTCGCGAATAAGATGATAACGCCTGAGTATATGTTTGGACTTCTGATGAGATCTAAGCTCCTTAGCCTAAGCAATGGCTCCATTGTTGTCACAATAGAGATCCATTGGGCTCAAGGCACTCGGAACCACACCCAGCTTAGCAAGGAAATGCCTTATCCAAACACCTTCTTTCGCAGCTTTAGAAGCCGCAATGTACTCAGCCTCCGTCATAGAATCAGCAACCGTCTTTTGCTTGGAACTTTTCCAGCTCACTGCTCCTCCATTCAAAATGAATAAAAAACCAGATTGCGAACGATAATCATCTTTGTCGGATTGGAAGCTTGCATCGGTGTAACCATTTACAACGATCTCTTCATCACCGCCATAAACTAGGAACGCAACCTTAGTTCTTCTCAAGTACTTAAGGATGTTTTTCACAGCTGTCCAGTGACCTTCACCGGGATTAGCTTGGTATCTGCTCGTAACACTTAGAGCATATGATACATCTGGTCGTGTACATAGCATGACATACATGATAGATCCAACAGCCGAAGCATATAGAATTCTACTCATTTTGTCTCTCTCATTAGTGGTCGTAGGACACTGACTCTTGCTAAGATTAATGCCATGTGCCAAGAGTAGGAAACCTTTCTTGGAATCTTGCAGGTTGAACCATTTCAACACTTTGTCTACGTACATTCAACACTTTGTCTATGTACATATCCTGGCTTAATTCAATTAGCCTCTTAGATCTATCTATATAGATCCTTATACCAAGAATATATGCTATATCTCATAAATCTTTCATTGAGAAACTATTTCTTAATGAAGTTTTAACAGATTCAAGCATTGGAATATCATTTCTGACCAATAGTATGTCATCTACATACAAGATCAGAAACACAAGCTTGCTCCCACTAACCATTTTGTAAACACAAGGTTCTTCTTCGTTCTTGATGAAGTCAAATCCTTTGACCACTTTATCAAAACGAATGTTCCAACTCCGAGATGCTTGCTTCAATCCATAGATGGATTTATTAAGCTTGCATACCTTTCTAGCTTCCTTTGGATCGACAAAACCCTCAGGCTGTGTCATGTACACATCCTCCAAGGGAAATGATGCCATTTGGGTTGTCATTAATTGACTAACTAAAGTGGCACATTTCCTTCCCATCAAGACCAATCTCCGTGTGAGCCAGTTAGCGGAACTCTATATCTCAAGAATTGTGAGTTTACATGGAGTACCGAATATGACTGTTTCAGATCGTGGCTCACTCTTTACCTCCCAATTTCGGAAGAGTTTACATGAGGCTATGGGAACTTGCCTTTCTTTTAGCACCGCTTTCCATCTGCAAACTGATGGCCAAACGGAGAGAGTAAATCAAATGTTGGAATACATGCTCCATGCTTGTGTTCTCTCCTGTGGGAAGAGTTAGGAGAAATGTTTGCCATTTGCCGAGTTCTCTTACAACAACAGCTTTCAAGCTAGTCTCGGCATGACACCATTTGAAGCCTTATATAGGAGGAGATGTAGAACCCTGTTAAATTAGTCTGAGATTAGTGAAAGGCCACTCTTTGGTTCGGACACAATCCAAGAGGCTGAAAATCATGTTCGGTTAGTTCAAGACCAATTGCGCACGGCTCAATCCCGCCAAAAGAGTTATGCGGATCAATGTCGTCGCGAGCTGAGTTTTGAACCAAATGACTTTGTTTATCTCAAAGTCTCTCCTCTAAAGGGCACTCAACGGTTCGGTGTCAAAGGCAAGTGAGCTCCTCGATATGTCGGACCTTTCCATATCATTGTGAAGAAAGGAGCTGTGGCCTACAAGTTGGAATTTCCTGCTACACTTTTAGGAGAACACGATGTATTCCATGTATCCCAGTCGAAGAAATCCCTTCGTGTTCCATCCGAGCAAGCTCCATTGGAAGGTCTTGAAGTACAAGAAGATCTGACCTACCGTGAGCATCCTATCTGTATCCCTGAAGAGGCTGAGCGAAGGACAAGGAATCGCACCATCAAAATTCCTTAAATTTCAGTGGTCGAATCATGCTAAGGACAAAGCCACTCGGGAATGAGAGGATTGTCTTTTGACTTCCCGTCCTTCTTTTCTAAGTGAACGGAATCTCGGGACGAGATTCTTGTAAGGGGGAGAGAGTTGTAACAAACCAAACTTAGGTTTGTGTTTCAAATGTATAAAAGTATGATATTTTCAAAAACTTTTGATGAAACTCATTAGTTGCGCTTGGTTTTCTAAAGTTTGCTTTGAATTTCAAACATTTAACTTGAATTCAAGGTTCTATTGGATTCCCGTAAATTTTTTGCATCAAAGTTCTTAGAAATACATTTTTAAAATACTAGATTATTTATCATAAATTAATATAAATTTTCCTAAATTTTTAGAAGTTAATTTGACCTAATCAAAATCCTAACCATGTTAATAATGCAAATTTAAAAAGGAATTCATTTAAGATAAATGGAGTAAGAATAGTGGTCAAAATAAATTTTCCTAAGTCATAGTTGACCCTAAGAACACTTACAAAAATTTGCAGAATTTTTAGAATTTTATTGCTATTTTTAACAGCCTAGTCAAACTAGTTCTATTTTTAGTCAAAACTAAAATGAAAACCCTAGCTCGACCCGTTCGATCTGACTGAAGCCGTGCAGACCGTTCGATTTGACTGAAGCCGATCGGACTAGTCCAACTTGATCTGAGCCGTTCGAACCGACCGACACAACTTGGTTCGACCGCGCCATCTCACCGAGCCCGACTTTGCTATTCCGACTCGGACCAAAACCCTCTCACCGCGCTGTTTTCACTCGGTCATTGGTAGGTGGGTTCCATCTGTCAGGATCATCGTCGTCCTCCTCGCCGCCTAAGCCGAGCACATTGGCGACGCGCATGCGTGTCACGGTGGCCTTGCATGCCACCTCCTGCTTTGTTGACCGCCCTTGAGGCGTCGGCTGAACCTTATCTAGCTCCTAAACTCACTCACTCCCTCTCTCTAGCACATTCTTGCTTTCTCCGACCGGTTCTTTGTTTCGGCCGGGGTGGAAGACGAAGGCCCCACCGCCACACCGTCATTTTGGTGCCGCCCTCGAGCCTGCGACCGCGCCGCTGAGTTTCTCTCTGTGTGCCACCTCCATTTTGGCCAATCCCAGTCCTTGGCGTGCACTAAATCGTCGAGGACGATTTCTTCGTTCTCAACTCTGGCGGCCAAGGCCCTGAAGCCTTTAAGGCGTTCCGATGAGTCCCTTCCATCACCGCCTTGTCCCTTATGATCGCCTTGTTTGATTGAGTCTTGTTGTGGATCTAATTGAAGTTTGGTGTTTCAACGAGGGCTTGCGACCACTTCTTTTCCGAGCACGGTGAAGTACTGTTGCTCCGATTCCGGCCTTCACCGACCTCCTCCGTTGTCATCAACTTGGGCATTGTGCTTTGGGTGTCACGGCGATCTCGATGCACACCTCCCGGGGCTTCCTCAACCTTTGAAGAATCTTCTCCGTGTGCACCATACGTTCGTCTCCGCCTCCGATCGACGGGAGTTCGCCGTCGGCAACCTCAGGCCTCCACGTCGTCACCTTCGAGTTCAGGAGGTCGTTGCGCATCCGGTGGTGTCTTCCCCAAGCCCAGAGCATCCCTTTTCCACTAATTCCATTTACTCGCCGCCGCGCTCACATGCTGGACCTTTGGCAAGCTGCCAGAACGTTAGGGTAAAGCCCAGTCATTAGCGCTTAATTAATCTCATAATGTATCATTGACATGTAGGTCCCACTAGGGTTAAACGTTTTTATAACTTTAGTTGAAACTTGTTTAAATTGTCTAGTCTTTGACATGTGGGCCCTCGTGGCCAGTTAAGTATTTGCGCAAGTCATAGAATACGCTTTCTAGTTTGGTAAGCGTATTTCTCAAAATGCTTAACCCGAAGTTACGTTTGGAAAAGCCGAAGACGTATTCAACGAATGCGCCTTCGACGTCATCTCGGTCGGGCAGGGTCAAAGCTTGGCCCAGTCAACACCCCCGACCTCGGTCCCACCGGTCATTCGCTGTGGCTACCTAAGTGCCGGTGTAAAAAGTAATTGGTCCATTTAGAAATTCCAAAACAAATTAGTTTTACATCAAAAATTCCAATAACTAAGAAAATTCATAACTAATTCAAATTAGCTTCAAATTGGATGAAACCACTTTTGTTAGTTTTCATTTTTAATGTACTTTTAAATGAAATAGATTTGAAATATTTTTGTCCTAGAAATATTGAAGTTGAATTAATGTCTAAAAAGTATTGTTTTTACACCAGAAAATGGTTTGAACTTCAAAAAAATTCAGAAGTAATTCATCTTAACTCCAAATTGAGTAAAATTAATTTTGTTTATTCTTATTTTTTTCCTGTACTTTAACTTGGTATAAATTTGATGTATGTTTCTGTCTCAGAAAATGGTGGTAATTAATTTATTTGTGTAATCATGCCTTGACCTTATTAAACACTTAGAAAATCCACATAAAATCTTTTTGGACTTAATCTTTCACCTAAAATTCTTTAAACATCATTCTCTACCTGTGGTGTATGCATGATTGAATGAAATTGAATTTTGATTATCTTTGGTGTTATTCGTTCTTTTGCTCGATCGATAGATTTTGATGATTTGAGTGCATACGAGAGTGATCCTCAGTAGCCAAAAGACTATATTCAGCAAGGCAAGTAGACCTCCTTATATGCATGTTGATCCTATTATATTCACATGGTAATATTTCTATTTCAACTATATGTATGCATGCTATGTTAATAAGTAATTTCTTAGATTGCGATAGTTAACCTGAATATATATGTGAACTGTAGGTAAACATCCATCCTTTACCACTGAGCCTATGTTTATATCTGCTGTGATTTAGAGCTCGATGGATGGGTTCTAGTCACTTTATATGTAGTATGCGAGTTGATGTCGCTTAGCAATGCTTAGAACGGTAGTCTAGGGATCATCACTTCGGCGATGGTCATTACAACATCACCTTAAATACTTGAGTCAGGGTACTAATGTATGTATTATATTTGAAAAAACTAAAAATAAAAATAGAAATATTTAGACTTGGGCATATGAATGGCAGGTGTGATTATCGGGTGTGTAGTTGGTGCCTAGGTCCACAAGGACCGAACATCTTGTTACACTAAACCAAGTATTATTGCGTGCAACCACATGAGGGTATTGAGAACCCCTCTTGACTTAGTACTTTGGGGTGTGTTAATTAATGAGTCGCTGGTTGTAGGTGTAGGAGGATAAAAAAATGTGTTATGTTGTTGTCGGGCATGTGCGGGGTGGGTTCTTGGTTGGTTCCCTCGCCCGAGGAGCATTAGCAGTTGCTACGGCTGGGCCAATGTCTCCAACACAATGTATGGGTCCTCTATGGGAGCCCAAGATGGGCGGTTCACAGAGGGTTAACCCCCATACGTGAGACTCTTAATTAGCTCACTTCATTGGAAAACATTTCGTACTACTTAGCTCTACCAGCATACCTTCAAAAGTGTGCTTAATCCGGTGGCAAAAGGAGTGGTCTGACATGTGGGTAAAGTTGTACACCCCTGCAGGGTTTAAACTATTCAAATAGCCACATCCTTGGTTATGGATATGCTTGGGGAGATCTTTCAAGAGTTAGACACATTTTGATAAAACTTGAGATTGGGTGGTACGAATGGGTAATTCGTGCTATTGTTGTGGTGGCTATGGGAAGTCACCTCTAGGATGTTAATTATGTTAATTATTGTTGTTTCACTGATATTTGAACCATTAAAAACTGTTTTAACAAATTGCCTTCAATCTAATACATTATTGCAAATAGAATGTTGCTTTACGCTAAACATGAACTCTATAGCCTTCTCCATTGAATCAAGCCTACATGTAGCTATGTATAGGTTTGTTAATCATAAGTCTTGAGAGTACAATGTTTGTACTCAACTGCATTGTCTATTTGCTGCAGAGGAGGTTGACCCCCAAGGGGGTGACGTTTGTGAGGCTGACTTCACTCTTGACGACTAGCTCGATGTTTCCAGTCGGTTGTCTTGTGGGTAAGGGCAGCCGGTTGGCTTTTGTTTATAGCCATCTTATGACAGGTGTTTCCACTGCAGGTTTAATTTTTGTATGAAATCTTAGTGTATGTTGGATATGTTGTAAATTTTGAAAACTTCGGTAATGTAACAACTTGTGTATGTAGTTGATGCTTAATTTTTGTAAGGTGTATATGTACTTTAGTTCTGGAAAGTACATATATACCAAGAGCGGGAAAATTTTGATTTGTGATGCTAGGTCCAATGGAAAGGTTAAGCATTACACATTTAATCGCCCGACGGCTCTCACAATGAACAACCATCAAACTTGCCTCCAAGAATTCGTAATGCAATTGCAAAGGATTGTCCAATTGATCAAATATTAGGTGATATGAGTAAGAGTGTTCAAACTCGATCTTGTGTTGCTTCCTTTTGTGAACATTACTCTTTTGTCTCTTCTCTTGAGCCAAAACATGTAGATGAAGCACTCGATGATCCGAATTGGGTGAATGCAACATATGAAGAACTCAATAACTTCACCCAAAATGAAGTTTAGACTTTGGGGGATAGACCCAAGTAAGATAATGTAATTGGTACAAAGTGGGTCTTTAGGAATAAGCAAGATGAAAGTGCAATGGCTGTGAGAAATAAAGCAAGATTAGTCGCTCATGGATTCTCACAAGTCGAAGGTTTGGATTTCGGTGAAACTTTGCCTCCCGTAGCTAGACTTGAATCCATTCGCATATTACTTACTTTTGCATCATGCTTTGATATTAAATTATTTCAAATTGATGATAAAAGTGCATATTATGAATGTCTTAGAGATTTTCTACTCTCAAATGGATTTAAAATCAAAAAAGTTGACACAACCTTGTTTACAAAAGTTCTAGATAATGAATTCTTTAAAGGGATACGGGTATGCTACACTAACTGGCAATTTAAAAAATTCTACCATGTAAACCAGGAAGCCATGCAAGCAAGAGATCATAGATCGTACCCACTATATGCGCAGTGCAGCGGAGGAAGAGTTGGAGCAGCCTGATCCATTGTAGAGCATGTCGATGAAGTGGACGTAGTCGATCGTCTCCTCCAACAACCAATCGCATTCCTTGTGAAGTCATGGATCGTCCTCGAGCGCAGTAGCAACCGTAGCAGCGCCTCTACGGTATGCACAAGTCTAGGAATGGAACACGTACGCCGGTGTGCTAGCACCAACTTGCATGATAGGGCACTCTCGCGAAGATGGTGGCTAGGGTTTCGGAGGAGCAACTAACGTTGCGTGTCTGACTCTCATATCCCACCAGCCTCATGCATCTCCTTATATAGAGCCCATGATGGATCCTATTCAAATACATTTGTTCCAACCCGTTAAGTATGTGACCCTGTAGGTTCATGCGTAATTGGTTGTGACTCGAAAACTCTTTTCCGATATCTTGTCACTAGAGGTTCCTACCAGGACATAACGATTCTTGAATACGCATAAATTATATCGGATGAACCTTAATGCAATATGATCTACGAGTAGGTCCTTATCACATACGACCAGCTTGTATCTCTATATGACCAGTTCATATATGGTCATGACCAGTTCGTAACTCCTTACGACTAGTCTACGACCAGTTAGTGATCATGTTCGACCAGACTACGACCAGTTCGTATCTCCATACGACCAGTCCGTATCTGATCGAATTGAACGACTTGCTCGTGTATTCTCCCTTTGCCTCACGATATCTGGTTGAACTATAGGTGAGATATTATGTCATCCATGGACTGTTCAATACTTTCTCCATCAAGTGTCGGATAACTTCACGTGGTCGACTCTTGAACCACTAGTGGCATGGTCATGCACTTTCTTTATCCAACCACATCGAGGGGCCGAGAGATATCTCTCCTGTTATGTTAGGAGGGGCAAGTCCCATATCCGATTAATCACATCCCTCTGCATGTTTCATAGTATACCCGAAATCTACCTTTATAACTGCCTAGTTACGGAGTAGCGTTTGGCAACCCCTAAGTGTACTATTACACATGTAGAAAACCATGCTGATCTCAGGTCTAAGGATTATACATCATCATTGCTTGAGACCAACTGATGACACATAAAATTATAACAATCTCAATAGTGTCCCAAGGTGGTTCAATCCAACACCATATTCTCTAACATGTGTTCACATTATTGATTCGATATCCCTATATCCATGACCGGTGAAACATAGTCATCAATCACTGCATGTGCTGGTCGATAAGTCACTAGTGTTCCGACCAGTGACATCCGACCATAGATACATTTAGAATGACATCATATAAGTTGAAGAGCTTCACCAACAAGTCACATACCCGTTAATGTTTACAACTGATAATTCATTCAAGGAACATAATAATATTTATTCAATAACTCATAAACATAGACGTGATACAATCATCTCTATGATTGCCTCCAGGGCATATCACCAACATTCTTTGTTTGTCAAATTTGTGTTGATGATATTTTTTTCAAGTCTACTAATCATGATTTTTGCAAAGAATTTGGTGATATGATCTCTAGGGAATTTGAAATATCCATGATCGGAGAATTTAGCTATTTCTTTGGACTTCTAATGAAGCAACTCAAATATGGGACCTTCGTGAGTTAAACAAAGTATTTGAACAATTTGATCAGGATGTTTGGCATGGAGGACACAAAACCCATAAGGACTCCCATGGCAACCAATGGTCATCTCGACCTTAATGAGGGAGGTAAACTGGTAGATTTAAAGCAACAAAGAATGCGTTAGCATGCTTTGCTACGTCTCTCTTCCCCTCGTTCCATCTTTTCTTTTCGTTTCACCGAAATCTCGGTGTCGAGATTCTCTTAAGGGTGGTAGGGTTTGTAACATCCTAAAAATATCTAAATGCAAAAAATATGGAATTTTCAAAACTTTTTTATGTGATATCTATTGCCATCCTTTTTGGTTGAAATGCATTTTCTCTTTTGCCAGAACAAGTGGTGTAAAATAGAAAATACTAAACACATAAACCCTAGAAACATAAACTTTCTTAAAGTATTGGCCTTTTGAATATTATACGAAATGGAAACCCTAAGGTCGAAAACATAAAAATTCGAAACCCAATCCTCTAGATAATTAATCACCACATGAGAATTTCTTAGCAAAATACTATACTTTTAGAAATCATCATAGCCCTAATTTGTTTCCTTACTCTTTTCTGTTACCTCTTTTCTTCCTGTTTCACTAGCTGAGCCAGACCAGCTTGCTGGTCCAGTCCGACCACCTTTCCCAAACCACCTTGGTTCTCTCTTCCCTGTTCTCTCTCCCCCCCCGATCGTACCAGGCGCTGGCTCCACTATAGCACCATGCCACCATAGCGCTTTGCCCATCTTTGCCGGGCCGAGTCACCTCGCCACCATCGCCACCAGCCCTTGCACTCGCCCACGTGTCATTGCTAGTCCGCTTTCATTGCCACGCCACTCACATGCAGCCCACGCCCATGTTGCCGTGGACATGACCGTCGCCTTCCCGTGCCAGCCACCATTGCATGCTCCGCCTAATTCCTATAAATGGCTGCCCCGAACATCTCAAGGCCCCTTTGCCTCCCTCTAGCTCTCCCCTATCTCCCTCTCCATTTTCCCTCTTCACCAAGCTCAAATCGAGCTCCAGCACCGAATGCCATTCTCGGTCGAGAGCCATGGCCGCGCCGCCCGTCGCCGTTCCGGTTGCCCGAAGCTCCCTTTTCCCCCGCCGTGCACATCACATCACGCCCCAGAGTGCGAGGACCATTTTCCCCCTGTCAATTTTACCCTTCATGCTCAGGAAATTGCTGACGTTGTTGTCTTCCCCGTCGCCGGCCAAGACCGCCACCTCCGTCACCATTGCCACCTAGGTAAGTCTCGGCCTAATTACTCCCTTCTAGAGCATCCTCTAACCTCCCATTTCCTTACTTAGCCCTCAATTTGGGTTGTTGCCCACCCCAGCTCCCTACCATTGAGGTCCTCACCGCGTCGCCATCGGCCCACATTGCTGGACCTCCTCGGACCACTTCCGCTTCCATTAATCGTACCGATGAGTTCCCCTAGACCGACTCAAGCTCATGCTTGTTGGAAATATGCCCTAGAGGCAATCATAGAGATGATTATATTTCATTATGTTCACAATATTTGATAATATGTTATCTTGTTCCTTGAATGAATCATCAGTCATGAAGATTAACGAGTATGTGACTTGTTGGTGAAGCTCTTTTAACTTATGATGATGTCGTTCGAAAATATCACTCGGTCGAAAGTCCTTTGGTGGAACACTATTGACTCTCGACCGGCACATGTATTGATTGATGACCACGTTTCACGGTCATGGATATAGGGATATCGAATCAACAATGTGGACACGTGTTAGAGAACATGGTGTTGGATAAGACCCACCTTGAGACACTATTGAGATTGTTATGATTCTATGTGTCGTTAGTTGGTCTCAAGCAATGATGATGTATAATCCTCAGACCTGAGATCAGCATGGTTTCCTATATGTGTAATAGAACTCTTAGGGGTTGCCAAATGCTACTCAGAATCGGGTGGTTATAAAGGTAGCTTTCGGGTATGCTATGAAACATGCGAGAGGATGTGGTCGTCGATATGGGATTTGCCCTCCTAACATAACAGAGAGATATCTGGGCCCCTCGAAGTGGTCGGATAAAGAAAGTGCATGGCCATGCCACTGGTGGTCGAAGAGTTCGACCACATGAGGTTATCCGATACTCGATCGAGAAAGCATTGAACAGTCCATGGATGACACAACATCTCACAGAGTTCAACCAGATATCGTGAGGCAAAGGAGAATACATGAGTAGGTCGCTTAGATTCGACCACTCTGACCGGTCATATGGAGATACAAGCAAGTCGTAGGCGGTCGAGATGTAATCACAGAGTGGTGAAACCAAGTCGTGAGGAGTTACGAGTTGGTCGTGATCGAATCTGAATGGTGCAGTATAGAGATAGGACACAGTCGTAAGTGATGAGGACCTAGTCGTAGATCATATTGCATTAAGGTTCGTCCCATATAATTTGTGTGTATTCGGGAATCGTTATGTCTTGCTAGGAACCGCTTCGACTCGTGGCGGAAAGGGTTTCGAGTCACAACCGAACTACACATGAACCTAACGGGTCACACACTTAGCGGGTTGGAATAAACCAAGATCGAATACGATTAAATAGCGTGTTTGGATAGGATCCGTCACGGGGCACTATATAAGGAGATGCATGAGGTCATTGGGAGATGAGAGTTGACACGAGTTGCCCTACTAAAACCCTAGCCGCCATCTTCTTGAGAGCCTTGTCGTGCGATTTGGTGCTAGCACACCGCCGTCACAGTTGTTCCTTCCTGGGCGTGTGGATACCATAGGCGCTTCTCGTTGTTGCGCTTAGGGCGATCCGCAATCTTCGCAAGGAACCTGCAGAGGTCTTTGAAGGAGACGATCAACTCACGAGGACGCCGGACGATCGACCACGACCATCGCATCAACGTCTTTGGGCGCCGGACGATCGACTACGATCGAGACATCGACGTGCTCTTCGTCGGACCAGTTGCTCGACACTTCTTCCGCTGCTCTGCGCGTCTAGTGGTAACGATCTGTGATCATCTTCTTGCTTGGCTTCCTGGTTTACGTGGTAGAAATTTTGAATTGTTGCTATTGTAGCCTACCCGTATCCCTTCAATGCTCCCCTCAATTTCATGCCCCATCCAATCCGGTGCTGTTGCGCTGTTTCTCTCCCACGCACTGCCGCCACACCTTGCGACCCGCCTACCCTAGCGCTGCTTGGGCCACACCGCCACTACTCCCGTGGTTTCCTCCCTAACTCGGTCCCGTTTCTGCCCTATGCGGCCGCTGCCGGTGTCCCCCTCGCCGTCGGCGAAGCATGCCCGAGCCACCTCCCGAACTTCCCTTATTTTACCTTTTGTGTGTCTCTATCTTTTCCCTCTGTGCATGTAAGAAATTACATGTAAGTAGCTAACAGTGGCCCCACATCAATAGATGGTCTTCAGAAGTTAATTAGTAGAAGGATTAGTAAGTAGTGTAAAAGTACTTAGTGGGTTAATTAGAGTTTGTAAGGATGATAGCCCATTGATGGGTATGGAGTCTAAACCAAGTAATCATATTCTTAACTAGATAATTAGGGTATCAGAATCGTTGAAATGTATAGATCAAAACTAGAAGGGATCATATTGGTGTGCAAGCCTCACTGGCTGGCTAGTAGTTGTTAATCGGTTAGTAAACATTGTAGCGTATAATGGTGTGTTGATTAGTAATCAGCGACCAAGGTTAAGTGAGTTAAAATCAAGTAATCAGAATAAGATTGGGTATATGTATATACCTATATGTCAAAATATTAACGGACTACATAAGTTAAGGTTAGAATAAAGTGATAGAACCATGGTTGGGCGTATACATATGCTCATGATCCAATGACCAGTGAGTTTGTCATGTCTAGGGCAACTAAGTTCACAAAGCAAGTCTAATAAGGAGCCCTATTAAAATATAGTACATCCATGGTAGTAGATCCTAATCCATTATAAACAATAATAATGGAATGATCGAATGATCGATTTAGAGTTTTGTGGGTTAACAAGAAAGGCCAGTAAACTATTACCATGTAGAATATAGAAACCAAGTGCATTAGGAATGATACCTGGAGTAGAATTGTCTCCCTGACCATAGGTGCTAAGCCATTAGAAGGTTAAATAAGATTGGTTAAACAGTAGTACTTAATTAGCTACCGAATATTCCAACTAACAATAGCAGATTAATTGTGTCATTAGTAACTAAATTAGGATGGTTGAATCAAGTAATTGAAGGTTAGCTGGAAATGTTTAGGATGACAATAACATGTATTTAGAAGGCAACCTTGATTAAAAATCATGTTTACACATATACACACATACATGATCTAACTTTAGTAAACCCTAGACCATTGTGGTAATAATAGAGTTAACAAGTTAGTCAAATAGTAAAACAAAATTAGTAGAACAGTTAGATAATAGTCGAGCACCATTAACCTATAGCCCTATGTCTAGGAGTGTACAAATGAACATAAGGTTATATGCTATAATCTAACAACATCGTGTCTTCGGGTAATCCTAGTATAGTAACCCTTAGCATGTGTAGTTTCGGATCAACCTAACATGATAGGTTTACTTTAGCATATTTCAAGCCGCGCAAGTAATAAAGCTAGCTAGTACATCATTAATAGTTAAATTAAATACTTTAAATAGAGGTGATGCTAAACCATAAGGGTAAGAGATGATCATGTAAATGGTGTCTATGCAACCGCTTAACCCCAGGCCAATGACTATTGTCTAGTAAAAGTTAGTTTACTCAACAAAGATTAATATCAACCAGGACAATAATATGACAAATGCACTTCACCTATAATTAAGTCTTAATGGCAATTAGAAACTAAAACAATAATTAGCAGCCAAGGATACAACGGTTAACTCATAAGGCTGATATCTAGCCAATGCTTGAAAATTCCAGCTAAGGCTCATAGAATTTCCTTGATAAATATGAATCAATAAGATAAACTATTAAGCGAAATAGGTCCCATGTGTCGGTGAGACTTATGTTTGACCAAAGCAAACTCCGCACTTATGCGTAGGTCTCACTTGACTCTCATGGAACTTCCACGGTAAATAGGAAGTAATAACTAAAATAATCATTAGAGCAGCTAGGCGCCGCGTGAGCAGCGGTGGTAGGTTCCTTACTTGATGATAGAAGTTCATCCACCAGGCGTCACCTAGGCTTTAGCTATCATCCACCGCTATCTGTTCCCAGTGGTCGGACAATTCATGATCCGAAGGTGGATTAGAGGATCCTACCAAACTGGGTGATCTCTCCCATTTAGGTAACCATTGAGGAATATTCCTGCGGACATCCCCTCTCTCTCTCTCTGTTGGATTTATCTACTTTGGTCTAATGTATTTCCTTCATCAGCTCCCTACTGCAGTTCCTCCTCATGCTCAAGAAGATGAAGGACAAGCTCAGGCAGTTGCCCATGCAGAAGATCCTATCACTCTTTCACAGATGCGTGATGCACAAGCAGAGTTTCACAATGAAACAAACAATCAATTGGCTGTTTTATCAGGTTGTGTGGGTGATCTTGAGTAAGCTCTTTCATCGCCAATTCGTTTCGGATGCCGTTGTCGGCCCAATACTCCTCCTCCACAAGAGTGATTCCTTTAGGTACTTGATGCCAAAGGGAGAGAGATTGAGATAAGGATTGAAAGATTAAGGGATAGCAAGAAGATCAAAAGTGGCTGCTACTATCTTATCTTATTATATCTTATATTATATATTTGGACTTGGTTAATGTAAAGACTTTGTTATGTTTGAAGTACTTGGAACATGTATGCATGTAATAGTTTATTTAAACTTCTTAAATGCTTTATGACTAATGTGCTATGCAACATGATGGTTATTATCTATGTTCAATCAAGTTTATATGATCAAGCATGTTTGTCATGATTTCTTTGGTTATGCTTAAATGACAAATCTTTTATTATTCCTTGTTTTCAATAAATAAAGGAATGCATGTTTGTCATGGTTTCTTTGGTTATGCTTAAATGACAAATCTTTTATTATTCCTTGTTTTCAATAAATAAAGGAAACTCTGTCAAAATGTCCAATAATCAACACATGTGCATGAAAATCACTTCATGAATCCATATGCACATATTTAGGGGGAGTTTTGTTTATTTGATTGAAAGACTTTCAAAGCAACTAATTCTCCATCTCTTTTGAACTCATCTCGAGAATTATTTGCAAATCAAAAGTCAAAAACAAGAATATACAACTTGGTGTATATTCAAAACCTTTAAACTCATTCATATTGTTTAGGTTGTCATCAATTACCAAAAAGGGGGAGATTGAAAGCATCTAGCCCCCTAAATATTATTTTGGTAATTACTGTCAATAATGTGTTATGGGACAAATATGTGTGCTAAGATGTTTTAAAGGTTCAATCCCGGAGTTTTGAATGATGACATGGAAATGGCAATGCAAAGGTGATGAAGATTGACATGGCTCAAGACAAAGGTAGCATGTAGTCTAAGGATCCTTTTATAGCTTTTACTGATCTCGGTGTTTGGAAAAAAGATCGGATTTGTAGACTAGATGTCATACTATAAAGAGGGACCATGGCTAGTAGCTTGAAAATATTATTTTGTGCCAATTTTATCAACCAATTAACAAGCATTGCATTTAGAATTGCATCTGGAAAGTTGTTCTGAAAAATCGGTATGACCGCATTTGATGAGCGGTACTACTGCGAGCCAGTAGTACTGGATTCTAGTTGGAAGTATGTTTTTTCCAGAGTGCTTGTTTTTGGAGTTTTCATCTCCTTTGACAATAGGTATGATCGCAATGCGGTAGGATCGAAAAATACTTGGCGGTACATTATTTCCAAAGAGGGTGTTTTTGGTGTTTCTTTAAACCTCTGGAAATCGGTAGTTCCGTTCTAGCCGAGCGGTAGTCTTGGTTTTTAGTTGGCGGTAGTACCACAACTTTTTCGTAACGTTTATTACTAGCGCATTTAATGAACATCAGTCGACCGTTGAACAGTAAAATCGGTAGTACCGTGTTTCTACAGCGGTACTACCGCAAATGCTAATTTTTCAAGGATTTGTTCCAAACGGCTAGTTTTTGTTGGTGGGGTTTATAAATACCTCCCCACCTACCTCAGGCTCAGAACCTTTGGCCATATTGAATACACTTGACTCTTTGTTGCTCTCTCCTATACTCATTTGCATTCAATTCACATTTTGAGGTAGTTGAGAGCATTCAAGTGCATTGCATCATTAGTTGATCATTTTGGCACTTGATAATCTTCAAGCAAGCGCTGCGATTTGTTAATCTTGATGCTTGCCAGCACCTAGACGGCTTGGAGAAGTTTTGCGATGATCTCTTCAAGAAGAGTGTGAATAGGCCTAGCAACAATTGTGGTTGGTTTGGAGTTCACCATCTTCAGAGTGGAGGAAGAGCATTCATAGTGATCGAGGGAAGTGCTTGTGTGGAGCCAACTTGATTCATTCAAGTTTCCTCAACGTGGACTGGTAAAGACTGGCAAATCTTCGATACTACGGGAAAACATCGTTTGTCTCTATTGTGGTTTATCTCTTGTCTTTACTATTTTCGTATTTACATTTCTAGCAATTAATTGTGTAGAATTGCTCAGGTAGAATTGTATTTAGTTTTGACATAATCTTGAGTTGCTTTAGCAAATATTGATCATAGCTCTTGAACTTGTGTTAGTATTTCTTTGATAAGATCACAATTATTAAAATTGCCAATTAGAGCTCAAAAATTTTATAACCTCCTATTCACCCCCCTCTAGTTGGTCATCCTTGATCCTACAACAACCTTGGGGTGAGGATGTTTATAGCCATCGTATTCGCTGATGCGTTATCAAGAGTTATAGAAACAATCTTATTTCCTATTTGAAAATCATCGATTACAACTTGTATGAGCTCAGCAATGGCATCTCCCGTGTGTGATTCAGTAATTAACTTAAACCCTATGACTCTCTTGTTTAGCTTATACTCATCGTCTAAATAATGGGCTACAACACTAATGTAGGCAATTCTCTGGTGTGATGATGTCCAAATATCCGAAGAGTACTCAACTTTTAGGAAAAATTCTTTTAGTGCTACTAGCTCTCTACTATACATCCCTAAAATATCAAACAATGTCGTTCTCCTACTATCATATTGGTACTGTGCACAAAAGCCGTGTTGGATCATTCTTTCGAATGAGCGACTTTCACCCGTCCTAATAGGTTGATCCTCGGAAACAATGTATCTAGCAATTTCCTCATGAGCATAATGAGGGTTGTATGCCCATGTATTTATAGAGCTATCAGCCTTGAAGTTGAGCTGCGTCTAGAGTCCTCCACCTCGCGTGTGCGCCCCCATATTTTTCAAGCATGCTTTGTAGTGCCAGTTCAAGTGCCCCATGCCTCCACCTGTACAAGTAGTTAATTGAGCTTTGCAATAATTATAAGTTGCAATCTCTACTGTTTGGCCTTCTCGAATTCCCTCGGTCTAGGTCATGTGCTTCCAAAGAGTCCTTTGCCCGTTGCTTCTTCTGCAGGCGCAGACCCTGTATTGCCATCCGTGGACGAGGTACCAAAGTCTAGCATCTCCATCGGGCCCAGACCATGTTGGTACTCGTCGTATCCCTTTGTACTGTCCATATGACAGTCATCCATGCCATAGTCCCCGATGGCTGGGGAGAGCTGATGAGCATCGATGGGAGAGGCGGGGGGAGGAGGACTAGGGGAGTGGCGTGAGACTGAGCGTCTCCCTCTCCCGCTCTTGCTATCGTACTGCGACTCCTCGATAGCATAGCGTTACTGAGCTCCACTGCTCCCTCTGCTAGCTTCATGCTTGACTCCTTGATATCATGCTTTCTATTATACAGAGCATTAGAGCAAATAGAGAATCAGATAATAGAAAATGTGCTTTGCTCGGTGGTGAATAAATCAACAAAAGACAATTTATAGACACTACGAATGGAAAACGAATGAGCACTAGAGCGAAAGACAAGTTGAGCTTCATGTAGTGAAGAAATGAGCTGCAAGCATTTGTTTTTATAGGCACGGAGCGTCGGAGAGAAAGAATCTTACGTAGAGCCGTTTTCTAGCCCGTTCATCCGTTGCCTCTCTCGCTCATCATGTCTTATCATGTCAAATTTATGTCCTATCATGTCTCGCGACTCATGTTGAGTCGTTGTCACTTTCGTAGTCACTTGCGGCTTGCCTGTTGCCACTCAATTTTTGTGTCTGTGCCACTGTGCTGACATGACAACCAGGACCAAGGCGAGCTTGCAGGCAATGATGCCTCAATAGTGTAGTTCCATTAGTGCAAGGCGTACTTGGTGGTCCAATGCCCCATTGTTCATGCATACTGCAAAAAGATTATACCACAGATTTACATTTAATTTCTCTACCTTGTACTATTTTATAAACTATTACTTTGTTTTGTCTAAAGTATCAACACTTGTACTATACTTGGTAAGTGGCTCAGTGGTCACCTTCTTTGTTTCTTCGATTGTCCTTCTTGACCTTCTTCGGTTCTTCACTTCTTCTCCCTTCTCAGTTCTCCCACTCTCCCCAACTATTTGTAACATCCCAAAGTTTTGTTACCAAAAATAAAATTAATAAAGTTATTATTTTACTAGATTCGCTGAGATTTAAAAGAGTTTCCTCGCTTTTCTTGAATTTCCTATTTTTTAAAAGTAAAAAAAAATTATTGAGTTTCTGGGTTTACATTGGATGTAAAGTTAAAAAGGAAATTTTAATTAATTTCTTGAATCTTATGGTATTTAAAAGGCTTTTCCTCTTTTCTAGAAAAATAATAATTTATGTGCAAAAATAAAAGCCAACTTTAAGTTGGAAGTAAATTTTATTAATTCAAAACTAATCTATTTGATTTTTAGGCCTTTTCAAGTTTTCAAAATAAAAATCACCTTTTGATTTTTCCTAATTTGTTAAAGCTTAATTTGAAATTTCAAAAATAAAAATAATTTAAATGTGAATAAATTAAACTCCAATTAAATAAAAATTGTTTTATTATATTTTCATAGCCCTTTTAAGCTTTAAAAATAAAAGGAACCATTTGAAATTTATTGGATTAATTTAAAGCTCAAATTGATTTTTCAAAAAATGTAAAACATTTCAAATAATTAAAATAAACTTCAATTAAATCCAAAAGTATTTTATTTGATCTATTCAGGTTCCAAGGAATTTTATGAAATTTTCTCGGATTTTCCAAATTTCTTTTCTTTTTCTTCTTTTCTTTCCTTCTTTTCTCTCTCCTCCTGTTTTCCTTGGTAATCTTCCCGATTGAGCACCGAATGCCATGGATGCCCATGCCGTCCTCTCCCCCCTTCGAATCCCGGCCACCCATGTCGCACCATGCCCTGGCACCACCGCCCCCATGCCCTACCACCCCATCCTCGTCCCTCACCTTAACCCCAACCACCCCCATGCCACGACCATGCCACGCCAACTTTTTTGCCACCCAACACCCTGCCACCCAACCTCCCCCTCCCCCATTGTGCCCGGCCTCCCCCATGGAACCCCTTCCCCCAGCGCCTCCCCCTCTCCCCGAGCTCCACCGTCATCATCCCCGGCCTCCAACTTCTCCCTTACCACTTCCACCGGCCTCGGCTCCACCTCCCCTACCGCCCCTCCACCTTCCCCACCGCCGGCCTTGCTACACCGCTCCACCTCGCATGTGGGTGGGGGCAGCGACGCAGAGGCAGGGGCGATAGTGTGGACGTAGATGGCGACGTGGAAGCTTGGGCGGCGGCGCGGGCAAAGCTAGCGTCGCAGTGGGGGCGGCAACGTGATGGTGGCCAAGTGGGCATGGCGTAGTGTCATGGGCGGGGTTGCGTGTGCGATGTCGCGGAGCTTGCGGTTAGGCGGTGAGTCGATGTCGGCGAAGCGGCGGCGTGGAAGCAATCGGCGGAGTGCGGTGGTGAAGCCTTGGCGTCGTGGGCTTCGGGCAAGCGGGCGGGGGCTTGGCATGTCGCGATCATGTCGAATTTTGGTGAGCACGCCCCAACTCCCGTCTTCGCGCCACCCGACGAGCCCCGTCCTTAGGCCTGGCACAACCCTACCTTCGAGCTTTCTTTGGCGGCCCGTCTTCTGCGTCGTGCTTTGGGCCATGTTGTGCCAACCGGGCCTTGGGTCGGCCCAGAAAAGCACGCCCCAAGTCCTCGGTCTAGTGATGGCACACTCCTAGCTATCTGATGGCCACATTTCATCCATAGCTCGTCTTGACTGAAAACTTCATCTCCTCTCTACTAGGGCTTCCCTATCATCGAGCTTCTTTGGCCACTAACTTCTTCAACAACGTCGACGCTCACCACTTGTCAACTCGGCCCTTGGCTCCTTCAATACTAGACTTTCTTTTCAATGGTTCCAGCGAGCAGCACGACATTGTCCTTATTGAACGGCTAAGGAGAGCAACACGACATTGTTGGAATTCGTATCCAAATCTAATTGCTAATTTTTCTTTAATCTGTATTCTGAATTACAATTATTAGGGTTTTACTTTGAAATCATGTCGAAATAAAATTTCTAATTTTATTTTTTATTCTAATTTTATTTATTTATTTGTATTACAATCAAATTGCTAATTTTATTTTTGTTGGATTTAGTATATAAATCTAATTGATAATTTTATTTATTTTTATTCCTAATTATAATTATTTATGGATTTCACTTAGGAATCCATAGGAAAATCAAATAGCTAATTTTATTTTATTTTTATTTTGAATTTTAGTTTTATTGTACTTGACATCGACTCTTTTACTTAGGAACTCATATGAAAATCAAATACCTTTTATTTTTATCCTTTATCCTGAATTTGAGTTTTATTGTACTTGACATGAAGGTGTAGATATTTCTCTTTTCCACCGATTAACGTGGGAATTTCTAGTCCTTGAGGGTGAACGTGGTGGGTATTCTGAATTTCGGTTTTTTTCTTGGATTTCGTATACAAATCTAATGGCCATTTTTGTTTATTTTTATTCTGAATTATAATTATTTCAGGATTTTGTTTAGACATTCGTATGGTAATTAAATAGCTAATTTTATTTTATTTTTATTCCGAATTTCAGTTTTATTATACTTGATATGGACTCTTTTACTTATGAACTAATATGGAAATCAAATTAATTATTTTATTTTTTATTCTGAATTTTAGTTTTATTGTACTTGACATTGACTTTTTTTTTTAATAATCTAGACCGTTATAATTTGGACCCGTCATGATCAACGATGTAAATCTTTATCTTTTTTACCGATTAATGCTAGAATTTCTAACCCTCGAGAGTGAACGTGATAACTTTTTTTAACTCTGCTTTAATAAAATAATAATAATAATAAAGAGATATCACGAGAAACCATTCAATTCCATACGAGCCAGAAAAAACCGCGTTGTAGGACGTCAAATTTGTTGACTCGTTGGCATTGCTCTTCGTGACATCGTGTTATGATATATAGCTGAAGACGACGTAATCACTCACGCTCCCCGGAGAAAAAAGAGAAATCAAAAAAAAAAAAACACTCCTGCAATTAAAGCCATCAACGTCCTCTCCCCGCGAGGTTCGATGAACCCCATGAACCCCCGTCAATTTCTCGCGGACGTCAGCGTCACCCGGCCAAGAAAATCCCCAGGGCCGCCGCTGTCACACCTGTAAGCGGGGCCCACGTGTAAGGCAGGGAAGGAGAGCTCCGGACCCACCCAAGTGTGTGTGTGCGCCGCCCGCAGTCCCCCGCGCCGTTGCGCCAAATGCTCTGCACCGAATCCCGCACGCAATCATCCATCACCCCTGCGGCCAGCTTGGTTGGCTACTTCCTCCCCTCCTAATTTAATCCTAATTTAATCCTTTCTCGCTTTCTATCTTTTCGAGTGATGTTGCAAGCATCAAGGCTTTAGAAAGTTTTAGTAGCGCCTTTATTACCTTGCTGTTGTATTTTCTCTCTGTGTGTTTATTGGCAGTAGCCACCAACCAGGCGAAAAGAAGGAGAGAAATCTTGGAAGGCGAACCCCTCCTGCTAGATTGGCCACCCGCTTTTTGTTTCCACCCAGATTCTGCCAAGATTGGCCGCTATCCCTCTCCTGCTTCGCTGCTCGTCCTGACGGAGTTCGCATTGCTGCGCTGTTCTTTTTCAGTTTTCACTGATAGAGTTTGTCCCCTTTCTTGATTTTATCTCTCGCCCCCCTCCCCGAGTCGTTTGTGCCTTTTCTGCCTAGGATCCCCCCTTCCCGCTTCCCGGCTCCTCTCTGATCTTGGCCTTGCTATGCTTACCGTGCTGCAGATTGCAACAGCTATCGCTTTGCTACCCCCAACCCAACCCCCCCAAAAAAGCTGTAATCTTTGGCTATTTCTGCTTTTCTGTGCAAACTGTCCAAGAAAAGCCGCACCTTTTGGCAGATAACCCACGAGTTTGGTGAGGTTTTGAGGCGCAGTTCTTGTGAGCGCTGCGAGAAGCTGGAATTTGGAAGCTCAATCTGGGGGTGTTCTTGTGAGTGCTGCGAGAGGCTGGAATTTGGGGAAGCTCAATCTGGGGGTGTTCTGCTCACAGATGGAGAATTTGCCACCAAGGACCCTAATCCCCGGAGCCCCTTTCGATCTGGAGGCGTCGATGCATTCGCAACAGCAGCCGTTCCACTTCGCCCAGCCCCAGCTTCATCAGGGTATGTTCCCCGTCCCCGCGACAATTCCGATGCAGGATTTGGGCAATGTGGTGAAGACCTCGCTGAGCGACGACGAGGATGCGGACGACGGGCACCACCATGACCGCGGCGGCAAGGTGGCCTCCCAGTGGCACCGGGTGAAGTGGACCAGTGACATGGTCAAGCTGCTCGTGTCCGCCGTGTCGTACATCGACGAGGACGTCGAGATGGACTACGGCACGAGCAACGGGAGGAGGAAGCACGCCATGCTCAAGAGGAAGGGCAAGTGGAAGCTGGTCTCCACGGCGATGACCGACAGGGGATTCGCAGTGTCGCCGCAGCAGTGCGAGGATAAGTTCAATGACCTGAACAAGAGGTACAAGAGGTTGACTGAGATTCTCGGCCGGGGAACAAGCTGCCAGGTCGTCGAGCACCCTCCGCTTCTTGAAGGGATGAGCCTCTCGGGAAAGCTCAAGGAGGAGGCTAGGAAGCTTCTGAGCTCTAAGCATCTGCACTATGAGGAGATGTGCTCGTACCACAACCGGAACCGGTTGTGTCTACTTGATGATCCGGTCCTTCAGAAGTCGCTGCGATTGGCGCTTAGGAGTAGAGATGAGCATGGAAAGAAGAGCTCATTTGGTTATGATGACGAGGATGATCAAATGATGCTTTCTGATGATGACGACGAAGACGACGAGTTCAATGATGACATAGAGGTCAGTGCTGAAGATCATCATCACAGAAGTCATGGCGCAAAGCGGCTGAAGTTTGATCATGAGGAGACACAGTTTGGGTCTCATCTCTCAGAAGTTGCTGCTATTGACATGAACAAAATGTTCTGTGAGGGATTGGGCGGTCCATCTGCTGAGAAGAATCCACCTGGTATGCATGAGATTCAAATCGAGAAACATCGTCTGAAGATAAAAACTCAGATGCTGAAAATTGAGCAACGGCATTTGAAGTGGCTGAGGTTCAGCAAGGAGAAGGACAGGGAATTGCAGATGATGAGGCTGGAGAACGAAAAGATGAGGCTGGAGAATGAGCGGTTGGAGCTGGAGCTGAAGCTTAAAGAAATAGAGATGGGTGTCAAACCAAAGAAGATTTAGTGGCTGAAGAGTGGGAATGATAGAAGTAGAAAGCCTAGAATTGCTGGTAATCCTTTTGTGTCTATTGCAGGAGCTTACATATTTAGGGTCTTCTATATAAATTGATCTGTGCCCCTTGATTAAATTTTTATCTTAGCTAACTGCATATTGGTTAAGTGAATGACTATTCCAGTTGTTAAGTATTTACAGTTGGTACCGTTTGACCTCTCAATATGATAGTACTTATATGCTAATGTTGTCATTCTACGGTTCTACTGTTATGTCTCTGCAATTGTTTGTGTTGCTATTGACCTCTCGGTCCGTTTCTTTTGTTTGCTGTTTGTCATGGTCCGTACTGCAAGTGTGCGATAACATGTTGAGGCATTGCCTCAATGTGTTTTGTGAAACATCAGTGTGACATCAATGTCACTGAAGAGTTTGTTATCTTCACCATGATTTCAAGGTTGATTTGATCTATGGTAGTGCAAAGTCGCAGAATTTTTTTTTCACAGATGTTTAGGATATCATCAGTTGGACTCCTGTACTTATATCAACCATCTTTCTGGACTAGAATACAAGAACAGTAGTAACAGCTATTAAGCTTTGTAAGGTACCATTTGAGCAGGTTCTGCATTTGTTTTGCCAACAGATGGGCTACAACTCTAGTCATGCATTCTAATTATTGTCTTCTGTCATCAGCTGTGTGATTAGATTGTTTTATGTATGCTTGGTTTGTGATGTGGTAGACAGATTGCCTTGTTTTGTCGGAAAGGTATAAAGAGTTGCTGTCTTTCAGGTCCAACTACTGCTTTTCTCCGGCCACCAAAAGACATTACGATGTGCATGGAGTGTTGGATTAATTGGGCTTGGTCCATTTAATTTAGCAATTAATCAAATAAAATTCCTAGGCCCACTATTAATGCTAGGTGTAAATCTGTTTAGTCCCACATAGAGGATTAAGGGAGTTACACCAGGTTTATAAGGTGGGCGTGTTAACCCTTGTGGAATTGGAGAGAGCCAAGAGACAACACACGCCTTTCGCTCGCCTCGCCTCGCCTCGCCTCGCCGAGCCGAGCCGTCTTGCCGTCTTGCGTCTTGTTGCCGTCTTGCGTCTTGCGTCGCGTGTCGAATGGGCGCGATTTTCTTTATCTATTCGAGTTACGTGTTGTTGCCGTTCTCTGTCATCTCCGGTCCGAGCCTTGCGCGCACAAGTTTCGGGCGAGTAGGCCTCCGGAACTTCGTCCGCTTGTGTACCGCACGGGTAGGCAGGCGATCAAGTTTTGGGGAGCGCGCATCGGTAGCGACTACTCAATCTGCGACGTCTACTTCACGGTGGTGAACCGTTATTTGGATCGCAGACCGAACATCTTCACGCATCAAGCTTCGTCACCTTCACGCCTCAATCGACTACATCGAATAGGCCATCATGTCGATTGATGGTAACGGCGCCTCCGGTGTCTCTCGCATCGCCCCGCCGAGGGTATAAATTGAAACCTTTTACGGTGTATTTCTTTACATGCGCTATGAATATGTTAATAGATGTTTACATTAGCTTGTTCGTTAGCGAATATGAATACATCGTTGATAGATCTCTCATGCATGTTTACGTCATGTTTTATATACTGAATTTCTGGATTAAAATATACCGAAAATTGACTAGATTTCCAACATGGAGAACCTGAAATGTTTCAAAAATATTAAGCAGTGCAGATGGTGGTGATGATGTGCTTTTCATTGTTGTATGCAAAATGTCTCCAAAAAAGGGGTTTCAAATGTCGCGAGGAGGAAGTTGTGTTGCTAAGCATCGTTGTCGATTTAACATTCTGTTTTACTGGCGGCAGAACCTCAGAAAATGCTAATTTCTTATCGTCCAGAAAAAGTGAAGTTGTTGTGCTTGTCATGAACAACCTGCTAGTACTTGTTACTGCGAGAAATGCCTTTCCTATCAAGTATCAACTGAGAATGATAATGATGATTTATTTATACCCATTTGCAGCAAGGATTAATCATGCTGAGATGCAATCATATCAGGCAGGATGTTTGCATATGGAAAATTCGGAGAGGGCAATGGCCTAGGGGTGCGTCAGGAAACTCTGGGGCCTGCCCTGCAGATGCCTAGCAGGCAGCAGTACAACCTGGGAGAAGAGCAGAGGACCCAACCTGAACCGGCCATCTCGAAGTTCAAACGCACTCCGTAACATCTGGTCTAAAAACATTCTTCTTTTTTTTCTAGGTAAAAGTGGATGCATATAGTAAACACATCATGGGTGTGTTTGGTTGCCTCCATGTCTCTAGCCTGACCTGTATGAGTCATCCAGACTGAAGCTAGCCAGGCTGGATAGATGCAATGGGGGTTGTTTGGTTGCTTTTCTTCATTAGGCAGGGTTGTCTTTGAGATATTGTTTGGTTGGTTATATCAGGATATTGGATGCATGAGTAGATGCAATGTGGGTTGTTTGGTTGTCTGCATATGCCAGCGTGTGCTCACCTGTTGTAGTGCGTGGTGAGAATACCCCCTTGGTAGGATGTTTGAGTTGAATGAAAAAATGGCTAAAGATACGGCTTCACTCCCAAACTATTGAGCAATCGATAGAGTTAACATTAAGGATTAACAATTAAGCGTAGTTCTTTGATTTGGTGCCACACAACCATTCTCACTGGAGCCAAACAAAGATATAAATTGGTACCAAATCATCCATGCAAAGTAAAATAACTAGATACTCTCACCTCAAGCACGTAGTTAGTATATATATATATATATATATATATATATATATATATATATATATATATATATATATTCTTGAAAATCCAAGTAAGTTCAACAAACATGCATAAGTACAATGGTTTTACAACGGGATAAGGTAAAAATTTACTAGTGAAAAATAAGCGATTGGAAATTACATTCTTACACCTCATTGAACAGTTAAGTGGCTTGTTCTTGACCAACTAGTGATCTCCATTGGATCGTCTAATCTTTATCTACTTTCACCATAGGTTTACCGCATCATGGATAATAAATTACACGAACTTGGATCCATCACAAGAAAATGAAATCATGAAATATCGGATCTTGAGAGAGAGAGAGATCAAATCTCTAACCACAAGAAGAGATTTTTCCAACAAAACTTAGAGGCGGGGCGGGATTCTTGACCACCATGGTTGCCTACCAGTAAACTCATCTTGTGCTTATCTTTCGTCGCCGTGGCTCGGCCCATCTATGCCGCCGCTCTGGCTCCTATGATTGTTCCATCAATCAATACTCTGCTCCGCCGCCGCCACACGCTGGCTGAGCAGGACCGGATGGGAACATCCTCCATGGCGAGAAGCGGATGCAGTCGGCGTGGTGGTCAAGTCGAGTTCGTCGCGAAGCAATCGGGCATGGAGCGGTGGCGCGAGTGTGGTAGCATCGGGAGCGACGCGAGAGCTGAGAGGGATTGAGAGAAGGAAGGCGCAAGCGGAAGGAAAGCGGGTGATCCGATTCCGTGCTCGCGACTCGTGCATCTGCGTGCACTCATGGCGCAGCTCTGCATCGCCGGCCCGCTCGGGAGCGAAGGTCGATCGGTAGTTCTCTCGAACTGGTAGGAAAGAATCTTGCATCGCTAGAGCGAGCTTAAACTAACATGCGAGCAACCAAATAAGCATTTCACGTATCTCTAGATCTGAGCAGGACCTTATCTGCAACCAAACACACACCATACTCACACACAATCTTATGCATCTTTATAATCGCTTGGAATTTGTGTAACACTCTAGCTATCACGGAAGCCAAGATGTTACCTAAAAGACTTAACATACAACAACAACAATATAGTTTCAACCAACTTTCAGATAGTAACCTAAAAAGATAAGTATCTAGAAATATGGATATAAGAATTGAATCAGAATTCGTCAATAATTCAATTTCAAACATCTAATCAGATTGAGTCGATTACGATAATACTATCAAAAGTCTATACGCAGTTCACTAACCCATTGCTAATCCAACCATATCATGAAGGTTGATAATATCAACCATCAACCAACCTTTTAATTCATGAATGACCTAACGCTAACAATCAAACTCAACATGAGCCTGGTCTGCTACTAAACTAACGTTCTAACCAATAAAAACTAAGAAATTTCTCTAAAATCCGACAGAACCTCCTTTGTATAGATGGCTATACCGAAGGTTCAAATAGTTTAATATAGCATCAATCACAATCAAATCCTCCAATATAAATGAATCATCAAAGGACATCCAAAATATGCTAATCAACTAACGCATCAATGATCAGCATATCTACGAGGGTTAAATGAACTCAATCAACGAATGAATGAGAACAAAAAGGGATCATCTATGATCATAAACAAAACATCCACCACAAAAGGTGGTCACAGAATCGAAACTAAAGTAATTAACAAGAATATGAATTGTGGATAATTGGGTTTGATTATTCATTGCGGTTTGTGTTTTATGTGTAAATGCACCATGTCTACCCCTTCCCATGCATGTCATTTGCCTCGAGAGGTACCTAGCAAGCACAACACAACAATTATGAGTCCACGACTCAAAGAAAGTGCAATAGTAAATCAAACATAGCATTATAAACAGATCAAAGGAACAATCAATCCCATCATAAACACAAAGACTATATACCACAAATCCATATCTTATGGTAGCATCATAAGCGATCAAGGGACCAAACACTCCCATCATGAACACAACAAGATATACCACGAATTCATCTCTTATGCGAAATGCAATGAATATGCCATGAATGCAAAATACTTCACTTCTTAGCAATTACAGGTAATGCCGAGTATGTATCCGTCGATACATACCTTAAGCTGTGTCCTACAGGCACGAGGACTCAAAGCCCACACTCCACGAGTGTGGGGACCAGGTCCATTCAATGCAAGACGGGGATCTCAAGGAAACAGCCCTTGGCTACCACGTAGCCCAAGGTTCAGAAATGAACATGCAAAAATGTAAATACGTATGTCCATTATCATTATCATGATTCATCATTACCAAGGTAGCCTCATTGCTCACCTTGTCCCATCATTCTTGCCATCAACATATAACCATTATCATGCAAGCATCACCATAAACACAGTAATATGTACGTATCATCATGTAACTATTAGCGTGCAGCATCATGTAAATATTTCCATGTAGTAAGCATCGTCATTAACCTATGGCATTCAAGCTCAGCAACATTACCAAACAGTAAGCATCATCAATTAATTATGGCATTCGAGCTCATCAACATTATCAAGCAGCAATCATCATCAATAATGAAATATAACTACCCATTAATATTACTTGCACTTGCCTCAACCGCGAGATAGAAGATCAAAGGCGGAACGCTCTAGCATTGGGGTTCACCACCACCTCAGTGTTAGCCACCGCCGAATCACCACCATCTTTCCCCTCATGCAAAAGCAAATAGCAACCCACGGCACCACCATCAAACATGAGCATCAACCAAACATCAAATTATCAAAGGCAAGCTTACAAAAGATCATATATGCTGTCATCTTATGCCTTACCTAATAATCTAATACAGGACAGTAACCAGGACGTGGCCTTCAATGGTAGCTTGTGCAACCCCACTACCATCAGACCATGAAACGATCACCTCCAAGTGGCCACCCCATGGATCAAAGAAACGAGGTATTCTTAGGAGCATCAGAATCGTTTCCCCTGAGTTATCACCACGAGCAACCGCAATCATGACACTTTCATGGATTATATGAGGTGAAAGGAACACCAGAAGATATCATACCCAAACGTAGAACTAAGAAGAACCGATGCAACAGAGATGCCAATACTCTGATATTTGGTAGGCACGCCATCGGAAGCACAGTTATCATCAAGCAGATGCCCTCCAGGCGAAGGCTCGGTGAGCTGGAGAGAGTACGGCGCAGAGCAAAAATCTTGGCGATGGCTCCACCTCCATCAATCTTCATGCATAAGCAACCTCAACCCACATCAGTACAATAAATCAATCATCAGAAGAATTGAATCAGGCCTAAGCAAGAAAACACAATAACTGAAAGCGGGGAAGATCGAGTCTGGGAAGAGGAAACCCAAACACCAAGCCTCAAAACCACAACCCCAGCAGCCTAGAGGCAGGACCGAGCTGTGCAGCAGCCGGGAGCGGCGCGGGTCGTGGCGCAGGCCTTGAGCATGGTGTAGAGGGTGGCGGCCGTGGACACAAACCCCGCGACGACCCTGCTGCAGAAGGCTCCCGCGGCGGCGGCGGGCGCGCGTGGAGGACGAGACACCCAAGGAGCGCGTTCCAGGTGACGGTGTCACGCTCGGGCATTTCGTCGAACAAGCGGGACGCGGCGCCGGGGAGGCTGGCGTTGGCGGAGAACTCGGGGCTGGGGAAGACGGGGTCGTGCTCCTCGGCGGCAATCGACTCGCCGAGGACGACGGCGTTGGTCCCGGAGGTCTTGCCGGCGCCGGACGGCAGCTCGGACATGGTCTCCACGAGCCGGAGCTTGTCCGGGCAGGCGCCCGCCGGCTGGTCACCGCTGGCCGTGCCCATGGCTGGGCGCGCGTGGAGACGGCGACGGTGACAAGGATCGGAGGGGGAGGGGGAGATGCAGCGAGATCCAGCTCCAGGCGGGGCGGCGGCCAAAGCAGGTGGAGCGGCGCCTGGGACAGCAGGAGGGATGGCGCATCGGGGTGGAGGGGTGGCGGCGGCGTGGAGAACCGGGGGCGCACGCGGGCAGAGGAGCCGCTGGCGGCCGAAAAGGAGGAGCCGGGCTGGGTGCCCGAGAGCAGTGCCAGGGGGATGAAAGGGATCAAAAGGTGTTGGGTTCAAGCAGGATAGGGCGGCTGGGTGGAGGATTAGGAAGAGCAGCTAGGGTTTAGGGGAAGGCCATCCTCCCCCCTCTCTCCCTTTAGCTCCACTAAAGGTCAGCCCACATGGCTAAGTCGTCATGGGCTACAAGCCTAAGGTCCCAAACTCTCCCAAAAATTCTAAAATTTCACTTTTATTTCTCATGATTCCCTCTCTAATCTTATTGCACTCTCTAAAGTTATTCAGGGTATTACATTCTACCCCCCTTAAACAGAATTCGACTCCGAATTCTAGATGTCGATTTAACGAAAGATCAACTGTGTCTGGAACAAAACAACAAATAACACGTACCAGACTTGAATAAATTCAGATATTGCTCGCACATGCGAGACTCCAAATCCCAAGTCGCTTCTCGCTCACACGGATGCGCCCATGGCACCTCGACGGATACCAACTTCTTATGCCCTAAAGCTCGTTCCGTCTTCTCCGGTACGAACCAGACGAGACTCGGACGTGAGGTCTTACTCGCTGATCAACCGCTCTAACGAAACCTCAAACCACAAAATGGTAACTTCACAAAAAAAGGTCAATTCGGAAGCGAAGATTCATCTTGAAATCCCTTCCGCTTTCCAAATAGACAGTTTACAAATAAACACCACATAAGCCGAAAGAGCAACCGCTCAAACACCGAATCAAAATACTTCATTCTTTCTGAACCAATAAGGACCACACAAGCCAACATAAAGCCGAGCTCAAAATACGAAAGACATCCATCAACAACACAAGCTTGTGCATCCTTTATGAACGCTTGGAATTTTATCGGATGCACATAATGCCTTACAGAGCTCGAACACACATTTTCCCACTTAACGCACACACATATGTGCTCCTAAAATTAGGTACAGTGTATACACTTACACCTTTTCGGTGTATGTCAACTGCATATGCAAAACTGTTCTTAAAAAATGCATATGCAAAACTAACGGTATCAGTTGAAGCCAGGCCTCCAATGGAAACAACATCAGCTGGCACTAGTTGCAGCAATGGAGGACTACATGAACACAATACACAGGTGAGTGAATGAAGAATTTTTTTAAAATAATATTATTTTAAAATATAATTAAAAAATAAATAGTCGTCCAAAAAAATTACAAAACTAGGTGTCTGTCGCCAGTTGAACAGACGATAGAGACCCAGTTGCCCCTGTGTCACCGGTCCAGCTCCTTGTCGTCAGTTCAACTGGCAACATGTAGTGAATAGTGTACTTGTCGTCAGTTTAACTAGCGACAGGAATCCATTCCCCCTATAAAACACCCTTGAAACCCTAAAATTCGGCACAGGACTCACTTTTGTTCAGAAAAAAGAGGAGGAAGGGGAGATGAGTAGAGGAGGAGAGAAGCTAATGGTTACCTTCGTCCGATTACCCAATTGTCGGTATTTTTTAACCGAATGAATTACATAGTTTTAGATGTATGGTTCGTGAGTGCGATATGTTGTACATAATACTTTTCAGTGGGTAGTCTAGTTTTAGATATGTGGTTAATCGTGGGAATATTCTTTATGGTATAGTGCGTCAAATATGCTGGACATCACAAATTTCAAAATTTAATACGGTCCGGGGCAAATCATGGAGGCTCCCAAGGGGATTGATTTGCGTTATTTCCAATCGGCGACCGTGCCCCTGCGAAGAGTAGAGGGGCATATATGGGGCATTGTGATGTGGTGATTATTTCACACATTCCAAGTAGACCATGATGTGTATGATCTAAGATTGAGTTGTCTTGCCCCCCGAGCAACACAACCCACATATTGTGAGTTAGTACAGTTGAAGGGAACAAGGTCAAGGTAGTCATATAAACGCATGGCGAAGGAGAGAGGGTGGAATTTGGTCCTTCTGGCCCAGGCTTTCCGCAAACCTACTCCTGGATCGGCGATTGAACAAAAAGAGGGTGGTGATGCCGAAGAAGAAGTAGGGTACTCCAGCCATAGTGTGGCACACACAGTGACCGAAGCTCTCGTAGTTGCTGATGCTGTCGATGAAGACTCTATAGAAGTAGCTCCTTCAGTCAAGCAAGCTACTGGGCTTGCTGACGAGGGTGAGGAGCTGGAAGCTATAGTACAAAGGATGGATCTCGAAGACCGGGACTACAATGAATTGTTAGAACATGAAGAATCCGACGACGAGGATGATGTGAACCAGTAGGCGGTTCCATCCAAGTGGAACACATACTAGTCTGACAACCTCATCGTCAACGAAGGCTCCCGTGTACCGTTGGAGTATGACCAGAGTGACGTCAGGCAAGGGACTATGTACAAATACAAGGAGGCCGTGCAGGAGACGGTTAAATTCTGGGCCTTGTCGGTGTGACACACATTCACAGTCGTTAAGTCTACCCCAAGATGCTACGACTTGAAGTGCGACATAGAGGGATGCCCTCGGTGAGTACACGTATTTTAGCCTAAGTGGGACACCTACTGGAAGTGCTCTATAGTGGTCCCTCACACATGTGTTGTCGCTGAGTCAGTGCAGTCCCACCGGAACATGTCATCAGGCTTCATCGCCAACCTCATGTAGGGTAAGATTGTGGATAATCTAGATTTTGAGCCACGATCCATCATTCAGGCGATTGAGACATGGTTCCAACATACAATCAGCTATGCCAAGACTTGGATGGCAAAACATAAGGCATTGGAATTAAGGTTCGGCGCGTTTGAGGATTCCAACCACAACCTCTCCGGGCTACTATGAGTCATACAAGACAGGAATCCCGACACTCATGTCGACATTCAAGACGCCACACATCCGAAGTGGGTCAATAAGAGGGTACTGCAGTGAGCATTCTTCGCCTTTGGTCCATGCATCAATGCATTCCAGCACTGTCATCCAATTTTGTGCGTAGATGGCACATTCCTGACTGGAAAGTATAAGGGCCAGATACTGGCTGCAATAGCGATAGACGGGAACAATCAAATTCTTCACGTGGCATTCGCTTTTGTTAAAAATGAGAACACGGACAGTTGTTTGTGGTTCCTGAAGAATGTGAGGATTTTTGTTATATAGGGTCGTCCCAACGTATGCGTCATACATGATCGGCATGCAGGCTCTGCTGAGTGCAATAACTCGGCTATAATAAGGAGAGAAAGTACCAATTCCATGGGCGGATCTGAGCAGGTGGTGCATGAGACACTTGGGTGCAAACTTCTACAGGCAGTTTCGCAACAAGGACTTAATGAATCTGTTCAAGCAGCTCTGCAACCAGAATCAGCAGCGAAAGTTTGAAGCACCCTGGAAGATTCTGGACAAGTGGACCTAGACACACAGAAGGGAGGCGGCAAGAAGGGATGCCCTAAGCGCTGACCAGGCCCCCAAAGCATTACCACAGCTACCCACAGATGGTCCCAATGTGACGAGGAGGACGGGGGCGTAGGTGAAATGCTTCTCAGACTGGATTGAGCACGAGCCTAAGGAGAAATGGTCGCTGCTACATCACAGAGGTGGCGCTCGATATGGTGTCATGACAACCAATCTAGCCGAGGTGTACAACTGGATCATGCGCAGTGCAAGGTGCCTCCCTTTGGTTGGTATTGTGGAGACAATTCTCCGTAGTACCACAAACTACTTTATTGACAGAAGCAACAACGTGTCGCTCGCCATGGTAAATGACAGAGTACTCTACTCCTCATTGATCACTAAGTACATGGAGGAGAAGAGCAAGAAGGGAGAGTTGCACCGGGCATTCAAAATGGGCACAAGGGAGCTTTGCTTTGAGATCATGTGCAGGGATAAAGGACGCCACAGGATGAACCACGAGAGGATCACCCACGAGTGCACGCTACGCCGCACTAGTTGCATATGAACTTGCAACAAGCCCCTTCTTCTGTATAGGCCCTGCTCCTATGTTATGGTTGCATGTTCGACGGTAGCACAGCATCTCAGTTAGTATCTCTCTGACTATTTCAACAAGGATGTGATGCAAACCTAGAGCGCAGAGATGTATGGTTACGCCGTGGTTGGCCATTTCACTGGCCATCCGACCTAAGAGCAACTTATCTGGGCTGCGGACATTGATAGGCTGAAGGGGAAGGTTGGTCGGCGATAGGTACAACGCATCAGGAACGACATGGATTACGGGTAGGCTACGACAGCACAAAACAAAAATTCTACCTTGCAACCAAGGAACCTCTGCTAGTAATAGATCACGGGATTACCATTAGATGCATCAACTCATAGCGAAAGTAGAGTCAATGTAGCGAGTTGATGCAGTAGTAGTCATACTTGCCACACGTCTTCTCCTGCTCCTGTGATTGTCACGAGTTGCGGATCGTCCTAGTGCTGATGCTTAATAACACCTCCAAGGTATCTACACATACAGGCGAGGATACCACCTTATTTGGAGTGCTAGCCCGGCGTGGTATTGGATGAGGAAGGCATGGCTATTAGGGTTTGAGAATTCTTCAAAAGGCTCTTTTCACCCCATGCCACCGCCCCTCTATATATAGGCATCCATGATGGGTCTCGAACTTAAGACCCATTAGGAACTAGTGACCTACAAGAATTCAGATCACCATCCAAATCAAATCCTAGCCCTTTAAGTATGCGACCCTATAGGTTCATGTGTAATCGGTCTTTTCCGACCACGAGTCGTTAGCGACACCTAGCAGGATATAACGATTCCTGAACACACATAGAATATATCGGACGAACCTTAATGCAATATGATCTACAACCAGGTCCTTATCACTTACGACCAGCTCGTATCTAGTCACGACCAGTCCATATTTAGTTGCGACTAGTTCGTAACTTCTTACGACCAGTTAATACTTAATTACGACCAGTTAGTGATTATGTTCGAGTAGTCTACGACCAGCTCGTATCTCCATACGACCAGTTCGTATCTGGTCAAACTGAACGACCTACTTGTGTATTCTCCCTTTGCCTCACGACACCTGGTTGAACTCCGGGTGAGATAATTTATCATTCATGGACTATTCAATACTTTCTCGATCAAGTGTCGAATAACTCCATATAGTCGACACTTCGACCACTAGTGGCATGGCCATGCACTTTCTTTATCGACCACAACAAGGGGCCTAGAGATATCTCTCGTGTTATGTTAGGAGGGCAAATCCATATCCAGGCCGGTCATATTAGTCCACATCGACGCAGATGTAGCTAGTTTCGCATGTTCTTCTTCCTAACCCTTATGCCGCTTCCGAAAGGAGGCAACTCGTCAAATTGATTGTATTCTTCCTCGCCCACTACATTCTCAACTCCGACAATCCTCCTTTTTCCATGAAGAACTACGTGGCGCTTCTTATTTGCCGGGTTCGGTAACATAGAAGACTTGAACAACTTGGTTAGCCAAGATCGAATGGTTCGCCTTTGTATCCGACACGTCCACGGTAGTGACGCCATTTTATTTCACTAGATGGACCCAACGGCACCAAATAGGGGATCTTGAAAAGCACGAGTCGAGCTCCCATATCTCCTCTATTTGCCCATAGTAGAGCTCCTCACCCCATCGGCATCAATGCATCTATGCGACACCATTGACGTTAGTGCTTTTATATCCCGAGCTCGCAGATAGAATGTGTACCCATTTATGTCGACATGTTACAACCAGAAATGTTGGCCCTTTTGCCAACCATGTCAAGATATCACTTGACGAGCTCCTAGCAAGTCGCCCTTCAACCATTGGTTGAACCGTCGTCATCCAAACATCCGCCGCAGCTGATTCGCATAAGCACGCCCCAGTTCGATATACGGGACACTTCACCATGTGTTGCAAGACCGTGAAATGGGCTTGAGCATACGCGATCCATATTTGGAGTGATTGCTTTCTTCCGATGGTCCCGATACTCGAGCCTCCCTCATGGCGAGATCGAGGCACACCCATCGGCTCGACCGAGCCATGTAATCGAGGCGTAACTCAATGACCTCTTCGCTTGCATAACCTTCGACGATGCCGCCTCTCGCCGAGATCGATTCCACATATGACTTGAGAATTCTCATGAACCTCTCGAACGGGTACATGCTACGAGGAACACGGGCCAAGCACATCTTTATCTCCTCACAATATGAACAATGAGATGGACCATGATATCGAAAACGACGGAGGGAAATACATCTCAAGATCACATAGTGTCGCCACCACTTCGCCCGCAGAGAGCATCTAGTCCTTCGAGATCGATGACCTTCTCGAGCAATTGTGTTAAAATAATACACCATCCTCATGATTGTCTCTGACCTTGATCGGCAAAATACTTCTAATTGCAACAGGAGCATTTGTGTCATCAACACATGACAATCATGAGACTTCATGCCAATTAACTTCAAATCTTTTATCGAAACAAGTTTCTTCATGTTGGCGGATGAGTAACCGACGGAACTTTCACGCCATGCAAGCACCGCACAGCCTCGTTCTCTCGCCTTGGACAGAGTGTAACAAGCAGGGGAAGGTACGCTCGTTCTTTATCGGTCCTTGTTGGTGCTAACTCAGTCCGATGTCCATATCAACCAAGTCAAGCCGCATGCTGACACCATCCTTTGTTTTGTCACTTAATGTTCAAGAAGAGACCAATCAAGTCGTCACATACATTCTTCTCTACATGCATGACGCCGATGCAAAGGGCGAACTTCTAGGTGCTCCCAATAAGGTAAGTCCCAAAATATTGATCTCTTCTTCCACATGTTCTTCTTACTTGTCCTCGATTTACATCCCTTTCCAAGCACAACATCTAAATCCTTAACCATATCATAGACCTCTTTTCCGCTTAAATGCCTTGGAGCCGTTTTATAGTACCAAAAGCTACCTTTATAACTACCAAGTTCTCGGAGATGGAGGCGCTCGAACTAGCGTTTGCAACCCCTAAGTGTACTATTACATATATAGAAAACCATGATGATCTCAGGTCTAAGGATTATACATCATCATTGCTTGAGACCAACTGATGACACATGAAATCATAACAATCTCAACAGTGTCTCAAGGTGGGTCAAACCAACATCATGTTCGATAACATGTGTCCATATTATTGTTTTGATATCTCCATATCTATTATTCGTGAAACATAGTCATAAACCAATACATATGCTAGTCTATTCATATGTGTTCTCAAATGTTTCCGATTAGGGAACGTTTAAGAATAATCATCACAGAAATACAGAGTTTCACAATCAAGTCACATACTTGATAATAAATATTAACGATATTATTCTAGGAACAAGATAACATATTATGCAATATTATGAACATAATGAAATATAATAATCTATATGATTGCCTCTAGGGCATATTTCCAACACTATCGTCCTCAGAAAATTCTTCAGAAATTTACCACACTACGACAACATGCGACGATCACAAAATGTTATTGCGAGTCTAGCATATTTTGTACCCATGAGAATCTACAAAAATTACAAACAGACCAACCAACCTTGTCACCACCCTTTTATTTCCAAAAAAAAATTAACAACCTACAAATAAGATTTGCTAAATGTATTACCTACAAAAATTTCCATTTATTCCCCCCACAATTATTTTCATCGGATTAACAAAATTATAATAGTATTATTTTAAATCGGCGGTTGAACCGGTTGAACTGACGACATGTACACGGTTCACTACATGTCGCTAGTTGAACTGATTTATAGGAGCTAGATCAGGCGACACGAGCAACAGGTCCCTTCGCCAGTTCAACTGGCGACAGAAGTCTGTCGCTAGTTGAACTGACAACAGACACCTAGTTTTGTAATTTTTTGGGCGACTATTTATTCTTGTAATTATCTTTTAAAATAATATTATTTTAAAAAAATCAGTAAATGAATGAGAGGTGTGGTAAGCAAGCGTGTCGTGTATCCTACCTGCTAATCGTTATGGCCGAAACCTGCAACTCCTAACGTAGTACCACACCATACGGTATACTATAATGCAACGCCGGCCCGACACGCACGACTGGTCTGCCATTCGTGTGGTGGATCAAAGTACACGCTCAGATGGATCAGAGTACACACCACGAGAATTTTTGGCCGTATTAATGCATTTGCGCTTTGTATTTATAAGAATGACGGTCCTAGGAATTTTTTTTTTGCAAAAATGATATCCTGCCGCATGGTCACTGTGCGGCAGGCCCTCCCTTCCCGACACGTCTCCGCCTCCTGCACGGCCATCGTGCGGTGGCACTGCCATGTCGCCACCTCTGCACAGCCACCGTGCAGAGCCCTCCCGCATGGCCACCATGTGGTGCCCCTCCCATAAACCCCTTGTGCGGTGCCCCTCCTGCACCCGCCACGTGCCCTCCCCTCCCCCTCCACATGGCCCTCCCTCCCGCCATGTGGAAACCGGTCTAGTCTAGTTCTCTAGAGACAAAAATCCGCAGTTCAAAGGAGGAGAATCCGCACGGCCACCGTGTGGTGGCCACTTTTCCCACCGCCCGTGCTACCTCGTCTGCACATTTGTTGCCCATCGCGGTTGTCCCCCCTTGCCCGCAGATTCTACATGTAGACAACGCATTCGAAATTGCCGACGTGAACGCAGCGACTCCTTCGTCGCTCAGCTAGAAATATCGAACTCTCACAGTCGCTCGTCGCTCATCTCAATTGTGTTTCGCTTCTTGTTCTCGCGCTCGTCGCTGAGAACTCAGAGAACGTAACATAATTTTTTTTTTGGAGATTAAGTATTTGATTGCTTCTTGTCGCTTAGCCTTTTTTTATTGCTTTCCCCCCGAAGGGCAGATAATTTGTCGGATGCTTTTATCGTTATTATCGTAGTCGTAGTTAATCGGTCTTAGTGAGCTAGTCATAATTAGTTAGTTTAGTGGTAATTAATTAATGATAATTAGTTAGTTTAGTGGTAATTAATTAGTTGTAATTAGTTTAGTGGTTATCAATCCGACATACTAAATTAGTGGAAATTAACTACTCGCAATTTATTTAGTGGTAATTAATCAGTCATAATTGGTTAGTTTAGTGATAATTAATCAGTTGTAATTGGTTAGTTTAGTGGTAATTAATCAGTCGTAATTAGAATAGTTTAGTGTTACTTAATTAGTTTAGTAGTAAATAATTAGTCGTAATTAGTTTAGTTGTTATCAGTCCGTCATATTAAATTAGTGGAAATTAACTACTCATAATTTATTTAGCGGTAATTAATTAATCATAATTAGTTTACTAACAATTAGTTAGGCATAAGTAATTTAGTGCAAAATAGATAATCGTAAGTAATTAAGTGGTAATGAACATGTGGTTTAATAATGGTATGCACGGTAGTATTGAATTACTCGTAATTAATTTTTGGAGGAGTAATCAAATTGCTAGTAATTAATTGAGTATTCATATTTAATTACACATATGTAATCGATAACTTGCATGCATTTGTTGTCATTGTTTATTACATCGCTGTACCGCAAATGAGGTTGTTGTGGCTTTAGGTAATTTTGAACATGCAAGACTTGCTAGTATTTTATGGCGATGGTCTCGTACGGCCGGACACGATGGGTTGGATCTCTCGAGATGCTAGTACAAGGTGGCTTGGTGGAAGGGCTCAACGCGATAAATATTCACGAGCTTCAGAGCTGCATCCGGAGGGAGTTCGTCACAGAGGCAATGACGAAGAAACTTGTGATCAAGGGGATCACCTGCATGAATGTCGTGTGGGGGCTCGTCATGGTGGTTGGAAGCGCAGCATGGAGCTAGTACATGCAGATTGCCTCCCAGCGCGAGGCGGCCATTTACAGGAGGCCGATGGTGTACGTGAATTTCATACATAGGGTGCCGGATCACCTTGATGATGCCAGGGCCTCTACAAGTGGGCAAGCGCAGCCCGAGCCTGAAGACGGTAGCATAGAATGTGTTGTCTCAGAGGGAAGACTTGTGCATAATTTTTTATGAAATGAGGGGGCGAAATTGTGGTGATTGGCCTGCATTGACTGCCACGAGTATCTACCAATCATCCTCTCGGGTTGGAGTCCGACGAGGACACCGACCGAGGCTCGGATGGTAACGACAAGGATGAGCAAAGATCTGGTGGTTCAACCGGGGGAATTGTGTCACCGGATGTGCCTTACATGGCATCGAGACCTGATGATATAGCGGTGCATTCACTCGTATTGCCACAAGAAGAAGGCTCCCAGTGAGGGTTTGATGTCGATACCCTCTTAGTTAGGCAACGATTTCCTAGCAAGGCGGTCGTCAACAAGGCTATAGCATGGTACGCCTTGTCCATCAGCCGTATGTACCGAGTGCATCGGTCCAACCCAGGACAGTACGCGGTGAAGTGCATAGTGGAAGGATACCCTAGCAAGTTCAGTGCTCAACGAGCAAAGATCTTCGGCTTGGTCTTCGGGGTCAAGGCGCTGACCGGCCACACTTGTGAACTTAGCGAGCCCTTGCGGCAGTGTCGGAATGTGACTTCCACATATGTTGCAAGTCTCATTAGGCACCTAGTTGCGACAGACGTGTCTGTCTCCTCCAAGATGCTGATGTTGGAAGTTACCAATCTGGTTGGTTATCCAGTTAGCTACAGCAAGGTCCGACAAGCCAAGCAGAAGGTCATCGAGTCCACGTACGGGACATATGAAGAGGCGTACAACTTTGTGCTGAGATTGCTTGACTAGATTGCCGAATCAAACCCTCGCACGTACATAAACAAACTTGAGAGTGAAGATGCTGATGGAAGGCCTAATTGCTTTATACTGGACCGGGTGTTCTGGGCTTTCGCCCAGGCCGTTCGGGGCTTCAAGTTATGTCGTCCTATGCTCACGATGCATGTTACTTTCCTCACGGGGAGGTACAACGGCACCATTCTCACCATGGTAGCGACCGACGTGAATGATCAGCTTCTCGATGGTATTTGCCATTGTGGAGAGCGAGAACACATCCAGTTGGTTGTGGTTCCTAGCGAACGTAAAGAGGTGGTGGTGGGAGAACAGCGCAACATACGCCTTATCACAGACCGCAATGCTGGGTTGTTAGCGGCCATCAACACCATGCAGCATGGGACGGAACCTCCTCACCAATGGAACGGCATGCAATCTAGTTGGTGCATGAGGCATCTTGCATCTAACTTGTTCACACGGTTCCACAGTCAAGAAGTTATGAAGACGTTCAAGGCATGTGTATGCAGAACCAGAGGCGTAAGTTTGAGTCCATTTGGAGAGACCTCGAACACCGGACTACGAGGCATACAAGGGAGTCCACTCCAGAGGTACTAGAGGGAGAGCAACCCAGTAGTGGCATAAGTTTCTCGTAGTGGATTCATCGCCATGCTCCTGAATCAGAGAAATAGTCTCTTCTCTATGAAACAGATGGTGTGAGGTACGAGATTATGATGACCAACATGTCTGAGGTGTACAATAGCGTCCTCAAAGGTGTGCGGTGCCTCCCTATCACCGCGATCGTTAGTATACATGGACTCGCACTATTAGTTATTTCGTCAATAGGGCCACCGCAGCCAAGCGACAGATGGAGGAAGGCATGCAGTGGTTCGAGAACATACAGAGTCGCATGGACCAGAAGATAGAGAAAGCCCGAATGCACGACATCCGGGTGATCAATGGCCTTAGAAGGAAGTATGAGATCAAGCCTCGGCAAAAATATGTCAATAGTAATGCTAGGGGGGAAAGGAAACATGCATGCACCCTGGGTGATATGGTGACATGAATCTGCAACAAGCCGAAGCTCCTACACAAGCTATGCTCGCATGTGTACAAGGCGTGTGCACAAATGAGACAGATGTCTACGCTGTACATCTCCGAGTACTACGACATACGACACCTTTTCAGTACATGGAGTGCGGAGTTTCACTCGTATGGTTTGGACATGAACTATAAGGAACTTTGGCCAGACAGGATGCAATGGGATCTGAACAAGGCCTTGAAAACAATAGGGAAGGAACGACGGCAGATGCGGTGCTTCTAGAACGACATGGATGCTAACCAACGTATCAACATTAGCCACACAATCAAGTGCAGGATATGCAAGACCCCCTAGGCACTCAACGAAAGATTGTTCTAACAGACCGAGCTCGTCTAGTTGTCATTCAGTGTCATAATTTAATGTATTGTCCGTCCTGTTTTGTTATGTACAGCGAAACTTCTACGATACCCAGATATGGACTCATCGGCAAACTTCTACGTGATGATATTGCAGAAGCGCAAGTGGCTTGCGTAGAAGGCCAAACATCTACAGCACCTAGATTATTCAATGAAAGATGCTCTGGTACCACCACGGTTTCTAGTCCTGCAGTGTGTTTGTGGCGAGCCGACAGAGATCATTCAGTCCACACACCCAGACACCTCTGCTCGGGCGTACTACACGCAAGGACACCACCTAGTAAGCGTTCTTTCGCACACATCAATTTTCCTCTCTCTACGTTGATTTCTATAATTTTTTAACTTCATCCCCGTGTAATGGCTGCCTGAGATGCACTTCCACTTCTTCCAGTGGATTGAAGACTCAGAGATGTACGTTAGGGTGTTCATCCAGCAAAAGGATATGCTCAACTACTTGATGCGGGCTGAGACCTTCGAGCGGTGCAAACCTTACGTACCGAACCCTGCCAAGGAGGCACCGGAGGAGCCCAGGACTCACCCTACGGACAAGGGGAAACCTACTACTGAGACTAATGATCGTCGTAGCTTCTCTCATTGCGGGAGCACTCCATATCGAAAAGATGAGTTACGTACAATCCGTGTGCTGATTTTGTATTTGCCCTTTCGTTTTTCTAACAACATGCAAGTGTCCAGCCTGTATCACAGAACTTGGGGGGACTTCGACACACGACATTGACGTTGGGAGTCCCAAGGCTAGGGGAAGGGGAAGGCTCCTGCGACTAAGCCCGACCGCCATAGCATATCTGGACTCCTGTGCGCACTCCATATCGATGACATGAATTATGTAGAATTTACATCCTTGTTACGTTTTTCACTGTACAGTGCACCTACATCATGGAATCGCAGGACATGGACGACTTCGACATACGGCATTGACGTGGGGAGTCCCACGACAAGGGGAAGGGGAAGGTTCCTTTGATCGAGACCGGCCGATGTCATAGCGTATCTAGCCGCCCGGGCACACTCCGTACCGAAGACGTGAGTTATATACAATTTACATCCTTATTACATTTGTTATTGTACGATCCACTTACATCATGGAATCGCAGGACATGGATGACTTCGACACTCATCGACATGGATGACTTTAATATTGTATTGTATCGACACTCTACACGCCACCATCATCCACATCAAACTGGTAAATTAACAAAGAGTGTCCTATTTGATCGGGGTACATGTGATAATACCCCCTTCTCCTTCATCCCGATTGCAATAAACCCGTGCGTGTATCATATAATGCTTATAACGCTTGAAATTTCATCAATTTTATGTATGAAAATGTACATTACAACTCCATTGGAATCCCTAATTTTTGATTATGAGTACTTTGTGTGGGAATTCTTGAAACCCTAATTTCCAAAACCTAGAATCCAAATTTTCAGACCCAAATCCTTAATTTTCGAGACAATTTCAAAACACATTTAAAATTTTCCAAATATTACACAATCAATTCGACAAAGGTAAGGAGCCTCCAAATAAAATTCAGACAAGGGGTAGTGGCTATGGCACTCCACCGCCGCAAAAAAAAATGAACGAGACCTAGACTAGACTAGTGTGGGTTCCAAAGAGATACACACAATTATTCCCTAAAATTCTACAAGGTATCAAAGCAAAACCCTAATATGTGAACTAACCTTAGGTCCAGAGTGTATCTCCACACCATTGTATAGATGATAGATAGAATATTCTTTGTTAATTTATCGGTTCAATGTGGATGATATTCTTTAATATTGTGTATTCTAAACTAGTCCACGTGAACAAAGAATCCAAACCCACCCTATTGCAAACTCCTACTTTAATTAGAAATTAGTAGCTAGCTCATACAGTTGCAACATTGATATAATCATATCCATACAACAAACTATAGATGAAGCTGACAAATTAATAATATTTGGGAGCAAAAGGATCTTATGGTCAAGTCTTACAAAGTGGTTTCAAGGCGATCGTCAAGCTTCTCCTTCCCGCATTCTCCTCTAACTTTTCTTGTTGTTTCTTCGTATCTTGGTTCCTTCTTTATAGCTTAACAACAAAAGGGTACTAGCTCCTTGTTCTTGCACCATGGTCCTCCCAACATTAGATGACACGACACCATAGTGACGGGTATAACATCACGCAAAACCTCGAGAAACAAAACATCTGGTGGAAGCCATCCGACATGTCCACATGCAATCGAGTGGAGGACGCGATCTAGTTCGCATAATCTTCGAAGTATTCTTCCTCGTAGAACTCAGTGTTCCCTGGTTCTTCTTCGGCGACTGATCAACAAATAGCACAAAGCCGTGAGTACTTTTAAAGTACTCAGCAAGTCGTAGGGAAATGTATGCAAATAATATTCATGCAAGGGTTGACAATGATAGCTTTATGGCTATTTTGCATAAAGTAATATTGAACGTAAATACTGCAAGTAAATTGTAAAGCACAATTTGAAAGATTAATACATAAGTAATTGAGTTTGTTTTAAAGCAGCTAATGAACACCTCGTTCACTTCCCAACCATTTACCAAAACCAACTACTCAGATACATCCAACCCATTCCAACATTTTTGATAAAGTCTACCCCTCGTGTGAAATCACTAGGTATTGTCCATAACGGGGACACGACTATTCGAATAGTTTTTAACACTCTGCAGATGTTGTACAACTTGACCCACAAGACATAATCACTTGATAAAATACATGTTTCCATAGACATGTGAATCAAGGAGAGACTATCACAAGACTTTTAAAAAGCTCTGTTTTGACTCGGTTCTGCTTGCTAAGGATTTGCCTCGATCTAGCCCCCTCTTGCGCCACTTATCAACCCAACTAGAACCGACTCAAAGTATTGCTAATTAGTTGGCCAAGTCCACCCCATAAATGGACTTGTGGTTGCACGGTAAGGCCCAGATCAATGGCCCAAAAAGTTAAGTCCTGAGTAACTACTCAGGCGAGGCAACCATATCCCAAAATCATCACCTTTACTGCACGATCACTTATCCGAGTATAAATCATTTTTGGTTCAAACCGGCCAAATGGCAACCCTTGCCATGGCACAAAAAATTTTATCAACAGTGGCTCCGCCACAATTCCATAATTCATTAAGTCATATTCATTCATTCAATGAGTAAGTGATCATGAACTCATCGCGACTAAGCAACACTAAGCATAATACAACCCAAGTTGGTAGTACAATAATGTCAAACTAATAACTAACCATTCTAAGGTGTCCAAGGATTTATGTCATTCAAGGGTACATGTCATTCTCAATTTATCATGGGGGCATAATGGCAATTAGGTAATTAACTATTCCCCAAACCATTTTTATACAACTAGCCATGCATGTTTATATCAAACAATATAATTTTATAAATTGGTATGACATGATAAAAGGTCTACTACTTGCCTTCGTTGAAGAGTTGAGATGCTTCGGTCATCGGATTCAAGAATTCTTCCGAAACGCCAGAATCTATACATGCGAACAAAGCCAAATAAATAAAATAATTCCAAATAAAATCTAAAAATTACCAAATAAGCACCAACAGAAAGATAATGAATTTATAAATTTAAATCACTCGAATCGGAGTTCGAATGAAGAAGATATGACCTTCGGAAGTTTGAAAAACACATGAAATGATGAAAAGGGGGATTTTCCTGATTTTTGGATTTATTTTTGTAAAGGAAAACAATTTATCACGCACGCTTAACGTCAGCAAGGGAAATTTTGGCCGAAACAAATAAAAGAAATGAAATTGACACAAGGGGCCCACTATCAAAGAGATGGTGTATGTGGACTAGCTCTACAAGGTTCGGACTGGGTTTAGGGTGGGAGTGCCACGTGGGTGGCCGACGTGGTGATGACTGGGTTGCCACGCAGGTAATTGAGCTGACATGGCCGTGACATGGTGCCACGTGGTGGGCCATGTCAGCACCGAACGGCGGCGCTCAGAGCCCAAGGTCTCGCCGGTGATTGGCGGTGCTCCGGCCAGCGAAGAGGGCACCCAGGGGAGAGGAGCTCATGGGGAGCTTGATGCTCACGGGTTTGGCGCCGCGGCGCAAAGAGGTGGCCTGCGGCGAGTGAAACAACGACGGCAACAACAGTTGAATGTGGCACCGGTGCTCTAGGGGCGGTCGAGAGGCAGGGCACGACGGGTGGCTCATGCCTTGCGAGCCCGGAGGTGGAGGCGGAGGCACCAAAGGGACCTTGGTGGTGGTGCAAAAGGCGGCGGCGAGGAGCTCGGCCAGCGACGAGATTTCTCGAAATATGATCGAGCTTGGGCGAGGGAGGAGGAAAGGATCGGGGGAAAAGAAGAAGGGGCTCATGGGGCACCTGAGGCTCCATCTTATAGGGCTTGGGGAGGTCCAGAGGGAGGAGGACGAGCACGGAGCGGCGGTGGGATTCACGATGAGCTCGCGTGCTCCGGGACTTCCATGCGGAAAAGGAGGGATGGAACAGGGTCAGCGGGGAATCGAGATGTCAACGCTTGCTTTGGCGTGGAGAAACGGCGATGGATTCGTGGGATTGGACATAGATCGTGTCGGCCATCAATGGCGTGCAAGGATTCTGCGCACGATGGACAAAAGAGGGCGCGCGAGGAAGGAGGGTGGTTGACGGGTGGGGTCGCCTGTGAGAGAGGAGGAGGCGCGGGAGGAGCGGGCCTGTGCGAGGAGATGGGCCGAGGAGGCTAGGCCGAAGGCAAAAAGAAAAGGTGGGCTAAGGAAAAGATTCAGCCCAAGGCCGAAAAAGGGATTAAAATCTATTTTGACTCTCAGAAAAGGAAACAAAGCAAAAGCCTTTTTAGAAAATAGAAGATAGGGTCCAAAAATTCTAAGAAAATACAAAGAAATTCCTAGAAGCATTTGGAACTTAGTAAAAATACTTTCAACTTAACTTTAGCTTTTAATTTTGTAAATAAATTATTTTTACCTTTGGAACAAAAGGGAAAACCCTTTTTAAAATCCAATAAATGACTTAAAATAATCCTTTTGACTTTAAATTCAAATAAAAACCTAAAAACTCAAATAAATCAACTTTTGAATTAATTGAAATTTGATTAATTGCAATTAAACTGTTTTGATTTCTAAATTTCAAGTTAAGCTTTTAGCAATTCAATAAAATCAACTAGTTTATTTTAAATTTTGAAAATTTTCAAAAAGACCTAAAAATTGGGATGTTACAATAGCCTTCCTCTTCATACAGGATGTTGGCACTCAACTTCCTGAAGCTCTCCTCCGAAGACGTCCTAGCAGCACCATCTCCACCGTGAGCAACCATCACTCTGATACCAAGATGATACGGATCAACATGTAGTTGATGCGTAATGTGGTCTAATCTTTCACAGTACTTGTATTTCAATCTTGATTGAAGCAAAACCCTAGATTTCTTCCTTCTTGGTTCGGCAAAAAGGAAGAACAAGTGTATCTCCAAAGTAAGTAATACTTGGTTGATGTTGAATCAATCCAAAGAGAGAAACAAAATCAAACCCAAAGAACAACACCAAACCATGAGCAATTGAAGATGCTACTAATTAGTGAGATGATCCGCTAGGAATCACGGATCTTGGAAGAACAACCTCCCTCCAATATTCACGTAATTACAAAACACTAGATGGGAATTTCTCAAACGCATATATTCATTATGCGCCACAAAAACCTATGACTTTTCTGTATTTTCTTCAACTCTAATTTTCTTACAATGGGGGGTCTACCCCTAAATATATAGTCCTGATGAACAGTACACGCGATGAACAGTAATCCAAGTCGAATAGTACGCGTGAACAGTAATCCTAACCCACTCCTATTGCAAACTTCTACTTTAATAAGAAATTTAAGCTACTCTAATTGCTGAAAATAGATTGAACTATCATATTACAAGTAATTTTAAAATTAACTTCTAGTGCACCATCTCTTCTTATTGAACTGGCTTCGGTTGACTTGGTGGTTGCATAGAGAAAAGATAAGACGTAGACGTAATCTCCTGGCCGAAACGATCTCCTTTTTGTCAAACAAATTCGAGTGCCCTTCCTTGAACATACCAATGTTGAACTCAAGGAACTCAAACTCTTTAACGTGCACTACATGACCTCCTCCTGGATCAAACACACCCAACGGCATGCGTGCACATGTATATGCATGGCTTGACTCCATGCACTGCTCAAGTACAACATGCATACATGCAGTTTTCTTTCCTTGGCTTTGAACAGCATGCGTGACGTCCTCATGCACAACAGCAGCCTTGATAATGTCATGCCCATTGTTTTGATCAAGTGTTAAACGAGAAAAATCAGAAACATTCATTATAGATAATCTGGCGCATCAGGACTCAGGAGAATGAGGGGATCCAATGCGCACTCGAGGCTCGAGAGAGGAAGAAGAAGAGTTATTGTGGAGAAGGATCTGTGGTGCTGAGGAGGAGAAGAAGAGGAGAGTGTCGGTGTGCAGAAAGTGAAGAAGGGGTGTTGGTGCTTTGAGGTGGAGGAGCATCCGGTGTGGGAAGAGGATTCGGTGTGGATTTCTTTGCTTGGTGTGTCTACTGGTTTCAGCGATGGTTCAAGAGGTGTATACGAGTGTGTTGTGCAACTACTGGTCTGCAGGCTGTTGTTTGTTGCTGATTGAGATATTGCTGTGAATCGTGGGAAGGACACACATAGTTTGGTGATTGGGATATGTAGATCGAGATGTTGTAAGGTTGCATGTCCGTGTTTGGGAAAGAAGAGAGAGACTAGAGCAGAGGATGTTGATATTTGTGGATTTGGTGTTGTATGGTGTGGGAAAAAGAAAGAATGGGGATCTAGTGATTTGGTGTGGATTCAGATCGGTGGAGGATCTAGTGTGGTTGTGTGTGCTATGTTGGGAAAAGGGTAGAGATGATTGTGTGTTTGTTGTGAGTTCTAGCTGCTGTGTTGCTTGGTAGAGGAGTTTTCTATTAGGTTGTTGCTGATTGCTATGGTGAAAATTAGTGATGGTGGTAGAGGAAACTTAGGTGGTGACAATATCGGATGTTATGACAGAAGGCATGGAAGACAGGGGGAGAAGATTGTTTAGGTGATAGCTTTGGTGGTTGTGCTAATGGTGAAATTGGTGGCGGTCTCGAATGTAGTGTTGGTGTTGGAGTTGGTAACGAATGTGTTTGTTGGAGTTGGTGTTGGTACTAATAGGGGATGTGTTTGTAGTGGTAAGTGTTGGATGACGGTGATGAGCTCGACGATGGTGAGGATGAAGCAAGAGCTGGTGGTAACTTCAGTGGAGGCTATGTCAAGCGGCGATGATGACAAAGCGAGCAGGTGATAACTCTAGTGGAGGCTATGTCGGGTGACATTGATGGTATTGGTGTCATGCGGTGGTGTCAGTATGAGTGCCAAAGATAGTATTGCTGGAGATGTCCGTAAGAAGATTAAAACTGGAGTCAGGCGTAATGGTCTTTGACAGAGGTGGAGGTGGAGGAGGCCGAGACTAGGGGTGTGTGGGCATAGTGGTGAAGGCCGGGGTGGCTGGGGGCATGAGGATAGAGGAAGATGAGGTTGAGATTGGGACAACTAGTAGATGGTGGAGATGAATTTGGTGACGTTCTTGGTAGTATTGATGGTGAGCAACTTTTGGTATTTGTGATGATATTGGTTATGGAGTCGATTGGTGATAGTTTTTGATAGATTCTAGTAATGGTATTGCAATATGTAACAAGATAGACATGATTATTATCTCATGTCCATCTTGAGAGGGTGTTAGAGATATTAGAGTTGTTGAAAATATTAAAGTTTAGATAAGCGTCCAAGCCATGTACAAGTCTAAAAGTCCAAGTCAGATTATAATCTGTCACTATAAATAAAATAAAATGTGTTGTTTTATAGGTACACGCACATCGCTTCTTTTGTTACTTTGCGTTTCTCGGCCTTCGTGGTGGTGCCGACTAAAGCGCATTCGCCGCTAGCTACATATACACGTACATCGCTTCTCCCTTTGTGTATATGTGCATGCTCCTCTAGATTGTATTGTTTGGTTATTGTCTCTCTCTTCTCCTTCTCTGCTACTTGCTGCTGATGTGCTAGTGGTGGTCACGGCGGCGGTAGCGACGATGGGAGCGTGTGCGACGAGGCCTGGTGATCTGAAGGTTAAGGGTGAGCCGCCGCTGGTCGTGGAGGACGCTGCCGGGGAGAAGGCCGACGGAGTTCCGCCGGCAGTCGAGACCGACCCGGCCGATGTGAGCCGCCGGAAGTCCCTCAGCGACTTGCTCAAAGAGGTAAACAGCTTGAAATTAATCTTATTCTACGCTACCTACTCCAACAATAAGCTTGAACTATACAGGTAGCACGCTAATGGGAGGGCCTCCTGTTTAATTAGTGTAGTCCAAGCTTGTTCGGTAAACCAGCTTTGGCAGGGACCTCGAGAGTTTAAGTGGCCCCACTTTGTCAAATCTTGTAGTAAAACATGCAATTAAATTTGCTTCATGTGCAATTACGGTTATGTTTAGTCTTTAGCTCGGTAGGCGTGAGATGGTTTATGGTGAGTAGGGTACTCGTGGTTTCAAACTTGATACTTACATTACGCGAGTCAAGAAGAGCTCTGTCTGATCCTTTTCACAGGACGCAGAGAGTGATGGAGACGCAGAGAAGATTGAATCAGCAAGTTGTACTGACGAAACTGGAGCAACTGAGGAACAGCAACTCATAGTTCGGCCCTCTATCGCAACCCAGCAAGATACGGCCGAAAAACGGAAGACAGAGGGTGCCCACGAACGTGGTGTTGGTGGTGGTGATGCGGCACAAGTGGTGGAAGAAGAAAAGCGTGTTGATCCTGATTCAGTTCAAGTTGCTGCTGCTACAACTGCCGAAGAAAGCAAGGTTGCCGATGCCTCTATCTGACGAAGAAGAAGAAGAAAAGAATGCTTGTGCGCTTTGTGCCTCAATGATGCGAGATTGATAATTCCATTCATGTTTGCCTGCTGTAACGCTGAGACGCCTGTCTATGTTTTTTTTTTTGTGGCTACACGTGGTGGACCACTTGATTTTATTAGAGGGCGTGTTAGTGTATATGCGTGACAATGCGTGTGCGTCTTTCCTCTAATGGGGGAAAAAAAGAGACACTCCAATCTCTAAACCAAAGAAGAGTGAATTTTTTTTATTAAATAATCTTTTTTTAACTTTTATTTTAAAAGTAACCTCCGGCGCACTTTATTTTTAAAAATAACCTCTTTGGTCACACCACCACCCATGGTGTGACCAAATAACACTGTCACGCCAGCCCGTTTCTGGGCAAACTCTTGTCACACCATGGGTGGTGGCGTGACCAAAGAGGTTTTTTTGCGGACTTATCCTATGGCGTGACAAGAGTTTGCCCTAACGTGACAGTGTTGTTTAGTCACGCCATGGGTGGTGGCGTGACCAAAGGGGTTATTTTTAAAAATAAAGTGCACCGGGGTTACTTTTAAAATAAAAGTTAAAAAAATATTATTTAATAAAAAAAAAGTTCAAGAAGAGTGGACATTTTGCTACAGGAAAAAAAAGTAACAAATTAGTAGATTCGATTTGGGCCTCAGACACAGCCTCATCAAGTATACCGACTTGAGTTGATATGTTGTGCCAACAAAAACCCACGAATATGAACTCATGAGTTGTTCAAGCTAAGCCTAACCCAGTGGCGAATTTAGGATGAAAAATAAGGATGAGCTCAAAGATTCAAATTCACACATGAATAAAAGCAAAGCAAAATAAGAGAAATACAATAAAGGTATCTCGCTAATGGAAAATGCATCTCAAAAACATGTAAATATAGTTCCAGTAGGTAATAACATGTACATCAAAATTAGAAAAATTAGCGATACAATAGCATATTGTACTTAAATGGTGATGAATATTCAAAACAAAAGAACAATACCACTAAGTCGGTATGCTTGAATCACGACTTTCACGAGCCAAATTCATTCTGCGAGATTTCATGTCTTAGAAGGATCTTATGATTCTATCATCAATGGATCTAAATATGTCTCGCTCGGTGTAACACACCATCAAATCATTCAGCCACTCATCTGATAACTTGTTGCGCAAATCTGCTTTGATAATATTCATTGCTGAAGATATTCTCTCAACAGATGTCGTTGTCACTGGAAGGATCAATATGTCCTCCTCACTTCATCTCTAATTTCATTGGTAAAATCTTCTATTGGTATGTGATGCGTCGGATTGGCAATAATTTCATCCGGATTAAATTCTAGTCGAGACTTCTTTGGTTGAGTTGCACTCTTATCGGTTGGGGGAGTATTACTTGAATTGCTTGTAAAATAATTACGCAAAGTTTGTTTCTCTATTATTGCAAACCTACGAATAAATTACTAATTGAGTATATAGTACACTGTATTTTAACACACAAATATATTGCTAATTGAGTAATGAGTTAACACGTACCAGCAGTTCAGCAAAGTGCAAAGCCACAACAGATCAGGCGATGAGCAGTTCAGCAAAGACACAAGTACACAATAGATCAGCATAATAGCATATTAGCAAAGCTTCAGCTCAAAACTCAATTCTGACACAACCTTGTTTACTCCTCAATAGCTCAATGCCTCAATCTCACCTCAGGACCTTAGTCCCCAGGCTCCGGCGCTCCCTACTGGCCACTCCGGCGCTCCGCACTCCCCAGTCCACCTCCCGGTCCCGGCCTTCCGCCTCCCGGTCCCGACCTCCTCTAGTCCTCTCCCCAGACCCCAACTCCTCCAGCCTCCGGGCTCCCCTGCCAACTCCCTCGGCTCCTCCGCAGGCCGCACTGCCGTAGCTCCTCAGTGTTTGCCTCCGTTGCTTGGAGTCGCCTCCTACAAGATCAGCCACCCGGTGGGGGCAGGGCGGCGGCTTCGAATCTCCTCGCCCGGCTCCTCCTCATCCCCAGCTCCTACCTCCTCGCAGCCTCACTCCTCCTGTTCTCCAGCCTCGACGCCTCAGCCCTCAGGTGTGTAACGTGTGTTCGCTCCTCTCTCTATTGGATTTTGGATTAAGGAAATTTGGGATTGAATTTTCTATTGGGGGAAATTTGGGAATGGGGAACATGACATACAGACTGCAGAGGTGAGGGATGTCCGGATGTGGGTGGGATCTACGATGGATGTGAGCAAGTCTGCAGGTGGGCCGAGTGGGCTTGGCTTCGGCAAAGGCCCATGTAGGAATGTCTCCTTTCTTCTCTAGTTCTCCTTCTGCACTTCTGCAAAATCAACGCGTTGAGGTTGAGAGCCCTCGCACCTCGGCCATGGTCGTCGTCGGCTGGAGGCTGGGGTTGATTGGGGCCTCGGGGGGGGGGTTTGGTGTTCTGGTGCCAGCAGAGGTGTAACATCCCTATTTTCTGGGCTTTTTGAACATTTTCAAAATTTAAAAGTAACCATTTGGTTTTATTGAATTTTAAAAGCTTAACTTGAAATTTTAGGATTTAAAAGCAATTTAATTTGAATTAATCAAACTTCAATTAATTCAAAGTTGGTTTATTTAAGTTTTCTGGATCTTATTTGGATTTAAAAGTCAAAAATATTATTTTATGTGTTTTCTTAGATCTTCTGGATTTTAAAAAGAGGTTTTCCTTTTGTCCCTAAGTTAAAAATAATTTATTTGCAAAAAATAAAAGCAAAAGTTAAGCTGAAAATATTTTTACTAAGTTCCAAATAATTCAAGTAATTTCTATGTGTTTTTCTTAATTTTTTGGATTTTATTTACATTTTCTAAAAATGCTTTTCATTTTCCGGTATTTTCTTTATTCAAAAATCCTTAAAACCCTCCTATTCATCTTGGGCCGAATTCCTTCAGCCCATTTCTCCTTTTCTCTCGCGTGTTTCAAATTTACGTCTGCTTACCGCCCTCCGCTCCAGGACCGTCTGATCAAAATCGGACGGCTCGCCAGCGCCGCTTCTCCTGATCATCGTGGATCGTTCGATCAGATTTGAATGGCCAGATCTTGCGAATACGTTCGGACATCCGAACGTCTGATTCGCTTTGAACCACCCGATCAAGATCGGATGGCCCCGCTTCGCTGCGCCTTTCTTCGCCCCACTCCTCCCTCTCTCTGCGCAGCGTCCCCACCCATCAGCACCCTCGCCTCCTGGTCATCTTCTCACGCACGCCTCCGCACAAGCCGCCCTCGCCAGCGTGGTGCATGCGTGCGTGGCTTTTGCGCTGACCGCACCTGCCCCCGTCGCGCACATTCAATGAACCGTCCTCCGCCGTGACTGTTGCCGCGGCCGTTGCCGTGCGCGCCTCCCCCTCCTATGTCTTGTCCCTTCCGCGCGAACACACAAGCCCTCCACGAATCCCGCCGCCGCTCCGCACGCGTCCTTCTCCTCCGGACCTCCTCGTGCCCTTATAAGGCGAGCACTGGGTGCCTTGTGGCCTCCTCTTGCTCTTCCCCCCCCCCCCATTCACTCCCCCTCCGAGCTCGCCGTATTTCAAGCTCCAACCAGAAGATTTTGTTTATCTTCGAGTTACGCCACTCAAAGGTGTAAAAAGATTTCATGCCAAAGAGAAACTTGCCCCTCGGTATGTCAGTCTGTTCAAGATTTTGGATCGCCGTGGAGAAGTAGCTCACCAGTTGGAGATGCCACAGTCGTTAGCAGGAGTACATGATGTCTTTCACGTCTCTCAGTTGAAGAAGTGTCTTCGTGTGCCAGAAAAGCAAGCCCCATGGGAGTCAATTGAGTTGAAAGAAAACCTCACTTACAAAGAGCAGTCAGTCAAGATTTTGGATGTCGCAGAGCGTCACACCAGGAGCAAGACCGTTTGTTTTTTCAAAGTTCAGTGGAGCAACCATTCCGAAGGAGAAGCAACGTGGGAGCGTGAAGAAGAGCTGAAAGCCGAGTTTCCTAACCTTTTCTCTAGCTAGCTTGAATCTCGGGGTCGAGATTCCTTTAAGGGAGGAGGTTTGTAACGTCCCAATTTTCTGAGCTTTAAAAATCCCTTGAATAGTTAGTAGGGAGAAAACTCACCATTTGGATTTATTTGAATTTAACTTAAAAGCTTAATATTGGACTTTGTGCATCAAAATAATTTAATATGATTAAAGTCAACATCAACAATGGTCAAAACTATTTTATTTGGATTCTACATGCTTGGATATATTTTCTGGATTTTTCTAGAATTTTTTCAGGTTTATTTGCTATTTTCTATTGACATTTGGATTTTTGTTATTTATTAAAATAGAAAACTTATTTAAAATCTCAGTTAACTCCTTGGGCTGAAACCAAACTCGACCCTAACCTCCGGCCCAACACTGTGTGGCCCAGCTCGCCCGCGCGCGCCCCGCCTCCAACTGACATGCGGGCCCTTGAAAGCATCTAGGCCCCTAAAAATGGTTTTGGTAATTAATGATAATATGTGAATATGATATTAACATGTTTATTGAGTATTTATAAGGTTAAATCCCATTGGTGAGTTTGATGTCTTGAAGATGCATGCTAAAGGACAACATGAAGATCTTTTGGATAAAAGATAAGGTACAAGTAGTCTGGGATCCTTTTTTTTTGTATTTTACCGGTCTTAGGAGAAATGGTTCGAAGACCAGATTATAGGTTAAATGTCGTACTATTAAGAGGGATCATGGCTAGTAGCTTGATAGCATGTTCTTGTGCCATTTGGATCAATTTAGGATCATGCATGCATTTGGATTTGAATTTGAAAGCTCTTTGTACAATTGTCTGCACAAACGGTAGTACTGGGGTTTACTGGGCAGAACTACCGCTTTGTAGTATGACCGTGTATCCCTTGGCGGTATTACCGTGGGCCGTTCGAACTGTCCGAAAGTGACTTGATCATGTGGTCCTTAAGTGTGGTCCGATCAACCCGTTTAATCTGGAGCATCCACGCATGCAGTTCAATAGTGCATGTCAACTCTTTTGTGAGCGGTACGACCGCATCACGGTAATTCTGTTTTCTAGTTGACGTTACGTAAAATCCAGATGGACTCCATTTTGGTTAAGTTTGCAAAACCTTTGGAACAGTAGTGCCGCTATTGTTTGAACGGTACTACCGCTCTACAGTACTTCCAGAAAATGGAGCGGAACGTATTTTCCAGAGAGACTCTTTTTGGTGCTCTTATGCTCTCTTGGCAAACGTAGTACCGGTGCTTGCTTGGCGGAACTACCGCTTAGTGGTATTACCGTACTTCCTTTGGCGGTACTACCGTGGGCCATTCGGACTGTCCGAAAAGTTCAAGATCGTGTGGTTTAAACGCATGGTCCGAACAGCCCATTTCAACTGAGCCGTCCACGTGGCCAACACGTTTGGGTGTGCTTGCTCAAATCAGGGTTGCGGTAGTACCGGAGATTCAATGGCGGAACTACCACTCCACGGTTGTTCCGAATTTTATGTGGCGGAACGTAAATTCCAGAGAAGCACCCTTTTCATTTGAGTTTGGAAATCCTGCGAACAGTAGTACCACTCCAATGTGCGGTACGACCGGGCTAAGCGGTATGACCGCATGATAGTTGGCGGTAGTACTGCGCCGCGTTTAAAACGGTTATGTCAGAGGCAGTTAATGCTCCTGTTGTAGCCGTTACAGAGCGGTTGGTGAGAAACGGTAGTACCGCACCTTGGTTGGCGGAAATACCGTATTTCGCTGAAAAGCTGCGGTTTCTCTCATAACGGTTGGATTTGGTTGTGGGGGGTTATAAATACCCCTCCACCTGCTCTAGGACAGATGGAACTCTTCATTTAACATCCTTAGAGCCAAGAGCATTCATTCAACACCTGAAATACTTTTGTGCATTCATTGTGAGATAGTTGAGCCAATTCAAGTGCATTCATTCTAGTTGATCCATTTGCACTTGAGTGCCATCAAGCGAAAGTCATCAATTTATTACTCTTGGAGTTTTGCTGAACTCCTAGACGGCTTGGTAGTAGAAGCACGGTGATCTCTTCGAGAAGATTATGAAGAGGCCCGGTGACAAGTTTGTGATTGGTTTGGTGTTCACCATCTCCGGAGCGGAGGAAGAACAACCAATAGTGATCGAGGGAATGCTTAATTCGTGGAGCCGGCTTGATTCGTTCAAGCTTCCTCAACGTGGACTAGTAAAGACCGGCAAGTCTTCGATACCACGGGAAAACATCACTTGTCTCATTTGTGGTTATTTCTTGTCTTTACTTGTTTGGTATTTACAATTTTAGCATTTATCTTGTGTTAACTTGCTTAGCGAGAATTGTATCTAGTTTAGACATTATTTACAATTGGCTTAAATTGTTAATTTGCTAAAAAGTTTAAAGACCTCCTATTCACCCCCCCTCTAGTCGGTTATCCTTGATCCTACAGCCCTGCATGTTAGTGTCTTCCTTCCTCTCTCTTTTCACGCGCTCAGCTCAGTTCGCCACCGTCTGATCGTGGTTCAACGGTCCGATGGAGTTGTGTTGTTCGAACAGTCCGAATGTCACATTCAGTTTGAGCCGTCCGATCATTTTTGAATGGTTCGATGGAGTGGATTGTTCAGACGGTCCGAACGTCACCAGCGGTTTAGGTCGTTCGATCGAGGCTAGATAGTCAGATCAAGTATGGTTCGAACGCGTATGTGCCTTTGCTTCTCTGACCGGTGTGCCTACGCCTTCATCATCTCCGAGTCGGCTTTGTCTTCGCCGAGTTGTCACCGCGTCCGCCATTGTTGGTCCTCTTAAGCTCAATCCGACAAAGCGGATTCTCCAACTAAAACCCTCCAGATTTTGTTACCAAATCTTATCTCTAACTCTCCCGCACCCGTTTCGGTTGAAATCAGATCCTGAATCCCTTTCTATCCCCGGGATTTCCGAAATCATTTTTGTGTTCTTCACGGACTCGATTTGGGGATTTCCTATCTCGAGCCGCCCGACCCCGATAAAAGCTGCCCCGAGGATCACGAGGACCCCTGCAACCCAAAGCCACCACCCTCTTCGCCCCGTTTGCCCTACGCCGCTGCTATTGGAGTTTTAGGGTTTTTCGCCGCCATCGGTTTTTCTTCAATTCAGCCGCCGCCGGTGACGCCCTGCTCTCGTGGTCTGCACCGCCAAGTTCCCCGTCACCAGAGCCACCTCCTGAACCCCTTCGCGTCGCTAGAGCACCGCCCGAACCACCGCCCGACAATACCCAAGGAGCTCCGCCGCTTCGAGCTCGCCGCCGGCCACCTCCGTGCACCTCTACCACCCGGAGTTGGTTCTCTAGGTGCGCAATAGCCCCAGCAATCCAATGCGACCACCCATCTCCGGCGAAGCTTCGCCATTCGCCGTTGCCTTTGGATTCCGAGCGCCACCCTTCGCAGTCGAGTCCACGTGGACTCCACGTCAGCACCAGCTCTGCCTTTGTGCTTGCGTGTCATGTGTGTGGCGCCACGTCAGCGCGCACGCGTGGCAGCCCTGCCAGCCAGATCCAGATCGATTCGGTGGACCGAGTCCACCGTGAACCAGGTCGCTGACGTGTGGGCCCCACACATCAGAATTTCCTTTTCCTTTTTCTTTCAGCTGAAATTCCTTGATGATGTCTTAAATCCAGAATTTCCAATAGGAAAATAATTCGGGTTAATTCCAAGATTAGGGTTTCTTTTAGATTCAAACTTCCAAAGTCCATATCTTTTGCATCCGAATTCCGATTGAGCTCATTCAAGTTTCTAAATTTATATAAATTCAGGATCTATTTATCTAAGATTTTTATTTAATTTTTGGAGTTTTTTTTGCCTCTATTATTTATTTGTTTTATTTATTTGCTTCGTTTATGAGTAGACATTGATACTTCGGGAAGATTTGAAGAAGAAGGAGCATCTCAAGATCAAGATCAGTACCTAGAGCTATTCCAAGGCAAGTTATACTTTTGATCATATTGTACCCAGTTTTCAAAAGCTATATTGATTCAAATTATTGCATTTACTTTAAGTATTTATTTAAATGCTTTTGGGTTTAGTTATTAATCAAATTTGTTATATCCACATTGTCTATTTGTTATGTAATAATCTTTTGTCACCCTAGATTAGTTCATTAATTAGTTGGTATTATCGTAGCACCAACGTGGGTTGGATAGATACGATTAGTCTACTTAGCCATGCCACGTAGGCGCTGACTTAGTGGAAAATACTCATGTGGCGCTGAGGTGGCGTCGCGGTGGCGTGCCACGTCGGCAAGGGCGTGCCACGATTGTGGCTTAGCAAGATGTGACTCGAAGACCGGTCCTTAACTAACTTAGGCGACTTCCAATAAAAACCCTAGGCCTCAACCCTGACTAGGTTGAACCCGTGCATAAACCTGCACCCACCAACCATCCATTTCGCCCAAGTACAAACCAATTTTTCCTTTTGCTTTTCAAAATCATTTGCAAAACTCTTCCATGACAAACCAATGCCATAGGTTTTTAAACAACATTTGATTTTTGGCTGAAAGTTCCCAAATCAAACATTTTTGGGTCTAAGCATGGCTAAGTATAATTTTCTCAATATATCCCAGTTCATACTATCGTATCAACTAGGTTTTATCTAGGGTGACAATATGTTTGATTCAATATCAATATTGGCCTTACAAAGGATTTAGGCATAGCTATAAATTTAAAACAGCAATTTAAATAACTGGATAAAAATAAGCATGCAGTAATAATTTAAAATAGAATTTAAATAATTTGAAATAATGGTCTCAAATATTATCAAAGATATAACTTGCCTTGCTCAATTGGTTGCTCTCAAACAGTGTCGAAATCTGACTCTTCGAAGTCATCGAAATCAATACGCGAATATAAGCCAAATTCAAATAAAATTCAAACGAAGATTCAAATGAACTTCAAATTAAATAATTTTAGTTTATTTAGCTAGATCTTGAATTTATATGAATTTAGAAATTTGAATCGATGAAATCGGAGTTCGTATGAAGGAGAACGAACCCCGGGAAGTTTACAATTCACATGAAATGATGAATAATTGGAATTTCAGAATTTGGAATTATTTTTGTGAAGGAAAACCGGAATTATGACGTCAGCGGTGACTGTGTGTGGGTGCTATGCAAGGGCTGACGTGGCCTTGCCACGTAGGCGCTGACTCAGCAGAAAACGCGCACGTGGCGCTTAGGTGGCGTCGCGGTGGTGTCCCACGTCGGCAAGGGCGGCGGCAGCGCACAGCATCGGGCTTGCCGGCGATAGGGGCTCCGGCAAGGGCGGCAAGGGAGAGAAGGGAACGCGATGGTTCTAGGGCTTACCATGGCGACAGTCAAGCACGAAGGAAACGGTGGCGGTGAGGAGTTTGGCGGCGACGCAAACGGGCTCGAGGCGGCGGTGGAGCTCCGGCGGTCTTGGGCTCAGGTGAGTGCAAGCACCGGGTGGGCGGTCGTGTGAAGATGCCGAATCCGGGGTTGATGGTGGCAAAGCGGCTTGGACGGCGCCGGCGTCGAGGAAGTTCCGAGTCTCAGCGGCGCAGAGAAGAACTCGAATTGCCGACGATTGAGAGAGGGAGAGAGAGGGGTTTTGGTGAGGAGGAGGAGGCGCACCTCATGCTCCCTTTTATAGGGGCGGAGGGGGCCGAGAGAGGGTGATCGTGGGGCAGCGTCGGCGGCGGCCGTTACTCGAATCTGGCGGTTACGGCTGCGAGGAAAGGGGAAACAGTCTGAGAGGGAGGCGGCGGAGTTATGAGGATTAAATGCGCTTGAATGCGCGAGTTAAGGGGGAAGAAAATGCAGCTGATTTGGAGCTTCAAGGCGCTGCCATGGCTGACTGGCTCGGTCCCGCGCAAGAAAGAAGGAGGCGAGGGAGGAAGAAGACGTGCGGGCCCACTGTGAGCGACAGAGAGGAAGGAAAAAGAAGCTGGCCGTTGGATTCAGATCTGGCAGAGATGAGTTGAGGCGTGCGGAAGAGCGGGCTGGATGTGCGAGAAACAGGAGTAGGCCAAGGAGGTTTTGGCCCAGGACTGTTTAAGGAATTTTCTTTTGATTTTGCTTTTTAATTAACCCGGTTAATTCAAAAAGGGTTTAGAAAATAGCAAAAAGAGTCCCAAAATTCTAGAAAAATTCACAAAAATTCCTAGAGTTATTTTGGACTTAAATAAAAACAACTCCAACTTATAATTGGTAATAGTTTTTGCACATAATGTATTTTAGCTTTAAAATAATTAAGGAAAAGCTTTTAAAATTCCAGAAATTGATAAAAAAAAATTATTTTTCAACTTTAGCTCAAATAAAACTTCAAAAACTTTAAGAAATTTTACTTTTGACTTTTAAAACTTCAGAAATTCAAGAAAAGCAATAAAACTCTTTCAAATTTCAGAAAATCCAACAAAATAATAAATTTATTAATTTTATTTTGGTAACAGCACTTTGGGATGTTACACGTGAACTACAAGATACTGTCTTCCGCTACCATCCAGTAGCGGTAGCCATGATCTACCAACATAGTACCCGTTCACGAATGGAGAAAACAACGCTCTGATGGTGCACCTCGCCCGATTCCTTGTTGCTTTCGAGGAGTCGCTGGAGTTGGTCGCCATCGAGCTAGAGTGCGTCTACGAGACCTTGGACAGGGCGGAAGAAAGGATCGCCGTTCTGGAGGAAGCTCTCTATGGTCAACGTGAGCCAGAAGAAGAGCAGGAAGAAGAAGATTCAGAAGAACCAGAGGAGGATCCCGAAGAAGATCTAGAAGAAGGCCCAGAATAGCCAGCAGCACCTGCAGAGCCGGAGGATCCAGTTGTGCCTGCTCCGAGCACACCTGTTCTCGCTTTGCCGGCCTCGGGGCATCGAGATCGATTCTTGAGATGCCACTCACTTCTAGGTCTCTGAAGAAAGTGAGCACCGTCGTGGCTGTGGAGGCTACCTTAGCGAATGAGTTCGCTAGAGTTTTAGCTTTGTCAGGCTTAGCCAGTCTAAGTTAGGAGAATCGCCCTTTAGGCGATAGATTGTGTGCTTAGGTTCGTCTTATTTTCGTGTATGCGAGTATGAGCTGCAAAGGTCCTTAGGCATTTGTTGCAGTCATGCTAAGACCCTTAATAAAGTATTTCAGTTGGTTTTCTTGAAACTGTGTTTGTTGGGTTTAACCTACCCCTTGTCTAGCTCTTAACTCATCTTGTGCTTGCTACCTTACCTACCCATGGAACTTCATCAGATGGTTCAGAGTCGACATGTCGCTACAAGTGGATCCGGAACTCAGGGATCAAAGAATAATGAACAAACTCCAGCAGGGGCAGTACCGCCGCAAGCACCCCCTCTTGACTTGCAGAACTTTGGAGCCTTCATGGCAGCACAAACGCAGATGATGTACACCATGATGAATCAACTGCAGAATATGAGCAACCAGAACAACACCAACAACGGCAACAACAATCATCACACTGGAGCCCCAGTCACGCATGGTCACCATGGACCATCCAAGCTTGCTGAATTCATGAGGACTCATCCACCAATTTTCTCTAGACATGTCTCACCAGTAGAAGCTGATGATTGGCTCCGCGTAATTGAGAGGAAGCTGCTAATCACTCAATGTAGCGACCACGAGAAGGTATTGTATGCTACTCATCAAATGGAGGGCATAGCCGTCGAGTGGTGGGAGAATTTCTGTGCAGCGCATGAGACACCGCAAAGTATCACCTGGGAAGAGTTTTCCAGAGCCTTTCATTAGTATCATGTGCCTGAAGGGATAATGGATCTAAAGAAGGATGAGTTCCGCGCTCTCAACCAAGGAGCTATGTCAATGACTGACTATCTGAATAAGTTTTCTCAGCTAGCTCGCTATGTTACCAAGGATGTCGCCACCGACAAGGCTCACCAGAGTCGCTTCTTAAAAGGATTGAACACTAGGCTGCAAGTCGGTCTGCTTGCCTACACTTTTTCAGCTTTTCAGGAGCTGGTAAACAAGGCGTTGATTATGGAAGACAAACGCAAAGAACTGGAGGACAATCGCAAATGCATGACGGCTCAGTAAGGAAGTCACCGGTCCCAGCAAAGAGCAAGAATGGTGCCTAGCAGTGTCGGTTTTCGCCAAAATTCTTCGAACACACTGCACCAACGTCAGCACCTCGTCCAGTTGCTCAAAACTTTCTCAACTCTGCACCTACGAACCCAAATCCAGGGAACAACCGGCAGAATGCGCGGAGAGTTTGTTATTCTTGTTGTCAACCCGGTCACTTTGCCAACCAGTGTCCGCAGAAGGGAGCAATCACTCCAGTACATTTCAATCTTGGAGCTACACCCACCAAGACACCAGCACAGAGCAACCAAGGAATTTCTCAAGGTACCAGTCAACCAGGAGGAGCACCTCAGTCTAGGGTCAGAGGCCATGTCAACCACATCATTCTGGAAGGAGCTCAGGAAGCACCAGACGTCGTACTGGGTAAGTTTGTAGTAAACTCAGTACCCGCATCAATTTTGTTTGATTCTAGAGCTTTGCATTCGTTTATTTCTGGAATTTTTGCAACTAAGAATAACTTGGAAGTTATGCGCCTTAAGCATACTCTGTTAGTCCAGTCGCTTGGAGCAGAGTTAAGTTCTAAAGTGGGTTGTTTAGAAGCTAAGTTACTCATAGCTAGAGTTGAGTTTCTAGCCAACCTTATTGTTCTAGACACCCAAACCTTAGATGTCATTCTTGGCATGGATTGGTTAACCAAGCATAAAGCTGTGTTAGATTGTGGCCGTTAAAATCGAGGATACTAATGGAAACAAGGTAGAATTTCTAGCTACCTCAGTGCGTGATGGACATCTGTTAGTCAATAGCCTGAAGACAGTTGCTTTGGAAGATGTGCCTATTGTTAGAAAATATCCAGATGTATTTCCCGAAGAATTACTAGGAATGCCACCAGACCGTGACATCGAGTTTGTCATCGATCTAGTGCCAAGAACAGCAAAATTTTCTAAGAGACTATATCGGATGCCAGCCGATGAGCTAGTAGAAATGAAGAAGCAAATAGAAGAACTATTGGAGAAAGATTTTGTAAGACCGAGTTCGTCGCCGTGGGGAGCACCAGTTTTGTTTGTCAGGAAGAAAGATGGAAGTGTGAGGATGTGCATCAATTATCAATCTCTCAATGAAGTCACCATTAAGAACAAGTACCCCTTACCTCGAATCGATGATTTGTTTGATCAAATGAAGGGAGCCGGAGTGTTCTCAAAGATTGATCTGCGGTCAGGTTACCATCAATTGAAGATTTTTCCTAAGGATATACCTAAGACTGCTTTTTCAACGCGGTACGGACATTATGAGTTCTTAGTTATGTCCTTTGGTCTAACTAATGCCCATGCCTATTTCATGAACATGATGAATAAAGTATTTATGGAATATTTGGACAAATTTGTAGTTGTGTTCATTGATAACATTTTGGTTTACTCCGAGACAGAAGAAGAACATGCTGAATATTTGAGATTAATCCTAGAGAAGCTAAGAGAGCATCAGTTGTATGCTAAGTTCAGTAAGTGTGATTTCTGAAAAACGGAAGTGGATTTCCTTGGTCATGTAATGACAGCCGAGGGTGTAGCAATTGACCCTGGTAAAGTTAAAGTAGTATTGCATTAGGAACAGCCCAAGACTGTCACTCAGATTTGCAGTTTCTTGGGAATAGCAGGATATTATCGCCGTTTCATTGAAGGATTCTCGACGATTGCTAAGCCTCTTACATAGTTGTTGAAGAAGGAGAAAAAGTTCACTTGGACCCTAGCTTGTGAAGAAAGTTTTCAAGAGTTGAAGAAGCATTTGACTTCAGCCCCAGTGCTGATTTTGCCAGATATTCACAAGGATTTTGATATCTATTGTAATGCTCGCGTCAAGAATTAGGATGTGTCCTGATGCAAGAAGGAAGAGTTGTCGCCTATGCGTCCAAGCAATTAAGGCCTCATGAAGAGAATTATCCTACCCATGATTTGGAATTAGCTGCTGTAGTGCATGCTTTAAATATTTGGCGCCATCACCTCATTGGTAATCACTGTGAAGTTTACACAGATCATAAGAGCCTGAAGTATATTTTCACTCAGTCAGACTTGAACATGAGACAGAGAGGATGGTTAGAGTCGATAAAGGATTACAATCTTGGAATCCATTATCATCCTGATAAAGCTAGTGTAGTTGCAGATGCATTAAGCCGCAAGAGCTACTACAATGCTATGGAAGTAAAAGAAGCTTGTTCGGAACTTCAAGAAGAATTTCAGAAGCTGAATCTAGAAGTTGTATCTAAAGGATTTGTAGCCAGTCTTGAAGTGCAGTCCACTTTGGAGAAACAGATTCGTGAAGCTCAACCAAAAGATCATGTATTTTCAGATATCAAGCTCAAAATGGAAGAAGGAAAGTTTAAGGACTTCACCAAAGATGATCAGGGTATATTGTGGATTAATGGATGTATTTGTGTACCAGATGTTGATGGTTTAATACAGCTAATTTTGAAGGAAGCCCATGACTCAAAGTATTCGATCCACCCTAGTAGCACTAAGATGTATCAGGATGTTGAGAATAAGTTTTGGCGGCCAAATTTGAAGCGAGAAGTCGCAGAGTTTGTTTCCTTGTGGGACGTGTGTCAGAAAATAAAAGCAGAACATCAGAGACCAGCAGGTCTGTTGCTACCTCCGAAGATTCCATAGTGGAAGTGGGAAGAAATCAGAATGGATTTCATTACCGGTTTACCCAGGATCGATCGGGTTACGATTCGATTTGGGTAATAATTGATCGCTTGACTAAAGTTGCCCATTTCTTGCCAGTCAAAATCACTTACTCAGGAGATCACCTTACAAAGCTGTATATGTCAAGGATTGTCAGTTTGCATGGTGTGCCTAAGAAGATAGTGTCAGATCGAGAATCTCAGTTCACCTCTCGTTTCTGGCAAAGTTTGCATGAAGCTTTAGGGACTCATTTGAATTTCAGTACTGCTTATCATCCTCAAACAGATGGATAGACTGAAAGAGTTAATCAGATATTAGAGGGTATGTTGAGAGCCTGTGCTTTAGCTAATGCTACCAGTTGGAATAAGAGTTTGCAGTATGCAGAGTTCTCGTACAACAACAGTTATCAAGCCAGTCTGCAGATGTCACCGTTTGAAGCTTTGTATGGTCATGCCTGCAGAACCTCGTTGAATTGGTCATAATTAGCTGAGCGTTTGATTTTTGGGCTAGACATTATTCAAGAAGCAAAAAAAACAAGTGTCTATGATCAGAGAGAGATTAAAGATTGCTCAGTCGAGGCAGAAGAGCTATACTGATAACCATCGTCATGATCTTAGCTTTGAACCAGAAGATTTTGTTTATCTTCAAGTTACGCCACTCAGAGGTGTAAAAATATTTCATGCCAAAGGGAATCTTGCCCCTCGGTATGTCGGTCCGTTCAATATTTTGGATCGCCGTGGAGAAGTAGCTTACCAGTTGGAGATATTGTAGTCGTTAGCAAGAGTATGTGATGTCTTTCATGTCTCTCAGTTGAAGAAGTGTCTTTGTGTGCTAAAAAAGCAAGTCCTGTTAGAGTCAATTGAGTTGAAAAAAGACCTCACTTACAAAAAGCAACCAGTCAAGATTTAGGATGTCGCAGAGTGTCATACCAGGAGCAAAACCGTTCATTTTTGTAAAGTTCAGTGGAGCAACCATTCAGAAGGAGAAGCAACATAGGAGCGTGAAGAAGAGCTGAAAGCCGAGTTTCCTAACCTTTTCTCTAGCTAGCTTGAATCTCGGGGTCGAGATTTCTTTAAGGGGGAGAGGTTTGTAACATCCCAATTTTCTGAGCTTTAAAAATCCTTTTAATAGTTAGTAGGGAGAAAACTCACAATTTGGATTTATTTAAATTTAATTTAAAAGCTTAATATTGGACTTTATGCATCAAAACAATTTAATATGATTAAAGTCAACATCAATAATGCTCAAAACTATTTTATTTGGATTCTATGTGCTTGGATATATTTTCTAGAATTTTTTCAAGTTTATTTGCTATTTTCTATTGACATTTGGATTTTTGCTATTTATTAAAATAGAAAACTTATTTAAAATCTCAGTTAACTCCTTGGGCCGAAACCCAACTCGACCCTAACCTCTGGCCCAACACTATGTGGCCCAGCTCGCCCGCGTGCGCGCCCCGCCTCCAACTAACATGCGGGCCCTGCATGTCAGTGTCTTCCTTCCTCTCTCTTTTCGCGCACTCAGCTCAGTTCACCACCGTCTGATCGTGGTTGAACGGTCCGATGGAGTTGTGCTGTTCAAACAGTCCGAATGTCACAATCGTTTTGAGCCGTCTGATCATTTTTGAATGGTTCGATGGAGTGGATTGTTCGGATGGTCCGAACGTCACCAGTGGTTTAGGTCGTTCGATCGAGGCTGGACGGTCAGATCAAGTACGGTCCGAACGCATTTGTGCCTTTGGTTCTCTGACCAGTGGGCCTGCGTCTTTGTCATCTCCGAGTCAGCTTCGTCTTCGTCGAGTTGTCACCGCGTCTGCCATTGTTGGTCCTCTTAAGCTCAATCCGACAAAGCAGATTCTCCAACTAAAACCCTCCAGATTTTGTTACCAAATCTTATCTCTAACTCTCCCGCACCTGTTTCAGTTGAAATCAGATCCAAATCCCTTTCCATCGCCGGGATTTCCGAAATCGTTTTCATGTTCTTCACGAACTCGATTTGGGGATTTCCTATCTTGAGCCGCCCGACCCCTATAAAAGCTTCCCCGAGGATCGCTAGGACCCCCGCAACCCAAAGCCACCACCCTCTTCGCCCCATTTGCCCTAGCGCCGCTGCTATTGGTGTTTTAGGGTTTTTCGTCGCCGCCGGTTTTTCTTCAATTCCGCCGCCGCCGGTGACGTCCTGCTCTCATGGTCTGCACCGCCAGGTTCCCTGTCACCAGAGCCACCTCCTGAACCCCTTCGCGTCGCCGGAGCACCGCCCGAACCACCGTTCGACAATACCCGAGGAGCTCCGCCACTTCGAGCTCGCCGCCGGCCACCACCATGCACCTCTACCACCCGGAGTTGGTTCTTTAGGTGCGCAATAGCCCCAGCAACCCAATGCGACCACCCATCTCCGGCGAAGCTCCGCCGTTCGCCGTTGCCTTTGGATTTCGAGCGCCACCCTTCGCCGTCGAGTCCACGTGGAGTCCATGTCAGCGCCAGCTCCGCCTTTGTGCTTGCATGTCGTGTGCGTGGCGCCACGTCAGTGCGCACGCGTGGCAGCCCCGCCAGCCAGATCCAGATCGGTTCAGTGGACCGAGTCCACCGTGAACCAGGTCGCTGATGTGTGGGCCCCACATGTCAGAATTTCCTTTTTCTTTTTCTTTCAGCTGAAATTCCTTGATGACGTCTTAAATCTAGAATTTCCAATAGGAAAATAATACGGGTTAATTCCAAGATTAGGGTTTCTTTTAGATTCAAACTTCCAAAGCCCATATCTTTTGCATCCGAACTCCGATTGAGCCCATTCTAGTTTCTAAATTCAAGATATATTTATCTGATATTTTTATTTAATTTTTGGAGTTTGTCTTGCCTCTGTTATTTATTTGTTTTGTTTATTTGCTTCGTTTGCGAGTAGACGTTGATACTTCGGGAAGATTTGAAGAAGAAGGAGCATCTCAAGAGCAAGATCAGTACCTAGACCTATTCCAAGGCAAGTTATACCTTTGATCATATTGTACCCAGTTTTCAAAAGTTATATTGATTCAAATTAATGCATTTACTTTAAGTATTTATTTAAATGCTTTTGGGTTTAGTTATTAATCCAATTTGTTATATCCACATTGTCTATTTGTTATGTAATAATCTTTTGTCACCCTAGATTGGTTCATTAATTAGTTGGTATTATCGTAGCACCAACGTGGGTTGGTTAAATACGATTAGTCTTCTTAGCCATGCCACGAGTCATCATTTCATGTAAGTTGCTATTATAAACTTGACTAAGCAATTATGGAACTAAGTGATAAAACTGTATGTACTATGTCCTATTACTCGTTGATGGCATGTATTGCACTTAACCAACAGGGTGGGAAAGGATTTGGACGGAGGCAAGTGGTACTGTGTATTGTTATGGTAGAGTTGTGTGCATGGGCGTAATAAGCTGTGTGCATAGGATTTTGTAGTGAAATTGGAAGTCTTGCCTTGGTCAATTAAGGACTTAACTTTGTGCGCCATTGAACTGAGCCTTACTGTACGACCACATGCCTAATGGGACGGGCCTAACTTAGTAAGTTATGGATTCTTGACATTGTTACTCAGGTAGTAGGTTAGACTTTGTTGCATGGGTGGAGGTATGCTACCAAGTAGTTACATCACAGAGCGGTTCGCCGTGTCCCTGTCCAACGGTGTGTGTCGTACCAATCGCTGTGTATAGTTTGGTATAACGGTTCATAAGCACACTGGGAGTATCAATGCTTGAGATGAAGTTTCTGAAATATTTTGTTATGATTAGTGCTTGCAGCACTAGTTTTATCTCGTGGGTAAAGTATACAACCTCTGTAGAGTGTTAAATCAATCTATTCAAATAGCTGCGTCCGCGGTCAAGGACATGCTCGGGAATTTCACACGAGGGGTAGATTTTTATAAAATAATTGGGAAGGGAGCTATGTGATCTATAATATATGGCTATGTGAATAACTTGTTTAGACTATGTGTCTTTGTGAAACCAAACTGCCAAATTATTATTGTTTAATTGTTTTACTTTATGCTTTCAATCTATTACTCGTATTCAAATTGCAAATGTTGCATTTCTGCAAAAGAACCACAAAAGCCATTCCTTTGGAATAAGCCATCATGTATATTTGCATTATGTGGTATAACTTGCAAGTACGGTTGTGTACTCATGCTTGCTAAATCAAATCAACAGAAGAGGAGGAGTCATCGCTTGCTTTCGAGGAAGAGTTCATCGACGGTGCTTGATCGTAGGGTCTTGATCCCAGTCGGTTGCCTGTGGTGAATTAATGGGATTCCGCTGAAGATTTATGTTTCACTGCTATTTAATTCTCTATTAGCCCTACGTGGTTTAATAAATGTAAACTCGACCTTAAGGTCAAAACCCTTATTTGTTTATCAAATTACTCGTTTATGTTATTAATCGCCTAGTGTGGATCGATATTCATCTGTGTTGACACTGTGTGCACTAACGTGATCCTGGACTAGTGCATTATACACAGGGGGTCCAGAATTGCATTTTTGGGTCCCAACAGTGGACCGGGCCAACTAATTAGCAATGCTTTCAGTCAATTCTGCTAGGGTTGATAAGTGGTGCAAGAGGGGGTCGGGATAGTGAATCCTTAGCGAGTAGAACCGAGTCAAAACAGAGCTTTGTAAAAGCCTGGTGATAATCACTTAGTCACACGCCATCGGAAGCGTGAAACGCCTGACATTAGAAGATAATTATCTCTTGTGGGTCAAGCTGTACAACCTTTGCAGAGTGTAAAAATATTCGAATAGCCGTGTCCCCGGTTATGGACAATGCCTGGTGATTTCACACGAGGGGTAGACTTTATCAAAAATGTTGGAATTGTTTGGATGGATCCGAGTAGTAGTTTTGGTTTTTGGTTGGGAAGTGAACAGGGTGTTCACTAGTTGTTTCAAAGAAAATTGATTACTTATGTATTAATCTTTCAAATTGTGCTTTACAATCTACTTACTATTTTTACTGTCAACATTGCTTTCTGCAAAATAAGCCATAAAGCTATCCTTGTCAAGCCTTGTATGAATATTACTTGCATACATTTCTGTACGACTTGCTGAGTACTTTAAGAGTACTCACGGCTTTGCGCCATTTGTTGATCAGTCGTCGAAGAAGAACCAGAGAACACCGAGTTCTACGAAGAAGACTACTTTGAAGACAATGTGAATTAGGTCACGCCCTCCACTTGATTGCCTGTGGGCATGTTGGGTGGCCTCCACAAGTTGTTTAGTTTCTAATGCAGTTACCTTTTGTTGTTAAGCCCTGTGTAGCAAACGTTGTAAGACTTGACCACAAGGTCATTTTGTTGCTAATTAATATTAATTTGTCTACTTCATCTATTGTTTGTTGTATGGATATGATTACACCAATGTTGCAACTATGTGAGCTAGCTACTGATCTTAGGACTAGTTCAGAATGCACAGAGGGTCTTGGGGTTGCATACCCGGGGTCCCGACAAGAGGGTAGGCTGAAAAGCCTGATGAAGCCCCCTCCCCAGCGTCTTTGAAATGCCCTAGCCCAACCAATACATAAACAAGGAAAGTAGCAGACTCCTTGCCTCACTAGCTCGCCCCACCTCGAATTCGAAACAAAACCCCCCAAATCCCCACTCAACAAGACAAGACAAAAATGATTAACGCTACTTCTATTAGTTTGGAACAGAAAAAGTCTAAAAACGAAACCCTTTATCTTAAAAACAAAGGGCGATGAACCAGGTCCGATAATCAGTTTTCCAACATGTCTTACAAGGAGCTCTAGAAACTCTGAATAGTTGTTTGAATACCGAGTTACATTTTCGTACAATTTATGCTAATATTGGCATTCTCGGGACCATAGATTCTGTGGATATCATGGGGATATGCTTATGATCTTAGGATGATGTTACAATTGACAATGGTATTAAGGGTTTGTCAAAACACGTGTTTTCGGCAAAGTTCGATTCTTTGTCGAGCGGGGCAGTCGATCGCCTCAGGTGGCGGTCGACCGGCCAGAGGCGACGACAGTCGACCAACCAAAAAGGTGTTGTTGAATTGGCGGTCAGACCGGCCAAGGCGGCGCTCAAACCGGCCTGTGTGGCGGTCTGACTGACCACCTCTGGCGGTCAGACCGTCCATCTTTGGTGGTCAGACCGGCCCGGAGCCGGCAGTCTAACTGGCCAGAAATGTGTTGTTGAATTTTGGATCGAACCAAAAATAGAGGATGTAGGCAAGAGAGGCGATTCTCCTACACTTAGTCTTATAATTTTTGGAGCTTCGAATCAAAAATTCTTTTTGTTTGAAATTTCCAAAGAGGTTTCGGATTTTCAGTGAGGAAATTTGGCTAAGTCCCCATCTTTGGTGATCGACCGGTTTTGCCATGTTTCATTGGCGGTTTGTGAAATGATATTTGTAAGTCGAGTCAAGTTCATTAGTTTGATGCATATGTGTTGCATGATACATGTTTTGACTAACGTGGGTCAAGTTACGAAGAACTTGTTCCCAGAATCGATTTCTTGGTCTATTGTTGTGCAAGAGGCTTGAAGGTCAACGGTGAGGATAATCGGGACTAGGCTTGGAGAGTTAAGGTTCAGAACGATCGAGGATACCGGGTGAAGTCAGTGGACTCAAGCATGGTGCAAAATGGACAAGGATGACCGAACGAGAAGTTTGGTGCGACGGGGTCGGTGCAAGTACCATGGTGGTTTCGGTGGGAGTCAGATGGGAGATACTTGCCGACATTAAGTCTGTCTGTGGTCATAAGATGTTCTACGACCACCACCTGGTCGTAAGCTCTCCTACGACTAGTCCCTAGTCGATAGGGCTTACAGACATGTGGGCCTAGTCGACCAGGGAATCTTCCGCACTATATTTAAGATATGGGCAGTAAACTACATTGTTATTCCCTGGAATAATGGCATGATTTAAACTCCCTATTATGGTGATAACTACCTGGCAACGTGGGAACGTTACTACTCCCACAATAACCTCCAGTAACGGCTCCACGATCTGGAACATTAAGGCGGCCTTTGGACTAGAGATACAATGGCACACTTCGAGGACTATATAAAAAGCAGAATCATCAGGAAAGGAGGGGGATTAGAAACACAATCAGGAGCACAAGACTCTAGTCTTCCTCTTGATCTTGTAATCCAGCATACTCAATACATACACACAGAAGTAGGGTTGTTATTCTCCCAGGAGAAGGCTCGAACCTGTATAAAAATCCCTGTGTCTCCCTCTCTGCATGATTTCGAGCCTAGGGGAACCCTCGAATCAAACAATCTTTACGTAAGTTCGGTTCTAAAACACCGACAGTTCTTAACAAGAATCGTCTATGATATTCGGAGACATCACAGACGGTTTGTATTTAAAACCGTCTGTGAATCATCACAGACGGTTCTTAACAGGAACTATCTGTGATCATGATGTATCACAAACGGTTCTAGCCATCGCTAGTAACATAAACGGTTACGCTTGTAAAACCGTCTGTGATAATTACAACACAGACGGTTCTTAGAAACCGTCTGTGATGAGGCGTCCAGTATAGCCTCTTTTGTAGTAGTGATTGCCTTATTGAAGTTGAGAGTGATTTTCCCGACGAGTATATTTATTACCAAATGCTCTTATGATGGTGATAGAGATGACACCAATATGACGACCTTGTCATTCTTCTCAATTTTCTCATCCACACTAATCAGCTACGTGACAAGTTTGTTGAAGACATTAAGATGATCAACGAACTGTGCGCCTACCTCCACGCACAACCTGTATAGTTACCGATTCAGCACCCACCGGTTTGTCAGTGACTTTGCAATACACAATTCTTCTAAGTTACTCTGTAATTTTTTCGGTGAATTCTTCTTAATCACTGAGTACTTTACCTCATCGTAGAGACATGGATGGATTGTACTGACAGTCTTTCGCCCCATCACCTTCCCATCTTCATCGGATGACTTTTCTAGTTTGCTCCCTTCAAGAGTATCGATTAAACCTAGCTAGATAAGGATATCCTTCACCACACATTACCACACGCTCAAAATTCCCCCGCCATCAAATTTCTCTAATTGACTCCACATCGTTGGCACTGATCTAGATCTTGTACCACCTGACGCTTTGCCAGTCTTCTCGCGTATCAGATTAATCTGGCCTTAGCTCTGATACCACTTGTTGTACTCTGATACCCCTCCTTATGTGTAGCATCCTCTAGATCGAATTTGAGTTGTGAGATACGGCACGAGCGTGCACGGTACCAAGAACAAAGTAGACGAGCATCGTACAAAATTGAAATAATGGTGCCAAAACAATCACGTCGAGATATAAAGATTTGGTGAAGCCAATCGTAAATTCTTAAGCACGACTTCAAAAGAGTACAAGGGATTATTGCTCTCTCACAACCCTCTCGAACCATTTAGGACTGTTGGATCCTTGCTCTATACAATAATCTAGTGCTAAAGATTAACCTAGCCTCTGATCCTCTCGTGCACCCTCTGCCTTGGATGAGTTCCTCTTGCTTGGCTTGTGTTCTCCATAACCACCCCTTATGGCTTTATATATTGCCCATAGTTCTACTCCAAAGAGAAGTCAGAATTCTCATCCTATTGGGATGCATATAGGAATTCTTGTAGCATACTTCTCATATTTCTAGTTGATTTGGATACGGGTTACCATACTCAAAACCTTACAATATTTTTAATGTAAAATGCCTTGAAGTGCTCTCCAATATAAGTGTTATGAGGTAAGTTTAGGTTGCGCAATCTTAAGGGGACATGGGAGGTCAAACGGTAAGCGCGGTCGCCGATGAGGCAGCCATGGTTAGGTTGCGGAAGAGGCTTTGTCAACGAATTAGCAATATTCAGATCCGTGTGCACTTTGCATATCTTCACATCACCTCTCTCAACGATCTCACGAATGATGTGATATCGCCGAAGTATGTCTTGGATTTTTTGATGCGATCTAGACTCCTTAGCTTGTGCAATGACTCCACTATTATCATAATAGAGATCCATTGGACTGGAAGCACTATCAACCACACCCAGTTCATAAATGAACTTTCTTATCCAAACGAACTCTTTTGCAGCTTCCGAAGCCGCAATGTATTTAGCCTCTGTTGTAGAATCACGCCCCACGGCTCTTCACCCGGACGTGGCGAGCGGGTCCTCGTGGTACCATGCTGGGAGTACCCCGGCACAGTTCGTAAGTCAGCATGAAACACTCGCATATGGTTGTTTATTTCAAAAACCACTAGTTACTAATGGCAATTTTCTCTGACAGGAGTACGCGGAGTGGTCAACTACCTTCGTGCGACGAGGTATGTCTATCTTTGTTTGCATGCACAATGTACTATTTCATCATTTTCGCCATGTTTAAATGCATAACGTACTATTTCACAGTAGTCACGCTCCGAGGACTTCGATTTCGATCAGGGTGGCGGTGAGGCCTTCGCTCGGTGAGAGCAGACAGGTCTCCATGGGGGCTTCACAGCAGCACAATGCGCCCAGAGTGAGCCAGCCGACGCAGCACCCTCACGCGACACCCCCCCCTTAGGCTACTCACACCGGTAGGGTGCCTCGGCTGCTTGAACCTTTGACCTACTCGTACTAGTGCCCACAGCTACCTCAGGCGAGGCCAGGAGCCATACGTGGGGTATACCCCAAGAGGGCCCGTGAGTAGATATTTGCTCTTGTAAATATTGCCACTTTTGTAGACCGAGATGACAACACACGTTGACACTACGTTTCCACACCAAAAAGGCCATACTCCACCACACCCCCTTTTCAGACCAAAAAGACCGCACCCGGCACCCTATCACGTCACATGTTGCCACTTTTGCAGACCAAGTCGACAACACACTGTGACGCTACCTTTTCAGATCGAAAAGGCCACACTCTGCTACCACCACCTTTTTATACCGCAAAGAATGCACCATGACACATCACAAACTATCACTTTTGTAGACCGAGATGACAACACACTACAACGCTACCTTTGTAGACCGAAAATACCACACACCACCACGCCACCTTTTCAGACCGAAAAACCATTATAAAAGGAGGGAGAAGAGAACTGGAAGAGAAGAGAGCTGGACGAAAACACTACACCACCACACTCAACACTTCACCAAATCTTGGTTCACACAACTTAGAGGAAGGAGATGTCGAACTCGTCGGCAAACTTCTACGCGAAGATGTTGCGAAAGCGCAAGTGGATTGCCGAGAGGGCTAAACTCTACCCGTATTGTTCTATGAAGGATGTGCAGGTACCACCAGAGTTCTCACGCCCGTAATGTGTGTGTGTGAACAACTGGCTAAGATCATCCAGTACACACACCCGACAACGGCCGCCCAAGCATACTACACGTGCGGGAATGTCCTCGTAAGCGAATCTTGCACACACATAGATTTTTCATATCTTACATTCTATTTCACAAATCCCTAACTACATCCGTGCATAATGGCAGCCAGATATGCGATGCAACTTCTTCCAATGGATCGACGGCCAGAACATGTACGATAGGACGTTCATTGAGCAGAAGTACATGTTGAACTATGCAATGCAAGCTGAGGCCTTCAAACATTGGAAACCTTATGTACCCGACTCTACTAAAAAGGCATCGGAGGAGCCCAGGAGAACATGGTGGTGGTGGAGGACCCCCGAGCAGGAAGCTGAGTATGACCAGGCCGAGCACGCGACGCACAAGGGGAAGGCTCCTGCTAGTGAGACCGACGGACGTCCTCGCGCTCCCTATCGCCCGAGCGCAGTCCGGATCGAAGAGGTAAGTTATGTTCAGTTTGTATCCTGATTATTAATTTGGCCCTACGTTATGCCATCCTAACATCATTCAACCATACAACCTGTCTCGCAAAACATGGCTAACTTTGAGACAACGAAAAGGGACCGATGTGCGGCCAGGACTGATCAATTTCATTACAATCAACCTTTTTTGGATTCCAAAAAGGCACACATGTATCGTAGGTGTATTTCGGTTTGTTCATTCATGCATGTTGGCGTTTCTAATGTACGTAACCAAACCCAGCGTGACATGTATTTCACAATCAAATTATGAATTCTTTCAAACTTAAATCTCTTTTCCCAAATATTTCAACTTTTAAATATTACGTAATCTTTTTCCGAAGGAATCGGTTCCACGAATAATACAATCGAGACAACAACGCGCATGGCAACCCTAAACCCAAATATTTTTTTCATTTCACTCCGAAGGGGCTATTTGTGTTATTGCGCCGCTGATCTCGCATTCTCTACTTCACATTTCGTTATCTTCTCTAATTTCGGATTCCGAACTACGTGGATACTTCAAGTTATACCAAAAAACTTCATGAAATACACTAAATCTTTAGGCTGAATTCTCTACACATGAATTAAAAAAAAATAGGACCATGTCACCATTCTCCAACATACACTTCATTATTGCTATCTTTATGAAGCTTCTTGAAAAACTTCTTCTTGCCGTTGAATTCCTTCTTCTTTGATGACTTGGTCTTATCATCCTTCTCGTTTGAGCAATGAGAGGCAATGTTCCTGTAACATCCCGAACGTGGTTTGTGTTTCAAATGTATGAAAATGAGAAGAAATTAAAACTTTTCACACATCATGTTGTCATTTGAAATTTTCTGGGAATTCTTCCAAAGGATTTCTTCATTTCAAAGAATTAATACTATAATTTACTTAAAGCATCATCTTTGAAAACTTCTAAAGAAAATCTAGTGATCATACTCTAGAAATATTTTTCCTAGCTCCTAGATTATTCCAGTGACTCCTCTAAAAAATTTCAAAATTTTTAGATTTATTTTACTATCTCTAAGAGGCCAGTCAAATCAATTAGATCCTTAGTCAAACCCTAGGGCAGAACCTTGAGAAATTTCTAGAGAAAAATGCAATGCATAAACACCTCTGGAAATTTTATACAAGATTAATCTTAGAGTCAGGAACCTCCTGTAAAAATTTTAGAATTTTTGAAGCTATGAAACTCCCTCTAAAAATTTTCTAACTATCTCAGCCTATTTATCAAAAACTTGATTTTACCATTGGGCCGACCGAGCCACTTTGACTCGGCCGAACCCAACCAACTCAGCCACACTGCACCACTTACCCCTTCGCTTTGAGTCATCCGATTGGAAATCGACGATCAGGATTGAGTGGGCCGTTCGGACCATGCAAACGCACCCTTCGCGTGCACCGTCCGATTTAAGATCAACAGTCCAGATTGAGTGGCCGTTCGGACCGTCTGAACGTCCCTCTCGTTTGGACCGTCCGATCTTGATCTAACGGTCAAAACCTGTCTCGCTCGTTTAAACTGGCCTAGCCCTTTTCTCTTGCGCCGCTAACGGGTGGGGCCCCCGCTTTACTCTTTCTTCTCCACGCGGGCGGCGCGTCCTTGCCAGCTTGCCCGCGCTCGTCATGGTAGCTCTATGCGTCAACGCCAATGGTCAAGGCCGCCCTCAGTTTTTGACGCACGCACCTGGTTTCGCTGCCTCGACCGCGTCACCTCACCCACTCCCGTCGCTTCCCTGTCACTCGGCTCGTCCATGGCAGAGCCGTGAACCAAGCTCAGTCGCCATGGCTCTCCTCCGGCTTTCTCCGCCCCTAAGCCTATTTAAAGCCACCAGGAGCACCCTTGTATTCTTTTCATCACTCCTGATCTATCCCCCACCTTCTCCACTGCTCAACTGAGCTCAAAACCGAGAAGGCCCGAAGCACCGCCGTTGTCCTCAACGTCGTTCCAGCGGCACAGGGGTTCAATTCTATTTCTTTTTGTGTCATATCGTGTCACAGTGTCCTAGTAGCTTTTCCCCTAACTTAATTTGGTTGTGCCTCCTTAGGATCGGCTGGATTTTGGATTTCTTCTTATTCGGCCGAAAGTTGCTCCCTTCGTCCCCAACTCCAGTAAGGCACTCCATTCTTCGATTGCTTACTCATGTACCATGTCTGAGCTTTACTAAAGCTTCCCACACCTCTTGCTCCCTTTCTTTTTGCTCAGGCCACCGTCTCCCCGTTGTCTTCCTCAGCGTTGGTACTGGACTTCCTCGCCAAAGCCCCTCCGACCAGCTCGTCATCCCCATTCTACTCTGGTATGACCCTTGTGATCTCTACTAGCTTGTGCACGCGCTAAATCACTAAGAGTTTGGCCGTAGCACGGTTGTCGTAGTTCATCGTTGCTTCACCTCCACTTCGTCGCGTCGCGCTGCCGCTCTAGTCCACCTCCGGTGAAACTCCGGCCACCTCTAGGACCGCAATGCTATTGCAAATCCATTTCAGGTCTTGGGCCACGCCGTCGAGGATCACCGCACCGGCGAGCCGCCGAGCAAGCTCACGACAGCGAGATGCTCTGTTGTCGGGAAACCGACAACACTGTAGCACCGTCATTCATTAGCGTTAATCCCCAGCTTTAGGTTAAGTTGCCATTAGCCCTTAGTTAAGTACTCTTTTGTGTCTCTGGCATGTGGGACCCGCATATAGAAAATGATAGGTTTAAGCGTCGTTTAAAGCTAGTCTCTGACGTGTAGGACCCACCTGTCAGTTCGCTTGAGTCAGAGTCCGAACTTGTTCCTTATCTGGACCGTACGATTTGATCTCAACGGTCCAGATCATTTTGGCCATTCAAACCGTCCGAACGTCTCTTCGTTTGGATCGTCCGATTTCGATTTAACTGCCTAGATCGTTTTGGTCGTTCGGACCACCCGAACGTACCTTTCGTTTAGACCGTCCGATTTCAATTCAACCGCCTGGATTGGTTGTGCTGTTCGGACCACCCGAACGTACCTATCACATGGACCGTCCGATTAGATCTCAACGCTCCAAAACGTTTCAGCTCAGGGTTTATAAGAAAATCCGTATATCAATTATTTATGTTCTGTTAATTGCTTTAAACTTCAAATTAGCATAAGTAATTTATTTAACTCCTTTTTGGATGATTCAAATTTTGTTGGGTTAAATTTTTAGTGTACTTTATTTTGATATGGTTTTTGAGGCCTGTTACTGTTCCAGAAATTATTGTTAGTAGAATTACTTTCAATTTGTCATTATTGTGGCACTAAAAATTCGTCTAACTTGATAAATGCATAAGTATTTCTCTGTAACTCCAAATTGAGCAAACTCAAACTTGTTGGCTTCCTATGCTACTGTACTTTATTGTAGAATAGGTTTTGAGTATGAAACTATCTCTAAAAATCTTATTTTACATATGGTTTCTGCACTACTTTCATGACTTTGAAAAATCATAAGAAATTCATTTTAGCTCCAAATGAGGTGAATCAAATTCCATTGTTCATCTCATGTGGTGCTATGTCTACCATAAAAATTTTCATGTTCACCACCTCTCAAAAAAATTTTGCCAAAAAATTAATTTCGGATCAACAGTACCCGAGAGGGATTTTTCAGCATTTTATTGAAAACTGAATTTGTTTTGACTATGAATTTTGCATGCAACATCCAAATAAATTGATTTTTATTGATAAATTTATTTAAAATCATGCTCTACCTTCTGTGTAAATTTCATGATTTTTGGATGACTTTGAATTTTTTAGTATTTTCGGTGTTATTTGTTCTTATTGTTTTTCTCGAATTTTTTGATAGGTTCCGACGAATTTGTTGAATACGAGAGTGATCCTCTGCATCAAGAAAGTTATCTCCAGCAAGGCAAAAATTTTCCATTGATGCACGTTGATCCTATTATTTGTGCATGTGAATATTTCAAATGTTTCAACTTTATGTATGCATGCTATGTTGTCAAGTTATTTCTTAGTTCACGATAGTTTACCTATTTAGTTAAATGAACGACATGTAAAAATCCATCCTTTACTACTGAGTCTAGGATTATCTCCGTTGTGATTTAGAGCTCGATGGATGGACTCTAGTCACTTTATATTGTAGCATATGAGTTGTGTCGCTCAACAATGCTTAGAATGGTAGAATAGGAATCATCGCTTTGGCAATGGTTATTATATCGTCACTTTAAATTACTTGGGTCAGGGTACCCATGTATATATATTGTATTTGAGAAACTAAAACTGAAAATAAAATGTTTTAGACTTGGGCACATTGGCTGATGGTGTGGTTATCGGGTGTGTGGATGGTGCCTAAGTCAACAAGGACCGAGTTACTTGTGTCACTGATCCAAGTGTTATTGTGTGCTAACCACATGAGAGGGATATGTGACTTCTCTTGACTTAGTACTTTGGCGTGTGTTAGCTCCGAGTCGCAGGAGGTGGGTTGTGTGAAAAAGGAAATGATATGTGTGTGTTGGGTGTGCAGGGGTGGGTTCCTGTCCAGGTTCTCCACACCGAGGAGCATCGGTAAGTTTTCTCTCTGCTGATGACTTCGACACAACGTATGGGTTTCCATCCATACAGGCGACTCGTAGTTAATACACAATATTGGAAGCGTCTCGTGGGACTTAGCCTTCTTAGGCATACCTAAGGAAGTGTGCTTTATCGGCGTGTGAAAGGGCGATGCGGCATGTGGGTACATTGATACACCCCTGTAGGGTATAAACTATTCGAATAACCTCGTCCTAGGTTATGGACATGCTTGGTTAGGTCGTGCAAGAACTAGACTATAACTTTTTCATTAAAACTTAAATTTGGGTGGTACGAATGGGTAATTCGTGCTATATTGTGGTGGTTGTTCGGAAGTCACCTCTAGGATGTTAATTATTCTTATAAATGTTGTCTCGCTGTTATTTAATCAAATAAAAACAGATTTGTCAAACTGCCTTCAATCTATTATCTATTGCAAATAAAATATTGCTTTGTGCGTTAAATGAACCCTATGACTTCTCCGTTGAATCAGCTTGCATGTAGCTATGTATAGGTTTGTTATGCGTAAGTCTTGCAAGTACATTTTTGTACTCAACTGCATCGCTTAACTGTTGCAGAGGAGGTTGACCCCCAAGGGATTAACTATTGTGAGACTGACTTCATGCAGGACGACTAGCTTGGCGGCCCAGTCGGTTGTCTTGTGGGTAAGGGAAAATTGGTTGGCTTTTGTTTATCGCCAGCTTATGGCTTTTGTTTCCGCTACTACCTTAGTTCTTACTCTTGATATTTGGCCGGTCGGCCCTATTTTTGTACTATGAATTTGTATGCTTTTTATGATGTAAACTTGTGGACTCGGTATTGTAATGACTTGTGTATGGAATAGATGCTATATTTTGTGAAGGAATATGTGTACCGCGCTTGGGAGGTACATACTACTCAGAGGCACGGGATATTTGGTTTGTGATGCTAGGGTCAAGTGGATGGCTAAGCATTACAAGTTAAATACCCCAGGTCCTCACAGTTCCCCTTCTCATCGCACTCATAGCAATGGATATTGCTATAGCGCTTGTTGTCATTGGAGAAGTGCCACTTCTTGTTCTTATCAAAATTTGCACTCTGATTTGAGCGTCTTCTCATGAATTTCTTCATTCTCCTCACAAGGAGAGCGAACTCCTCTTCGGAGTCATCTTCTTCATCCTCCGTTTCATCACTTGATTCCACTTTTGCTTTGAAAGCGGTAATTTTTTTTCTTGGAGGAGGATTGCTCCACGAGCTCCTCCTTGTCCTTCTTGTACAACTCATTGGTTATGAGGTTGTCTAAGAGGCCGGTTGGTGTCATCCTTGGCAATTCGGGTGAATTGAGAAATAGAGTCACCAACGTCTCGTATTTCTTCGGTAGAGCCCTAAGCATTTTTCGCACAACATCAACATCGGTTAGATTAGTGCCTAGGCCCTTGAGCTTATTTACAATGTTGTTGAGTCTAGAATATATCTCGGTGATGTTTTCATGAGGCAATATTGTAAATGTCTCATATTTAATCCGAAGCCTATGCAATTTGGCTTCTTTGACCGCGGATGTGCCCTCGTGAATTTCCGAGAGCATAGTCCATATCTCATGAGCGGTTTCAAGATTGCTCACTCGATTGAACTCATCCGTGTTCAAAGCTCCAAAAAGAGTGTTCATCGCTTGAGCATTGAGGTGGGAGTTTCCTTCCTCAAGATCCGTAGGGTGTATAGGATCAAGTGCCATAACGAAACCCTCACTTACAATTCTCCATATGCTTGGGCCCATGGCATTTAAATAAATATACATTCTTATTTTCTAATAAGCATAATTTGATGCATCGAATAAAAGTGCTTTGTCTATCGGCATACCCTCACTAGCCATCCTTTCTCTCCTAGATGGTTAAGCATAAAACAAAGAGAGACCAAGCTCTGACACCACTTGTAGGATCAAGGATGACCGACTAGAGGGGGATGAATAGGAGGTTTCTAAAATTCTTGTGCTCTAATTAACAATTTTAACAAGTATGGCTTAATAAAAGAATTCTAAGACAAGACAAGTTATATTTGTTGTTTCACTAAGACACCCCAAGGTTTATGGAAAAACTAAAAACAGTTCTAGCTAAGCAATTCTACACAACTAAGAGCTAGAAATGTAAATGCGAAAAAAGTAAAGCCAAGAGAGAAAATCGCAATAAAGACAATTGATGTTTTCCCGTGGTATCGAAGACTTGCCGGTCTTCACTAATCCATGTTGAGGTAAGCCCAAATGAATTAAACCAGCTCCACGAATCGAGCCTAAAGAACCTTGATTTTACTAAGGTTGCTCTTCCTCTACTCCGAATATGGTGAGCACCAGACCAATCACAATCGTTCCCGGGCCTCTTCACGCCTTTCTTGAAGAGATCGCGTGCAAACCTCCTCCAAGTCATCTAGGTGCCGGCAAACACCAAGAGTAATAGATCACAACGCTTGCTTAAAGGTAATCAAGTGCCAAAAGATCAACTAATGAAGTATATGCACTTGAATGCTCTCAACTACCTCAAAATGAGAAATATGAGCAAATGAGTAGAGAAGAGTGCACCAAAGGCTCAAGTGTATTCAATGAGGTTCAAGGTTCTGAGCTTGGTGCTGGTGAGGGGTTATTTATAGCCTCCAACCATAAATTCGACCGTTTGAAGCAATCCCCTAGAAAATTCAGTAGGTGTGGTACTACCGCCATTGATCGACTAGTACTACTACACCTACTGTTCAACGGTCACCTGCTATTCATTTAATGCTTTTGAACTAGCTGTTACAGTGTGGTGCGATACTATCGCACTCATAAGGTCCAGTACTACCGCACGGTGGTAGTACCGCTCGACTCTATCGGTACTACTGATTTTCCAGGGGAGAAAAACTCCCCAAAACATGCTCTCTGGAATTTACATACCACCAACTAGAATTCGGTACCCACTCCTCACGGGCGGTCATACCGTTTTCACTGAAAAACTTTTTCCAGAAGCTGTTCTAAATGCAATGCATGACTTTTAGTTGATCAAGTTGGCACAAGATAAATCCACAAGGTACTAGCCATGATCCCTTCTTATAGTACGGCATCTAGCCTATAAATTCGGTCTTTTCACCAAACACCGAGACCAGTTCTCCTCGTTCCATTCTCCTGCCATGAGTGCATGAGATTTGGGAAAAAGAGAGTATGTTGACAAGATATTACCGGAAGATCCCCACGGTCGGCGCCAACTGTCAGTGTTTTAGAACCGATCTTACGTAAAGATTGTTTGATTCGGGGGGTCTCCTAGAATAGAATCACGCAGAGAGATTGACACGGGTATTTTTATACAGGTTCAAGCCTTCTCCGGAGAGAATAACAACCCTACTCCTGTGTGTGTATGGTATTGAGTGCATTCTGAATAACCAGGAGAAAACTAAGACTATTACAGATGATAGTACTTGTCTTCCTGATAGCCCTCGATAGCGTGTGTGTACGCCTCGATTGCCCTCTCCCTTTTCCTCTCTGACCGTTGCCTTTATATAGCCGTGAAGGAATGGTCTTTTTCCCCTGCTGAAAAGACACCTCATCAAATCCAGTAACGGGCGCACGTTTGTAGTAATCATCGGGCTGGTAACTCCTTCACGCCGCCTGGCAGTTACTAGTCAGAGATAATGGGGTATTGTGTGTTATTATTTCGCATAATAACAAACACATATTGATTATTTAGATTCCTTAATCAATTGGACCCACTTGCATGTAGGTTTTATTGATCATAAGGTGGTCGTAGCTGACCTGGTCGTAGAAGAACTTATGACCATAAGATAGTCGTAGCAAGACTTACGACTATGAGGTAATCGTAGAATATCTTATGACTGGGTAGTGATCGTAGAAGAACTTACGACCATAAGGTAGTCGTAGCAAGACTTACGACTATGGGGGTGGTCGTAGAAGAACTTACGACCACCTAGTAGGCTTCTCCCTTATAAAATTAAGGGGTATACCCAGGGACCATATAACGTCATATTTACTTATAATAAGAATTATAGATAAAATATAAAATGAGGATTATTAGATCCTCGTCACCTATGTTGAAAATCCTTTGATTTTGAAGACTAGAATTTAAACCTAGTAATCCAATACTCCTTCTCCCATTCAAAAGCCTAATTTGAAATGGAAGCAAGACTAAAAAGGTTTCAGGTATGGGAATGCTATTTTGGAATTCAACCTAAAAACAATAAAACCTCAAAGGCCCGTATAATGCTTGAGGTGATTTCAAAAGCTTTCTCAAATTCAAACTTGAAAATATACTTTCTCTAGCTTAGAACTACAAACTGATTCTTATTTTGAAAGTATAGTGGGATCCATAGTTGAGAATGAGTTAGTTGGATTCTATTTTCTCTATTATACTGGTTTGGAATTTCCTAGAATTTTTGGAGGTTATTTGGTTCCAATTTAATTTACATGTTCAAATTTGAATATGAAAATTAAAATACAAACAACTCATGTGAACAGTATCTGAAAATAATTTTCCTAGGTTTTTAGAATTAAATTGTTATTTTTAAATAGCCAGTCAAAGTAGAGGATCAAAAGTCAACTAATAAAAACAGAAACTGAAAAGAATTCTAGAAAAAAAATATATTGCATGTAAAACTCTAGAAATTTTACACCATAATCTTCACTATGTCTAAAAATTACCTAATCTCTCAGCCATTTTTAGAATTTCTGGAAAACCTTTTTCGTTACCCTCCTATTGTTCCTTTGGTCCGAACTATGTTGCCACCGCACCCACTCGCCCGACCCACCTTGTCACTTCTGCTGAGCAGTGGAGCCCATAGGTCAGGCATATTCCTCCACGCTCATCAGAGCGCGGTGCTAGCTCACCCACGCATGCCCTTGCAGCTCACCGCGCCAGCGCGCCCGTCACCCAGTCCGCCCCTGGTTTTGGACCGTGCCTTCAGTTCCTAGCCCTCAACTGCCTCTCCTGGCCTTGCCCATGCCCTAGTCAAATCACCCAGCATCACCCACCATAGCCCATGCCCGTGTGTTGCCGCTCCCGAGCACACCAGTGTCGTGGCACTCTCTCGGGCACTTTCTGTCATTGCCTATAAATAGCATCCCTAGGAGCTCCCTCTACTTCTTTTCGCCACCCAGTCATTTCCCGCACCTTCGTTCTTCATTTCACCACTCACCGAGCTCTACTCGAGCGAAGTCCCGAATGCCATTTTTGGCCTTAGCCGTGCCGCTGAACCGCTCGTCACCGTTCTGCCCGACTCAGTGATCTCTTTCCATTTCTTTTCATGTCAGAAGGTGTCCCGGGACAATAGACTTCAATCCCCTAAATCGATTTGTCTTTTATTCCTCAGGCGCTCGCCGTCGGCTTTGTCTTCTCCGCCTCTGGCCCTTTTGCTGCCACCATCACCATGTGGGCTACACGGTGTTTCAGTCCAATTCTCGAAGCCAGAAGCACCCCATGGGTATCCCGAACCTTCCCCAAGACTGCCCAAGCTCCACCATCATCTCCGGCTAGCTCCTGTCGCACCCACCTCGCCGTTGCCGCTAACCGCCAGCGACAAACCGTCTCCGATCATCTTCTTCACCCATATTCGCTCTGGTAACCTCCTAGTGCTCCCTAGATACCCTAGCTTGCGCTAGATAGCTTGAAGCATCACCGGGTTGCATAATGGCATGTAGCCCGAGCGCCTCCATCGCTCCTCCGCGTCATGCCGCCGTTTCAGGTCGCCAGAGCACTCGCTGCCGGTGCCAGTGGCTTCACCCTGTCAAGGGGTTCCCATTTTGGCCCTTAGCCAGCGCTGCCATGGACCGCGTCGCCAACGGCGAGCGTGGCAAGGAAGCCCCGAGCGCCTCTCTGTTTTGTCAAAATCTGACAAGCACTGTGCGGCCGCTTTTAATACCCAAATCTGTGTCATTAGGGTTAAGCATTAATTAGCGCGGATTTTAATGGTTGCCAAATCTCAATGACAAGCGGGCCCATATACATAAATCCAGGAGGTTTAATACTCTGGTTTTAGCATTGAGTCATTGATGTGTGGGCCCAAAGCCTTTAAGTGCTCAGTCAACCACCGGTGGACCACCACACTGTGCTGTGAACTTTAGTATATACACACTATTTCCTAGACCAATCCATTGACAGTAGGGTCCCACGTATCAGTAATAATTTTCATTAGAAATTAAATGGAAAAAGGAAATACGCTGGACCCACTTGTCATCCTCTAAGCAATCCCGGTCAGAAAATAAACCGAAAAAGAAAAGAAAAGGCCGCGGGTCCCTCCAGTCAGTGACCATTGCTAGGCGCATGTGCATAATAAAAGTATTTAATGTGTTTAGGAATTCCGAAAAAAATTAAACTTGGACTGTAAAGTTAAATAACTTCAAAAATTCATGACTAATTCAAATTAACTCCTAATTGAGTGAAACCAATTTTGTTGGTTTCCATTTTTAATTACTTTAACTTGGAATAGGTTTGGAACATGTTACTGTCCCAGAAAATTTCAAAGATCGAATTAATCTCTGAAATGAATTATTTTTACAATAGAAATTGAATTAACTTCAAAAATCCATAAGTAATTCATTTTAACTCCAAACGGGGTGATTCAATTTTTGTTGTTCATAACTTTTTATTCTCTTACATGCCATGTAAAACTTATCTCCACCACCTTTCTGTAAAATTGTGTGAAAAGTTGTAATTCGAGCTACAGTACTGAAAAGCACTATTTTCAGCATTTTCTTCTCGGGTAGAAATTGTTTAGGGCATAACTCGCACATACAAACTCGAAATCAAATTATTTTTATTTCTAAATTCATCTAAAATCTTGATCTACCTTTTGTATTATTTTCATAATTTTTGGAGACTTTTGAAATTTTGGTGTTTATTCGATGTTTTCGCTTTGTCGATTCTTTCGTTAGATGACGGTGATTCGGGAGTGCAATCGAAAACTATTATCTTGTTTGCAAATGTATGTATGCGTGCTTTATTTTTCAAGTAAATTTTTTTGATTAGAGGTAGTTAATCCTATTGCATGAATTCCCTAAAATTGTTCATCCCCTGCCACTAACCTAAGTTAATAATTCCGCTGGTGAATTAGAGCCCAGTGGATGTTATATCATCTATTTATGCTTATTCGATGTCATGCTTAGCAATGCTTAGCTTTCGGTAGAATGGGCGGTTGTCGACTTGTCGATAACCTTGATCGCATAAATCAATTTTATTATGCTATGTCCAACACCCTGTGCTATCATATTTGGAGAACTAAAAATGAAAATAAAACGATTTGGACTTAGGCAAATGGTATGAATTGTGTGGTTATTGGGTGTGCTGGTTTGTGCCCAAGTCAATAAGGACCGAATTACTTATGTCACTGATCCAAGCATTATTGTGTGCATTCCACATGAGGGGATTATGGGGCCCCTCAAGACTTAGTACTTTGGGGTGTGTTAGTTAATGAGTCGCAGGTGGTAGATGTTAGGAGAAAAATATTCTGTTGTTCTGTTGTTGTTGGGATTGTGCGAGGTGGGTTCTAGGAAGGTTCCCTCGCCCGAGGAGCATCGATAGTTGCCGAGGCTTTGCCGATGACTCTGACACAATGTATGGGTCCTCCGTAGGAGCTTGGGATGGACGGTTCACAGAGTTAATACACACCATTGGAAAGCGTCTCATAAGACTTAGCTCTGCCGGCATACCTACGGAAGTGTGCTCGATAGTTTGGCAAAGAAGCGGTCTGACGTGTGTGTAAAGTTGTACACCCCTGCAAGGTTTAATCTATTCGAATAGCCAAGTCCTTGCTATGGACACACTTGGTTAGGTCATGCAAGAATTAGACTCAATATTTTGGAATTTAAACTTAAAACTTGATCAGATGGTATTGAGAATGGTTTCTCATGCTATTGTTGTGTGCTGCAGGGGCAGTCACCTGTTGATGTTAGTTGTTGTTTAATGTTAATTACTCGCTGTTATTTGAAGTATTAAAAATATTTGCTCACTTGCAATTTAAATTTATTACTTGTATTTCAATTGAAAATATAGAGCTTGCATGTAGCTATGTACAGGCTTGGTAAAGTCTTGCGGAGTACATTCATGTACTCACTGTTTGCTTTTATTTACTAATCTGGATAGCAGGTGTTGAGATCAAATCGGGAAAGGAAAGATGCATAGGAAACATCGTTTTGCTATTGTTTGAACCCAGTCGATTGCCCTGCGGGTTATGGCAAGCCATTGGGACTCCATTGCTGGTTAATTTATGTTTTTATTTCAGTTTATTTACTGTTTTTCGCTGCGTACTTGATATTTTATATTGCTATTTGGCCAGTCGGCCCTATGTATGAAAAATGTACCTTGTATGTTCATATGTCGTAAATTATAAAGATTGTGGTATTGTAATGACTTGTGTATGGTTTAATACTATTTGTGAAGGCGTATGTGTACCGCTCCTGAGAGGTACATAATATACCGAGAGCGGGATATTTCTCTTGTGATGCTAGGACCAATTGGGAGGTTAAGCATTACAAGTTAAATATTCCAGAGCTCTCACAGGTTGTGTCTAGAAAGCAGGAGCGCAGCGTATGCTTTCCAGACACAGCCCTACAGGGGAAACATGGTTGTGTGAGGTAACAAGATATTGTGGGCTAAGGGGTGCAGGAGGTGAAGCCCCTTGCGGTACAAATTGCTAGTCCGAGTCAAACATGTAATCGGGCTATAAATATATAACGCCGAACTCTTGTAACCCTAATCGTAAGAAAAGAAATAAACTCTTCATACGGACGGAACCGCGATTCAGCTCCCGGGAAACGTAGGCTTTAACGAATCTCATAAATAAATTCTTGTGTTTCTTATGTGCTTGCTGTGATTATTCTCTCGCACAAAGGACTATCACCGGTTCCAACAAATAACTCTGGAACCTGTCAACAACTGAACTGATAAGTTCATCATGCCTGTCACTTATTGCTGCTATAATTTTGCTCATTAATTCATCGATCAGTTCTAGAAGCTAGCTGCCAGCAAGTGCGTTGCAATGGACTGCTGCTCTTGCCATTGTGATCAAGTTGCATGTAACAAATCCCCAACCCAATCCGCACCAAGGATCTGCACTAGCGCCTTCAACTTGTGCGTTTCTTCGTTTCAGTATACACGAGTACGGTGCAGTGCCTTATCCCTGCGCATGGCATGCATGAAAATAAAGCAGCAACTTTACTCTCTGCGTAGTGCGTAGCGTATAATCACAAAGGAAGACAAGAAGGTGGCCAAGATAAAGGAAGACGAGCTTTGTTTGCAGAGGATTGGAACAGCTGAACAGAAAGAACACAGCGAGGAAGAAGAAAAGAAAGAAAGAAAGAAAGGAGCTTTTATCTCTGCTAGACTGCTACTGCTACAGAAGAACAACTAGCGTAAAGCTCCAAAAGACGCCATCATGATGAACCCAACCGCCAGTGGCACCACACCGGCTCGAACCAAGGTAGTAGGAGCAGCCCCCGCATCCTGCGTGCAAAAAAAGAAACCGGCAAGGAAACAAAAACAAGTTAGAGAAAGAACACGAAGAGCGAAATGGTGAAAGGAATTACTTAAGCAAAGGAGAGTGCAAAGATCGAAGCTTTAGTTAAAACGCTTTTAAAAGCTACTGTTCACAAAAAAGAAGTTAAATACTGGAGTACAAGAGCTTAGAGAGGTGAAGAAGCACAGATTCATGGGTTGCTCTGTGGAGTGTAAGCACTGTAAGGTGTTCGACCCGGTAGTACCTGCCACTTGTCGCCGGGCGCGGGCATGGGCAGAATGGTGGCCGTGTCCGTCACGCCGCGCGGGACCTGCACCGCCGGGCTACTCCTGATGAACGCCGTGCCGCTCCCGGAGTCGGGCGCAGGCGCTTCCGCCAAGGCGGGGGCGCGTGCCGGGGCGGCAGCCGGAGAGTGCGCGCCGCGCCTCTCCTCGCCCCGCCCGCGCTCCGTCGGCAGCCTCGGCCGCATGTCACCGTCGGCGCCGGACACCGGCGGGGGCGCGGCCAGCGGCGACAGCTCGGGCGAGGGGTCCGGCACGATGACCGTCAGCGGGACTTTCTCCTCGACGTAGCCACCACGCAGCTGAACACATTGCAGCAACAAACGTCACATTGACGCCAACTATTCAGGCACGCGCGTGCATGGATAAACCACGACGCAACTCAACCGGACATGCAGTGCGTACCTTGAAGCCTTGTGACGGGCGCAGGAACTGGAAACAGAGCAGCAATGCAAGGAGGGAGCAGTAGCGCCGCATGTCGCACGATGTCGAAGCTCCCATTCTCTTCTCTCCGTCGTCGCGTTTCTTCTCCTCCTGCTCTCTTCTCCGGCTATTGCACTCTGCCACTCTGTGGTGGTGTTCTTCGGTTGCTGGCTTCTAAGCTTTGCAAATTGCAAGTGACCGTGGTGCAAGCAAGTGGAGTAAGTGGCAGAGCTGACGACCAAAGAAGATTCAGGGAGGGAGGGAGGGGGGGGGGGAGGCAAATGGTGGTGGGGTGCGCTGATTCCACTGTTGTATCTGCAGGCTAAAAAGCAAATGCCCAAAGCCCAATGACCACAAGAGCAGAGCCAAGCAAGTAGAGCCTGTGGCAAACTAACAAAGCAGCTGCTACTAGCTGTTGACACCTTTTTGGCTATGATGATGGGAGGAACGGTTATGTTAATCGGCGGCTAGATCTGCGCTAATCTTCCTCGTGTGGATTTGGAGCCAATCTTTGGGTGCCTTAATTTTGTGCTTAAGTAATCTTGGGGTAGTAATCGCGAGTTATGACACGGACAAAGAGAAGGCGGCGGTGGGCCGGGAGAATGCCATATGGCGCTATAAAGTTACCTTCTTTAAAATACAGTATAAATGGTCATAATGTTTTTTTAAAAAAAATGGTAGCATTGGCACAAAATCAATCATCGTACCACCAAATTTCAAATCTAAATTTGATCTACATAGGGAAACAAAAAAAGACAAATTCAGCTAAAAGGGAAATCAGAAAATAAGAAGGAAAAAAAATATAAAGTTATTGTTCACTATAATTTATCTTTTTTGTTTGTCCTAATGTAAGTCATGTTTTATGTTGAATCTTTGTAGGACAATTCCCCATATCATGAACTATCTAACCAAAAAAATTCAAAAAAAATTATAACTATTTGTGTCGTATTTTGAGGAGAATAACATTATATTCCCTCCGTTCAGATATAGATGACACTTGGTAGTTATGTACTACGAAAGACGATGCCATGTATTTAAACATGGAATGAGTAGCACCGTAAGGGTAAACAGCACACGATAATATCTTCACGTGGTGGGCTTAGAGCATCTACAACAATCCACCTCAGCTATTATTAAGAGGTTGCCACATCAGTTTTTAGATGATGTGGAGGACATAAGACGAGGAGAGAAGGTGAAGCTGTTTCTACATGAAGAAACTATCAGATTGTTAATACCAAGACATAAGAAACAACAAAAAACTCTATTGGAGGCTTAGTTGTTACCTAAACACTCATTTTGTGGGTCCCACTGTCTACCAACAAAAATCTACCGGATCTTGTGCAGCCCGTCTTCTTAGCTTCTCCCGCAGATGATATGATAAATGAGCCAAAACATATAGGCCACAAAGTTATAACCCAATGTTGATTATCAAGAATCATGCACACTTGCAGCAATTAAAGTCTTAGATACAAGCTTAAGAAACAATCCATTAGAATACTTGTTTCTTTTTATTAGATTGAGTACTCTCTCTCTTCTTAGTAACAAGTTAAGAAACAAAATATTGTAGATGCTCTTATGCAAATGTATCGTGGGGGATTGAGATCCTATACATTAAAGTATTCAATACAGATAATTTACCATATATGGTATTAGAAACGATCTGTTCTATCACGATTGAAAAATTAGAGGTCGAAATCAATTACTACAGTTTTATGTACTCACAAAATACTGTCATGCTGTGAACCTACGAGATGCTGTAAAGGATCCCGATCGAGCGTGGAGATGTGGTAGGTTTTGGTCGCATCTTTTGCTCGGTTGTCGGATCCGAGCGGGATTCCGATGTGCGCGCGCGAGGAGTCCGATGCCGCTTTTTGGGCCCGATAATTGTGACATCAATGGCTGGCACGCCCACCGGCACACACCCCACAGCGTTGGATGCGGAGCCCGTCGCTGGTGTCCTCTGGGAGACTGGGAATCATCTGACCCGATAGCCCAACAGTAGAATGGAGCCCCGTTAAAGCTGTACCAGGAGTACAAGTATGATTATGCTACCCAGTAAGGCAGTAAGTGATATGTATGTTATGCAGACATGTTCAATTGGAGCACATACTAATAGTACTCATATGAGTTCTTATTGTGTATTGGATCAGATAACCATTCCGGTCTCCCGTTATGGCTAGTACTATTGAGTTTTTTTTGGTATTGTAATTGTGTGTACTCGTATGAAACAGGGTGGGATGGATGCAGAGGATCTACAGTGATATGACATTTGGAGTAATCTTTACCGTCCGATCGAAAACCGAATGTCCTAATCAATCGTTGCAGTATTTTCTGTGTTGTTGTTACAATTTTACTACGTTACTATGGTATATCACTGTTTGCAAGATAGATCTCTGGGTGCTGCATAGGATGCGGGACAATCCGTTAGAGCATCTACAACAATCCACCTCAGCTGTTACTAAGAGGTTGCCACATCAGCTTTTAGATGATGTGGAGGAGAGAAGATGAGGAGAGAAGGTGAAGCTATTTCTACATGAAGAAACTATCATATTGTTAATACCAAGACATAAGAAACAACAAAAAAAAACTCTATTGGAGGCTTAGTTGTTACCTAAACACTCATTTTGTGGATCCCATTGCCTACTAACAAAAATCTACCGGATCTTGTGCAGCCCGTCTTCTTGGCTTCCCCAGCAGATGATATGATAAATGAGCCAAAAACATATAGGCCACAAAGTTGTATCTCATTGTTGATCATCAAGAATCATGCACACTTCTAGTAATTAAAGTTTTAGATTCAAGATTAAGAAACAATCCACTGGAATGCTTGTTTTTTTTTATTAGATTGAGTACTCTCTCTCTTCTTAGTAACAAATTAAAAAACAAGCTATTGTAGATGCTGGCACATCCTCCCATACAAACACAGGGAAGGCGCTAAAAAGGGCTCAATCACGGGCTTATAATGAGACGAATCATTGCACCGCTTTCTTAGGATATGTTCGAGGGGGCTCAGAGATAATAAAAAAACAGAAGTCACTACCTTGAACATCATTACCGCTCCTTCCGGGCCCTCTTGAAACGCAGAAATTTGTTTAATTTAAGTAGAAACAGTGAAAAATTCGTATGTTCCTTTGAACTGGTACTATTGCAGAAGTACTATCAGTAGACCACCGCGTGTAGTTTTTTTTTCTTTCCTAATTCAATTACAGGAGCACTAGTGCGTCGATCCCACTTGAGCAAGAAAACATCAAGCTAATGTGTAAAAACAAGAGCTTTTTACGGTATACCGTCAATTCTTTTTGATCCAATGGTTCATATTAGGATTTAATTATACTGTACTCTTTTACGGTATACCGCGTGTAATTGTTCATGTAGGGATCAAAGGTCTGCTTGGTTCGATTCCTCACGGGAATTGCCTGGCGGGAAGGTACGCCGGGTTGCAACCGGGACATTGCTTGGACAGAGGCCTCACTGCCAGGCGTGGGAAATGAACGTCTGGCTCCCACGCCTGGCAGGCAGCTCCTCTTATTACTTTCTTTAGTTCTCTCTCTTTTTTTTATCTCCAGGCACGTATTATCAACCAAACACTACATCTTAAGGTTTGCCTGATCAGACAAAAATCATCAGCTTCTCAGGCTACTCTCAGGCACCACTTTTTCTCATGTACGACTCTCAGACTTCGAACCAAACATGCCACAAATGGTATAAGAGTAATATTTTCAACACTAGTTAAAAAAGTCTATAATACCCTTAGAAAAAAATTATAAATAAAATATATATATTACGCGCTTAACAAATCAATGGTAGATTTGATATACTACTATTATATACTGCTCGTAGAATTTACCCTAAAATTTCTCAAAAACAAAAGAGAGGGAAGGCAAGGAAAACACCGAGCGGCTTCGTCACGTTGCATCGGTCCTTGCCGCTCGAGATTAGCTGCAAAACGCTCCTGCATTTGCACGTGTCGCCACCGCTGGCCGACCCAGCACGCGGCAGGGGCGGATCCAAAAAGATGAGTGTAGCGTGTAATGTGTGACTAGTTATGTCCCCCACCTAGCCCAATAGAGATGCCCCCCCACTTCCCCTTCGGCCTTAGCTCGCGACAGGCCGACAGCCCAAGCGTCTAGCATTATACCGAACACTAGCACAGATGTGGCCCAATAAACATTGCAGTGCAGCAATTTTGTGGCTGGCTCAGGATGGCTGGCTGCCATGTTCCATTAGCCCAACCCCAATAAACAACATGTTGCCGCGCGGCGAATTGGCGATCGAGCAGGCTGAGTCGGTGACGGGGTTAATAGGGCGACGAGTGCAGGTGCGGGCCGTGCGGCCACCCGCGCGGGCCGTCATCCCGGGTTACGGTGGCACTGGTACTGCCAACTGCCAAGACAGAGCAGAGGTGGGTTCCCATCCAGGCCCAACCGGCGGACTTCTCGTCAGTCGTCCGGTTCGGCTCGTGTCACGAGGGTGCCGTGTCTGTTTGCTTTACCAGCAGGCAGATATATTAAAATTTTGGTAATGTTAAAACTTAGATAATACTAAAATCTGAGCAAAAAAAATCGTGTTTAGATCGTAATCATACAATTCACGAGTAAAGCCAAAATTGATGTGTTTGGATTGCAGCTATGCCAAAATTTACCAAAATTGTGAGTATGACACGTGGATCCCACATGACATCTTTTTTTTTGCCCCAAAATATGTCAACAGTGGTTTTGTTTTGTTGATAAAACGATAAGGAACACGACGGTTTAAACGGATCACAATCGGATACTCGGTTTAAGAAATATGATCATTTTAAGGTCTTGAATCAAACTTCACATGCAATTAATATTACTAATGAAGCCAATCAAGTGCTGCCACGTGTCTTCTATTAGTACTTCCTGCCGTGCCAATTTTTGACGGCCAAATTTGGAGCCCAGGTTTGGCCAAGGATTTGGCTGTGCAAGGTTGAGGCTTAACAAAATAATAAGGGTAATGCCAAAATTTGTCATCCAACCAAATGAAGGTCAAAATACAAAGGTATTACTAATATTTGGTAAGGTTTACTTTGGTATTGAACCAAACAGACCTTGACCGATGGGCTCCCCCGATCGATCCACGTCTCAACCATGACGACGACGGTCTTGGCGTCCTCCGCTGGCGTCGGCGCCACCAAGGTAACAAATTTGTCTTTTTTTTTCTTGCTCCACGAAGTAAAGTTAGGTCTGGTAATAGTTTGGGTTTAAATGGGTTAAGTGGGTTGGGTTTAACAAATAGATACAATTGAATGGATTCAAATGGGTTGAAGAGCAAAACGGACTGAGTTGGATTGGGTTTATGAAGTGGGTTGGTTCGGGTTGGTTTGGACACAGTATTTTCGTTTTCAACCCGTGGATTCTCTGCGGTTTTAACCCGAGAGCCCGAGACCTCCGCCGCCAGCTCGCCACGTTCCCCTCCTCCCCCGATCTTCGCCGCCGCGTTTCCCCCGTTCCCGGATCTCCTCGCCTGCACCCCCCTCCTCCGACTTGCATCTTCGAGGCCCCAATCCTCGGTTTCACTCGGAAGAAACCAAAGTCTCCTCCCCGATGGCCCGAGAGCCCGCGACCTCCGCCGCCACGTTCCCCTCCTCCCCCGATCTTCGTCGCCGCCGGCCGCCGCATTTCCCCCATTCCCGGATCTCCCCGTTCCCGTTCCATCCATCCCGCCGGCCATGGCGTTCGATGCCTTCACCAACAAGAACTCTGACTGATGTGCAAGCCGGCTATTTCCCTCAGATATGATCTCTGACTGATGTGCTCTTCTTGTGCTTCCTCCCTTCCTGCCTGCGCCAGATGTGCTTCGACTGCAGTGCCAAGAACCCCACCTGGGTCTCCGTCACCTACGGGCTACGGCATCTTCTTCTGCCTCGACTGCTCTGCCGTCCACCACAACCTCGACGTCCACATCACCTTCGTCAAGTAACAACATCTCACACCCTTCCAGCTAGCTTACCTTGCTTAGTTTGCTCCAGATCTTGCTAGTCTAGTATATTTATGTTGTTTCTGATTTATGTTGAGGTTTAGCAGTTCAATTATGTGCGGAAACAATGTTGAGCATGTAGACAGTTTCCTGAGTTCCACAATTAATGATGGTCCTAGTTATAAAGAAATTTAACAGATTCTCAACATGTCTTCTACATTCATCTTATCTTGCATTATCTCTGCAAGCTCCTCTTTTCACAATGCATCAGTAGAAATAAGGTTCTTCCCTATTGTTTTGCACCAGCGGCCTTCTCTTTGTATACAAAAGCCTTTATTATTGAACTCTTCACATCCTCCGCAGTTGTGAGGGTACTAGCCAATCTTTCCCAACATTGTAATGCTTTGTTGGTGACTGTATTAAATTTCCCCGTGGGTGGTTCTGCATTTTAGTCAACAGAAAACTTCATTCAAGTTGTAGCAAAACGTCATAGATAACTGGTTCTTGAACTCAATAATTATCTAGTTTGTATTGTCCTAGTTGTCTTTGCTGAAATTTGCTAATGTTGGGTAACTAACAGATTCTAAACATGTCTACAAACGTGTCGGACTACTCAGGTGTACTAAATGCTGGATTGTCTGATGGTATGTTTCTTTCATCTCTTAGCCTCCTTGGATCATGCCAGTAGAGAACTTTGATGTCTTCTTGTTGTTAACAAGGTCAACTGACACCTAGAAGTATTGTGCTGTTCGTAGGCATAACTAGCGGAAAAACGTTTTGGTAATCATTGATGTTCACTGAAACTCTTTCTTGAAAGTCATTTTCCAGTCATCAAAATGAAACAATCCTGTTACTATGAACTCCATAAAGTAATCTCAACTTCAATCTAGCATGCGTGGACTAATGATGCAGAAGTGTCTTACGTGCTTTCTAATGAAGTTGTCATGCGGATAATGCAATCTTGTGTTGATTATCTTTTATGCAAAGCCTTCAATGCTAAAGACATAATGCAATCTTTAACCTAATGCTATTTATTTTCTTCACTGCTAGGAATTGGTGTTTGTGAGCAGCTCACTGGGATTCCTGTTCCTCTGTCATACACTAGACTTACTTCAAGATTTCTTGTTCTGTGGCATCTTACACTTCCAGTTATACTTTGGGATGAATGCAAACGGATAGTCATTCCAGCTACTTCTATCAGAGCTGACTGTGAATTATTCAAGGGTTGGATTGCTTGCTGTGAATTATTCAAGGGTGGCATTGCAAGCAATCGAGATGTTTGTATCGATTAAAGATGTTGAACTATGTATCATACAATCATACTACTTGAAATTGAGGACTTCATACTACTTGAATTGATGATTGTGATGCTTCAGTCACTTCATGATTTATGTTTTTTGAGAAGAGTAGAATGATTTAATGATTTGTAAAGCTATGTTATAAGCAATTAAGCATTAGCCTTTTGCGATGTATTTGCAATTTGTTAGTAATTAGGGCTATGTATTTTATTATCTATTTTGGTACGATAATGGATGTAGTAGCAATTTTAAGATTTTTATCATTTTCTGAATTTCTCCTTGTATTTTGTCATTATTTTCTGAATTTCTCCTTGTATTTTGTGATTATCCGGATTTTCCTTATTTTTCGTGATTTTGTTGGTTCTTTTAGTTTTCGTTATTTTTTTCTTTGATTTTAAATAATACTCTACTTGTTCTCGTGAATTTTTCCTCCCCTAAGTGGGCTGATGCTCTCTCTGTTGGACATTGAGTGCAGACGTGCAGTAGGGCTGTAGGGGAACTCAGTTGACCGAGTGGTCTCTTCCCTGGGTCGGAAATGGGGGAGAATGGGTGGGAACCCATTTCAAGAAAATGGTTTGGTTTAGGTTGGGCTGATTTTGCAAATAGGTTGGACTGGTTTGGTTTTTAGAAACTGAGAAGTGGATTGAGTTGGTTTGGTGGGTGCTGAGCTGGTTTTGGGGTGGGTTTTAGACCACTAGCACCCCTAAGTACAGTACAATCGCTTAAAAACGTAAGGGGTTCGCTGAAAATTACTTACCGGATCTCTCTCTAAAAGAAAGATTAGCTAGAATTTTGAGCCTCTGATCATGCTTGGAGAGTCGCGTTCTAGTTTTCCTTTTGAGCTCCGTCGGGTTTGATCCTCAGTCACGTACGTCAACACGTAACGTACAGACTCGGGCTCTTGATCGACTGCAGCATGAACAGTCCAGTAGAGGAGGAAATCAATTAACAAGGGAGTATAAATATCACACAAACTGCGCAGTGCAGTGCAAACAACGTACTTATTTCAAACTCGGTGGCCGGATACAAATCAACAGAAGGCCTATTATAGTAGCAGCCCGTGGCCTCAGCCTCACACGCAAGAAGGGAGCAGAAGCACGCATCGACCTTAATAACAGATTCCTTAATTAATTAGTCAACCACACACACACAGGGCAGCGGCGATCGAGGCAGACGCGCAACGATCACGACAGGCTCACGGCTCAGCGCTGGCCGTGCTTCTTGGCGTCCTTCTTCTCGTGGTGCTCGTGGAACGCGAAACCCGCGGAGCCCACGGCGGCCACCGCCGCGATCTCCTCCTTCACCTTGTGCCCGTGCGCGTTCTCGGGGTCCTTCTTCGCCTTGTGCTTCTCGTGCTGCATGTGCATCATCGATTCAGACGCATCCAATTACATATGCTGCCTCAACGAAGAACGGAAGCAAATCGATTCCTGTAAAAAGGAATGATGCGGTTTTTGACTAGTTATATATTACCAGAGCGTAGGCGCCGGCGGCGACGGTGCCGAGCTGGCCGAGCTGCTCCATGTGCTTGTGGTGCTTCTCCTTCTTCTCGTAGTCCACCTCCGCGGGGTTCTCCTGCTCCCCGTCCTTGTGGCGGTGGAACAGGTGGTGGTGGTGCTGCTTCTCCTCAGCCATGGCTGCCTAGCTAGCGCGCGCTCTAGCTGATCAAGAGAAAAACTTGCCTCTAAGAAGAAGAATTGAGTTGCCTTCTTGTGTGACGATGGATATGAACTGCACAAGCACGGGTATTTATAGCTAGGGATCGAGGAGCAGCATATGCATGCTTCGGTCCAATGGCACCATCTGCACTTGGGGTAGTTTAGACTTTAATTAGGAGCCATTAACTTTAATTTGGGCGGTGTGGCATGTACGAAGCAATCAAGAAATGTGCTTTGAGATAAATGTTACAACAGAAGCTTAACTAAGGGCATGTACAATGATATAGACAACTGATATCTATAATATCTCTTCATATCATCTATAGACAACGATAAAGACAACTTCTACAATGTGTTGTTTTTATACATGTCTCTGTAGACAGGTACTCTATGTACAATGTGTCTTATTTCTCATGTTACAGTCGACTAATGCATGATAAATAAACTAATTTTCTATGCTTCATATCTCTCATCTACATTATCTCGTGTCCTACGTAGTAAGACTTACAAACAGCTAATATCATGTTATTGTAAATGTTCTAATGTCGTAGAATCTAGATGCCTTTAAAGAGAGACTTGTTCATGGTTACCGCGTGGTGGAGAACACGAGTTCGATCGTTGATTAGAGCCGGTATACTAGAACTTAATTTACCCAGATGGAACCGGCCAGGAGGCAGCTAACTTAATAATTGACATGAACGTGCCTAACTTAATTCAGCAATCAGCATCATATCAAAACTTGCTGAAAGTTCGAAACACACAATTGTGTAGACATTCGAATGTACAGTATGTTCAAGATTCATCCTACCAAATTGTAGTTTTTTATCCCTTGGTTATCGCTCATCCGCCAGAAAGCGACGAAGTCGTACGATAGCTACAGCAAAATCATCTCTTCACCTCAAAGTAAGTAGCTAGCTAGGTACCTTGGAGGAGCAAAGTCAAGATCCACGAGTTAAAACATCGATGGACGACGGTTGTTAGCATCTACCATCGATTAGAAAATGGTGACATGCAATTAAATAAAGCCGTTCGTTACGAACGCGCAAATTGGCTTTTGTCAGATTAAGTACTCCCCGGTTGTATCGGTCCGGATGGAGACAGAAAGAAAGAAAAAAAAGCAAGGCATCGAATTTCCGTTTCTTCAGAGCTAAGGATGCAGGAATTTGGTCCATGATTACCCTACTAAGGATACAACGAATTGCTTAATTCTGAACCCAGACCATGCATACGCGGCAACGCGGTAGAAGAGAGAATCTTTTTTTTTTTGGCCCTTCGACCCAAATTAATTGCAAAAATGACTCTCATCCCATTTATTTGCAAATCTAGATCCTCTCCTTCACCTTCCGCGGTCAGAGAGCGCGGAACATGGGTACTCAGCACGAATCTCCGCGAAAATAGACGGCGATCGCGGAATCAGGCGTTTCCGCGCTCGGCCACCACGGAAAGTTCGCTTCCCGCGCTCACGCACCGCAACAAGTGGCCGATCTCACGCCGGGCCACCCTCTGGTGCCTTTCCGCGCTCGGAAAGCGCGGAAAGTGACCTTCCCCACTCCCCGATCGCGGAAGGTGAGGGGGGTCTAGATTTACAAAAAAAAAAATGGTACGAGAGTTATTTTTTAAATTGCGTGATGTCATAGAGCCAAAAAAAAAAATTTCTAGAAGAGACACTGGGAGAAGTCATTCCCAGATCTGTAGACGAACTTTCTCAAAATGCAGAATTCGAAGTACACGTCTCACTGATCAAATCTGCAATTGGAACTAGAACTGACAAAACATGAATCACTTTCAGACGCTTTCAATGGTCTGAATGCACGCCTTGCGCACCTTGAGGATTGTCTGTATGAAAACGTCCCCAGTTTCGGCCTGTATTAGAGAGCTGATGCAATAGGTGACAGCTCAGTGTCGCCTCTGAAACTAGCTAACATTTGCAGGTTGCAATTTCTATTATGAAATATGAAATCACCCGACGTGCACCAAAAAAGATCTGAATATACGACGGGCAGTTTACATTGTGAACTCACATTTTTTTCTCTTCAAGAAAGTTCACAAAATGCTTCACCAGAAGCACTATAATTAAAACTTGGATGACGATACATTTTCTGAAATGAGCAACCCTTCAAATCATATTACAAACAATTGAGAGCGATGTTTGAAGCTTAGCTTGACAATGTCCAGGATGTAGCATATTTTACCAAGTCATCTTCTTTTGATTGATTTGTAAGACGAGCGAGTAGCGGCCACATTCTCGTTGAGCCATTGATCCATATCCATGTTCCAGGTCAGGCTGCCAATAGAAGACCTGCCATTTCTTTGGACCGAAAATGCATTATTGCATCTACTACCCACATGCTCCCCATTTTAATTTCTTTTAACACCTGCCACCATTACCAATTTACCATCACCATCTCATCAGCAACGTTGCAAAGTTTTATTCAACATTTCCCCGCTAAAGAATCAGACTTGTTTATTCATGCTTTCCACTATGTCAGCTCTCTTCTAGTCACAAAAAAAAAACTGAAACACCAGATAGAATCGTTCTTTTATCACCAACACCTACATGTTCTGCTTTTAAAAAAAATCAACAAGTAGGTGTTGAGTACCAGGAGAGCACCCATGTAGCATGTGTTCCCTGCTAAAACAACTACTTGGTACAATCCCAATTCCCAAGTTCTTAACCAACATAAACATAAAAAAAAAAAAAGATCAGGACCACTGACTAAAATAAGCCCCCTGGTAGCAAGAAATGGAAAATGGCAGGATGCCAAGAAATCACCCATCACTGGTTAGCGTGAATGTGAGGAGAACAGACAACAAGGTGAAAACAATCATAGATGCAGCAAAGGACAAGATGACGTGCTGTGAGAAGCCCTTCTTTTCTTGGCCAGCTAGCTCAACTTCATTTAGCAGAACCCTTATTTCATTGATGTCTGAGTCCTTTGCAGCACGGAATAGTCTGTTCTGAACCTCTTCGAGCTTGGCAAGCCTTCTGGTTCGATTAGTGTCTCTTGCAGACCAGATGAACCCAGTCATCCTCCACAAGAGGATTCCAACGTAGATTGCTACAACGCAATCAACACTGTAGTGATGGCGCTCCCGTATCTCCCTCTGGGCACTGTGCAGGACGAGGAACCATATCACAACAGATATCCAGCCCCCATATGCTTCCTGCGAGTGCAACATGGACAAACAAGGAGCTTAGATGGACATTTGTTCGTGTAACAGAAGGACACATAAATTATGTTGAAATTTGTCCAAATGAAGAGGGGAGGCTCATGTTGAAGAAAGGAAAATAGACAATGGCAAGCTGAAGTCTCCACCGCAAGACAGTAACAGACACCGCAGTAATAATAGAATATATTGATATTAAAACAGCAATGACCAGAGAACATACGGAAGAGTGCCTAGAACTGATTAATGATGTTATTTACATGGAAATAAATATAACTAGTGACACAGGCAGTGGAATCACCTCTCAAGCTAAAGCAGAATGAGATATTCAGAAAAAAATAGTATAGAAAGGATGAAGGTATCATGCATCCTTTGACATGACATAGCACGAAACAGGGGTCTCTGACAAGTTATTCAGAAAAAAATAGCATAGAAAGGATGAACCTATCATGCATCCTTTGACATGACAGCACGAAACAGGGGTCTCTGACAAGTTAATGCATTTCAGTTGAAGTAGGACATATGGAAGGACAAATGGATGTCATTCCCAGTTCTGTCATGATAAATGAGAAGAGAAAAGTATAACATACCGTCCATGCCATAGCAGTTAAGACAGCAACAAGCATATGTCCGCTATACATAAGATCACTGCAACCACCACTGGCTTTCTTCAGCAAATGATACCACGAAGGCCCCTCTCCAGCAGTTGGTCTCAAAATGTCTACTAGGAAGCTCATCTGCCCCCACTCAGGTCTATACTCACTAGGGTAATCTGGAACAATGGCTGTAATATGGATAAGACAAAAATTAGTTACTACAAGTCATTCAAAGCAATCATATTGGTAGGGATGATAAGTTGAATGAGCTAACCATACAGCTTATCCTCTTGTATGACCTTGCGGATCATATCTGGATCAGAAGCATATGGAGCATAATATTTCTGTGCCCAAGGATGAGGATGGTCAGGTATTTGATATCGAGCTTCAGCACACCAAGGCCTTGCGGAGGGAAGAATCGTAGCAAGAAATGTTACGACCCGGAGCATGCGTCCAACCGCCATAGTGAACATATACCTTGTGGCTATTCCGAGTCCAGGACCTTTGATGCAGTTAAACAGTGCCGAGAACCCCAACATGATAAACAACATCAAATAATGATGAAGAGTGATGATGTGAGCTCTCAGTAAATCAACCACAGTTTGAGGAAGCTTCTCATTCAATGCTAGAAGCAGCCACTGGCCAGTGTCCGGAAGAGGAGCAGTAGATCTGTTAATAAAATTGGACCTGTCTTAGTTCAGCTCTTTTGAGATTGCAGAGTTTGTGTATGTCCCGAAAGTGCAGAATAAAGTGTGTGCAGTCCAATAAACTTAACAAAAAACTGAAAAAATTAAAGAGTTCAACGAGGAAGTTGCTCAAGACAAAGGTGTTACCACTACTATCTTCCAGGCAATGAAAACTCAGAAAATCTGTCTTGTTATTCCTACTAAAGGTCAAGGTGCTTGTGCGATTTCATGGGGGAGAGGTGGGGGCAAAACCACGAATAGATGAAGTAAAATAATTGACTATGTCTAGTCTCAGGACATGTTTAACAAGCTGAATCCTTCAGAGAACAGAAATGTTCTGTTACTGTTTTATCAAGCAACAACCAACCAAATACTATGTATATATTTCTGTTTTCTAAACAAACCATTCTATTTTGTATCCAAAACACCATCTACTCAGAATTCATAAGCATAATGTTTTCAGTTAATCATCCATACATGGAATTGGTAAGTTGATGTCAAAGGCATGAGTATGAACAGACGCCTTATCTTTCTTAGCTACTGGAACTGCACATATCCACATACTAAAAGGTTTAAGCTTTATTTCAGAAACAATTGATGCCTTAGGCTGCAATCCTGAAACCAAACTGTCGGCAAAGGTGAATGGCATGTCTTGCAAATAGTCTGAGAAAGAAAATCCCAATGCAAATTGCAAGCGCAGTCTGATCCTGCACCAATTCACTGAAATAGTTTTAATTGGATGGTAGCAGTACTTTCACAAATCATGGAACTACAGGATGTAAAAGGTGAACTCTACCTGCATTTAGAAGTTAGCCACATTGGGCATTTGCACCACAGTACTTCAGTTTCTACCTTATCCATGCATAAAGCAGTGAATTTCATTGTTAAAACACAGTTCACCCTATTGGTCAGTTTTTCCTACACATTACTACGAACAAACCCTGCGATAACATCTTTCTTCCAAACTCCAATAACATTATAACAATAACCACGATCCACCAAAATGGGTACTGCCAGTAGCATTTAAACCACCGGCTAAACGCAAACCCTGATCTCACCAATATCCCACATTACTTCCCAAGTAGGGAGAAGGGACTGACCGGTGCCACTGGAGGCCGAGCACGGTGGAGACGAATCGGACGGAGATGGCCTCGCAGAGGAAGGCCGCGAGCATGAACGCCATGGCGGCGAGGAACCGAGGGGCCGCGCGGAGCTCGGTGTCCCAGCGGCGGTAGAAAGGCGCGCGCGCAGCGGTGGCGAGCGCCAGCGCGGCCCAGAGAGCCGGCTGCAGCCACCCGTGCCACGCCGGCGACAGGTGCCGCAGGTAGTCCACGCCCACGTAAGCCACGGCCGCCAGCCCCAGCCCGCCCACCGCGAGGGATCGCCGGCGAGCCGCTGGCCGCCGTGGCGGCATGGGCCTCTTCGGCTTCGGCTTCGGCATGGCCGGGGAATTTTGGGAAGAGCTTCTCCTGGGCTTGCCATTTTGGCTGAGCCAGTTGGAAATTCATAATTGTTTTTCCTATTAATAGTCACCGTATAAATATAGTAATTGCTAAATGCACACAAAAAAACCACGTTGCCAATGTCTTAATTTGTACTCCAAATCAATCGAGGTGGTGTTTGGTTGAGAAATAGGATCGTCACAGTTAGTGGAATGGGAATACAGTGTATTTAGTGAGGGGTAATGGATGATTAACCCATGCGGCGAAACCAGTCTAACCTAGTGCCACGTAAGCAAAACTATCAAGCAAAATAGTTATAGGGGTTAAGTTATCTGGTTTTGCAACATGAGAAAATTAAATATCCGATTTTGTAGTCAGATGGTTAAGCGGCCGCACAACAATACTTCAGAGGTTATATGGACTTCTTCCTTGCTAAATTGATTTCGATAAAGAAGCCATAGAGACTAGGGAGTGTAATACTAGACCTTGGTAAGGAGGACGGATACCTTGACGAGTGTGAATATGGAGGGCGATCTGGGCAACGACATGTTGCTAATGTCTCAATTTGTACTCCAAATCAATTTAGTTTCGTCGTAGTGAGAACCGAGAATGACTCGGGCCAAAAAAAATTCGAGGACTCGCTTAGGCACAATAAACATGGCTAACTCAAACGATAGTATTCTTCAAAGATGATACAGGCCAACCATCTAGTCGGTGCGCGAGGTTGCCCGATCCTTCATGGTACGCTAGCAGCAACTTGATTTCCCTTCCTCCTCCTTGCGGGCAGTAGGGTAATTAAGGTTTTGGTTGCGGAGCAAACCCTAACAACAGTGGTAGACCCTCATCCTGATACGTTCCAACCTTCCTCTTGATCTCCTCCAATCAGCCACCAACACAGCCCCAAACTCTCGGATTACACAAGATTGAGGATCACATGCAAACCAAGAAAGAACTACAAACGAACCACTCGGTAGGGAGAGAAGCACGTGGATGATTCGTGTAGAATCACGGGAACTAGAGGAACGGCAGCACCTCTCTCCCTTGCAATGCACAAACCCTAGATGGGCTCTCAACTCACAGGCACACACACCAGCATGCCACAACCAGCCGTGGCGTTTTCTATTTTCTTAATACAAAAATCCTCCCATTACAATGGAAAGCTGAAGACTTTTATTCCCTACTAGTAGTAATGCCCGTGAGCTGCTACGGAGAAAAAAAAATCATATTATCGTGGCATGTATAGCAACCACCATAATGCTTGGCCTGTGGCGAACCACAGGTGCGTAAAATCTTGAAGGTCGATGTGAGTATCGAGATTCCTGTTATATATGACTCGAAGTTGTCCGAGCAGGTTATGGTACGAGTCCTCGAACGTACCGAACCTTACTTCTAATGCCTTCTGATTTGCCCTCAATGCCTTAGTATAATTGATAGGAAAATTGGCTATAGGACACTCAAATTTTTGGTCAATGGCAATTGGACATCTAAAAACGTGGTTTCGCCAAAAGACACTAACATTTTGTGGCTATTTGCTGTAGGACACTGACCCCATTAAAATATTATTTTTGGACTGAAGAGTAGAGAGAAAGGCAGTAAAAAGTCTGTTTTACCCTCCTCCATCTTCTTCCTTCGTTCCTATTCCCCCTTTGTCTTCTCTCCTCTTCTCTCACCCGAATGGCCGGACCAGCTCCTTCCACTTCCTTCCCATCCCACCGCGCCGCATTCTCTGCCCATGCTCCTCTGTGCACGGGCGTGGCTCTTCACGCCGCCCCGAGCTCCGCGCCGCCCCGAGCCTTCTCCCCTCAAGTCGTTCATCAAGTTCACGAACAATGCCATCATCGCGAAGCAGGAGGAGGAGGGCAAGAAGCAGGCAGCGGTGGAGGAGCTTCGTCGCCTCGTCAACTGCAGCCGAGTTGAGCTCTAGTGCCTGTGGTCAGAGGTCACTGCCGTGAGGGAGGCGAAGGACGCACTAGAGCAGTGGGTGTTCATTCGGCGCCAGGCGACGCACACGCTGCAGCTGGTTGAGCGATGTTGCCCACCACGATGCCATGGCTCTGCCGGGGTGGAGACACGAGGAGCTGCGCAGGGGTGTGGAGGCCGAGGAGAGGAAGGCCGAGGCGCTGCCGAGGGACGAGGCGCAGTAAATACAAGCTTAAGCTGCTCGCTGCCGCTGCCATGGCGAGGCCGGGGCGGACGCGTGCTAGGAGGCAGAGGCCACCGAGGGGCGCCGACGCTGAGACACGGAGGCCGACGGGCGCGGCAAGATGGCGAGGAGAGGATAGACACCATGGAGATTCTCTGTTTTGTGGATTTGGGGAAGAAGAACTGCAGCAAAGTAGTTAGGTTAGTGAGGAAATTAATTAGTGTTAAGTGCAATTAGTTAGCCATTAATAATTCATTAGTATTTTGTGTGACATGTGGGTCCAAAACCATTAGAATTGCAATTAGTGAGGTTAATTTGTATGACATGTGGGTCCAAAGCCCGACACTGTAGACGGTTGAACCAAACCGACCGAGGCAGACACTGTGCCAATCGAGCCAGTCACCGTGCTGTGAGGGTATTGAGAACATTTTACAAAGTTTTCCTCTTATAATCACTCGAATATATTATTTTAATGAAAGGGGTGTCTAACAGAAAATAACCACAAAATGTTAGTGTTTTTTTTGGCAAAACCACATTTTTTGGATGTCTAATAGCCAAATACGCAAAATTTGAGTGCCTTGTAGCCAATTTTCCCATAATTGATTATGTATTGGAACCTTGACTCTATAGCCCGAATGATGGATCATGACTTAAAATCCAGGTTATCCACGATCTCGTCGTACATGATATTCGCAATGAAGCCTGATGATAGGTTCTTGTGGAATTACATTGATTCAGAGACGACATATGTGTGAGGGATTACTATAGAGCATTTCCAATAGATGTCCTACTTAAGCTGGAATGCATGCACACGCCAAGGGCATCCTGCTATCTCGCACTTCACGTCGTAGCACCTTCACTACTGTGAATGTCCGTCGCAGCGACAAGGCTCAGAATTTTACAGGTTCATGCACTGCCTCCTTGCATTTGTACATGGCTCCTTTCCTGACCTCGTTCTGGTGGTACTCCCACGGTACACGGGATCCTTCGTCCACGAGGTGGTTGTCGAATTGGTATATGTTCCACTCAAATGGAACCGCCTGTTGTTCCTCACCATCCTCGTCATCCGAACCTTCATCTTCCAACAATGGCTCGTAGTCCTGGTCTTCGAGTACCATCTTTTCAACTAGGGCTTCAATCTCCTTACCTTCATCTGCAATCCCAGTAGCTTCCCAGACCAAAGAAGCTTCTTCGAACCCATCTTCATCGGTGACATCAGCAACTTCTGGACCTTCGGCTATTGTGTGTGCCACGCTGTGATCGGAATCCACAACTTTTTTGGCATGACCACCAACTATCCCTTGTCTAGCCGCATGTGTAGGCGAAGCTTTGACATATGCCTGGGTCAGAAGGACCAAATCCCACCCGTGTCCCCTCGTCATGCTTAGGCATGACTGCTATTACCTCGTTCCCTTCAGCTCCACTAACTCCTAATTTGTGGCCTGTGGTGCCCGGATGACAATGCAACTCAAATTCAGATCATGCAGGGCATGGTCCAACTCAAAGGTGTAATACAACCACCACATCACAGCGTCACATGTACGTTGCTCTAGTGTTGTTAGGCTGATGGTCACCGATTGGAAATGACAAAAATCAACCCCTTAAGACCCTGCAAAATAGTCCCATGACCGTAGTAAATTTTGAAATTGACTGCGTCCGACATATCTACGTACTACACCATAAACAAGATTTTTACGATTAACCACGTGTCTAAAACTAAACTACACCACATAACCATACATCTAAAACTATATAATCCATTTAGTTACAAAAAAAATACCTGCAAGGTGGGCGATCGGGCGAACAATGCTTTGCTAGCTACTCTCCTCTCCCTTCTGTCACCTCTTTCTCTTTTTTCAGAATAAAAGTGAGTTTTGGCATAACTTTTTGGCCTTTTATACAGGAGATTGTGTTGCTATTCCAAATGGCATTCAAAAGAATGTTTTGTTGGTCCTGTCTTCTTTCAAAAAAAAAGTGAGGGCAACAGGAAGCCGCAGGGTTTCTATCACCATTTGGAATGGCGATTTGCTTAAATTTTAGGCCAATCGCCATTTGAAATGGCGACATAGGTATTTAATACTGTTTGGTGGGTGACATGGCTCCTGTCGCCAATCAAAATGGCGACAGAAGCCCATTTCTATAAATTTATTAAATGAACATTTATTTATGTAATTCTATGATAAATATATTATTTAAAAAATCAAAAAACTAGTGCTCCTACAAAAAAAAGGTTACATGTTCACTTCAGACATGGTGAGTCAGATTATAACAATATAAATTTATTAGATGTATATAATGTACTTGTATTGAAGAACTAATATGATTTGAGGAATGTGAGGATTGAGTGGACTCAAACAGTGTAATATGATTTGCGGAATAAGGGGACTCAAACTCAGTGCATCTCTACAGTAGAAAAGTGGCGGATCCAGGATTTTCTAGATGGATGTTCGAATTTACTAAAATATTATTCAATGTAAAATATAAAGGTCCACAATAGCAAAATTTAAAGTACAAATTGTTGTTACTAGAGACAACAACAAAAATAATTTAGAGAAATTACAAAATAATTAAGAAAAATTCCCGGTTTCAGAAATTGGATTCACTTGTGGCCCCTGTGTAGCTGGTAGCTGCTCCATTCTAAGTCTCACTGGCTCGCCGCGATGCCACCACCAGCCGTCACGTGCGTCTACGGTCTGCATGCATTTCGATCGCTCCCCCTTCTCCCAGGCCACTACCACATGTGGCTATTGTGGTGCTGCCTTCCTCGTACCCCCCCCCTCAGCACTGCCACCTTGCTTTGAGCCTCCAACACAAGCCGCCGCTCGCCACATGCACGCCGCCGTCGCTTGTCACCTATGTCTGCATGGCCATGTCAAGTCATGGAGAGAGGGAAAGAGAGACTGAGATGTGAGATGTGAGGGCTAGTTAGGGGTTAGAGGGGAATGGGTCGGTTTGAGGACTTGAGGGGTACCAGATGGGCTGGGCCAGCTAGCATTAGCTGGTCTTGTGGGTGGGCTGCGAGGGAGTTAGGGAGGTCTGAGTGGGGTTAGGACGATGAATACTATTGGGGTACAAACATGACACATTTGGCCCAACTAAGAGTATATTTGTATTATATCTACTATATACTTGATTTTTGCCCAAAAAAAAGGGTGTTTAGTAGAACACCCATGAACATAGGTGGATCCGCCCGTGCATTAGAATGCATAAACATGCTCGATAAATTCCTAAAGTGTGTACGGGACACGAACGCATGTGTGTGCATGGGTGGTGTGTGTTGTGTGTGCGCATATGCCTTGTACTAAAAAAAAGAATGCACAAATGCATATTTAGGTCATGTATCTCTACAAATAAAAGACGGAGTTTACCCCTCACACAGCGGGATGATCATCCCACCCCTTTAAAAGAAATGTGCAAAGACATGTGGGCCTGGGTCGTTAGCCCCTTCCCCCTCCCAGCTGATGCGGGTCAACTAGTAAACTAGTTGAGGCGTAGGATTGCCCGATCTTTCGCGGTACAAACAGCGGAGTAGTCCTTCTTCTTGCGGCTAGGGTACAACCCTCCTTGAAACCTTGCGGTGATGAAGATAGCAACAGCTCCTTCGACCACGTCGCAGTGTAGATAGATATCTAGATATTCATGCACTAATCAATCACAAGGATGATTAGAAGCATGAACTTGAAGCCTCTCTAAACCGTGAGCAGCAAAGATCACGAATTAGACGAGTTGAATCGTGTAGATTCGGTAGGCAATCTCAAGAACATCGCGTTCTTGCCTTGCTTTGACCTCAACAAACCCTAGATGGAAAAACCTCAACAAAACACGCAGGATATTACGCCACAAAGTCACCGTGACTTTTCTGAAATTCTTTCCCCCTTCACAATGGGTAAAGCCCTGGCCTTATATTGGCACCTAAGGGTGCGACTGACTCACACATGGCTTAATGTCGATTCTATCTCTAACTCACGTATCGTACACAGATTCTTTCCTAATACGGTTATGAAAAGATTACAATCGACCCCATCTAAAAGATAAATATTATAACTTATCTACGACCAGTACTATTCATGTTGAGTATCGAGTGCCATAGGACTGGTCGAAGACCTGGTCATAGGACTGGTCCTAGGGAGGTCCTGAGGAGGTCCTAGAAGGAGGTCCTAGGGAGGTCCCGAGGAGGTCCTGGAGGGAGGTCCTAAAGACCTCCGTGGTGGTCCTGGAGACCTCCTCGGGGACTACTTGTAAGTGGTCGTGGACCCTGAGGAACTGGTCGTAGACCTTGTTGAAGTGGTCGTGGACCCTGTGGGGCTGATCGTGGACCTCGCTTCCTTCTGGCTCGTCTTGCTCCTGGCTTGATCAGTTTGTCCCCATGTACTCGAGTAGAATTGGTCATAGGGATGCTCGCATCATCCCCTCTCCCTTCAAGCAAAACCGTCCTCGGTTTCGGGGTATTCTTCACAAGATCCTTGCTCTTGATAATAATATCAGAATGGATCTCCTCATCTCTTTTGGGCAGCAAAGAATGAAACACACCTCTATGCATCAATGTGAAACGATTAGCTCTCCCCTAGTGTGTGACATTGGAGTCAAACTGCCATGGACACCCCAGCAATATGTGACATCTGTGCATAGTCACGACGTCACATTCCACCTTGTCTTCATAGTCATCAATTGAAAACGGTACTAAAACTTTATGTGTAACTTTCAGCTTACCAACAGTGTGAAGCCATTGCATATAGTATGGCTTAGGATGACGCCATGTGGTTAATGAGAGTGCATCAACCATGTCCTTACTGATCACATTGTTGTAGCTTCCTCCATCGATCATCAGCTTGCACCGTTTGCTCTTGATCATGCATTGGGTTTGAAATACAACACGTCACTGCCCCTTCTCGACGATCAGTGCATTGTCACTATTCACCTTGTGAGTCATCAAAGATACACCGACTTTAGGATCACAATACACCACTTCAATGTCGGAATCCTTGGATTGCTCTTTTGCATGATCAACGTAGTCGCTATCACTCTCCGATGCATATCCATTTTGTACGAGTAGCACTTGTCTTGAATTTGGGCAATCTTTCTTCATGTGCCCTCTGCCCTTGCACTTGTAGCATTCAATATCTCGTGTTCAAGCAGTTGAGAAAGCACTAGAATCAGATCTAGATGCCTCCTTGCTTGCTATGTTGACTACCTTGGATGCTTCTTTAAGTTGTACTCCCACCGGATTAGTGGGTGCAACTGGCTTAGAACTTGAACCACCTTCACCATCTTGCCGAATTGGACACCTCCAACTCGATGCATTGGTGCGGCCAACCTTTGAATGGGTCTCCTTCACCCATTGTTCAGCACGCTCAGTTTGGTGAAGAAGCTTTTGTACGGTGTTATACTGCATCAAGTCAACATGATTCCGCACATCGTCGTTCAGTCCTTCAAAGAAACGTGTCATTGTAGCTTCAGTGGACTCGCAAACACCAATACGGATCATGAGCACTTGCATCTCTTGATAGTACTCATCCACGGACTTGGAGCCTTGAGATGAACGACGTAGCTTTGTATGTAGCATCTTGGTATAGTACTCTGGAACAAATCTAGTCCTCATGACGTGTTTCATCCCCTCCCATGTGTGTGGACGATCTCCTGCACGGTTCAATTGATCCCACCAAATAATAGCGTATTTGGTGAACTCAATTGAAGCAGCACGAACCTTCTTATCTTTGGAGTAGTTATGGTTGTCGAAGATTTGATTGACACGCATCTCCCACTCCAGATAAGCTTCAGGTTCCGCTCTGCCTTTGAACGCTGGTATAGTGATTTTGATTCGGCCAATACCGTCGTCCTCACGTTGCACACCACCATTGCGGTGTCCTCCATGTGCAGCAGGTCGGCGATCAAAATAATCATGCTGTGGTGGTCGTAGGTAGCCTCCATGGCCATCGGACATCTCATCATCATTAGCACCATAGTAACGAGCGTCGTCATGTGACTGCGCTCATCGCACCAAGTTTGGTGCCTGATGCCGGGCGTCAGCCCCTTCAAGCGGTAGTAATCTCTCCTCCAAGCGACGAAGAGAAACGATCAGATTGTTGAAGCCCTCCGTGATGCGATCATTCAACGAAGTTTGCACTTCGTTGATCCTCATATTCACCCCCATTGATGCTTCCATTGAAATCAGCACGGATGACATCCTCGTGGCACTTGATGTGTCCGGGGATCGCCTTGAATCGTGCTTGTACTACAAGCGGCAAGTCATCATCGACCGGTTCTCCCAAGTCGTCGCTGGGGTAACCACTCGAACCCCTTCGGCTCGCTCCTAAGATCCTGAAAGCAGCAAGAAAAAAAATTCTGTACCGCGATCAACTTGGCACTCTAATACCACCTGATGTGGATCAACTAGTAAACTAGCTGAGGCATAGGATTGCCCGATCTTTCGCGGTACAAACAGTGGAGTAGTCCTTCTTCTTGCGGCTAGGGTACAACCCTCCTTGAAACCTTGCGGTGATGAAGACAGCAGCAACTCCTTCGACCACGTCGCAGTGTAGATAGATATCCAGATATTCACGCACTAATCAATCACAAGGACGATTAGAAGCATGAACTCGAAGCCTCTCTAAACCGTGAGCAGTAAAGATCACGAATTAGACGAGTTGAATCATGTAGATTCGGTAGGCAATCTCAAGAACATCGTGTTCTTGCCTTGCTCCGACCTCAACAAACCCTAGATGGGAAAACCTCAACAAAACATGTAGGATATTGCGCCACAAAGTCACCGTGACTTTTCTGTATTTCTTTCTAAAATTCTTCCCCCCCCCCAATGGGCAAAGCCCTGGCCTTATATTGGCACCTAAGGGTGCGGCTGACTCACACACGGCTTAATGCCGATTCTATCTCTAACTCACGTATCGTACAAAGATTCTTTTCTAATACAGTTATGAAAAGATTACAACCAACTCCATCTAAAATATATATACTATAACTTATCTACGATCATTACTATTCATATTGAGTATCAAGTATTGTAGGACTGGTCGAAGACCTGGTCGTAGGACTGGTCCTGGGGAGGTCCCGAGGAGGTCCTGGGGATGTCCTGGAGGAAGGTCGTGAGGAAGTCCTAGGAAGGCCCTAGAGGGAGGTCCTGAGGAGGTCCTGTGAGGGTCCTGGAGGGAGGTCCTAGATGGAGGTCTTGAAGACCTCTGGGGTGGTCCTGGAACACCTTCGGAGTGGTCCTGAAGACCTCCTCGGGGACTACCTGGAAGTGGTCGTGGCCCCTGAGGAATTGGTCGTAGACCTTGTTGAAGTGGTTGTGGACCCTGTGGGGCTGGTCGTGGACCTCGCTTCCTTCTGGCTCGTCTTGCTCCTGGCTTGATTAGTTTGTCCCCATGTACTCGAGCAGAACTGGTCGTAGGGATGCCCGCATCACCAGCCTTCCTCCGCGATCGCTCCCTTCCTCCCAAATCATTCGCACGTTTGCAACCGCCTACCCCACGTTCTGCATCTTCCCGCACTTTTGGTGTCTCCCTCTCTCTCTCTCTTCCCTCTAGTCCCTTCTCTCTACCTCCTGTATCTCACTAGTGGCGGTGAGAATTCGCTTGTCTGGTTTCCTTCCGACACTGATACCCTCCCCACACCCTTGCCTTCATGGTCCTTTGTGGTGATAATGCATAGTAGAGGATGGAGAAGTTGCAGATGTCCACAGATCCAATTGGATTTGGAGGTGGAAACTCATGTTCGACCAATTTTTCATGTTCTTTGTTTGTGTCGTACGTGCCAATGCATGAATGGATCTTTGTTTGTTTAGGTTGATTTGGTGAGTGGACTCTACAATGTTCGGTGCCCACATCATGTTTGGGCTTCTTTTGGCGTTCATGGTGGTCATTTTGCCATGGAGCATCATTGATAATGGCAGCTACCAGCGAGCTCGCCCACACAGCATAATCCCTTACTGCCGCTTACCGACAGCCACTCTGTTGCCCTCTCCACAGGTCACCGACACCCTCTTCATCCCAAATAACAAGCATGTGAGTGGTTCTTACTTCCAATTTGTGGTATGAATATTCCATTATGATTTAACTGCTATTAATTACCAATTGCCACGTGAACATTTGTGCATGCTGATGTCAATTCCTCAATTTATGGTGTGAAATCTTCAATTATTCTCATGGAGTCTGATATGAATTGGTCAATTTTTGCATGTGTGCAGAAGACATGCACTTGTAATTTTTCATGTGCGACAAATAATATGCAACATATTCCCCTTTGGGTGTTGCTAGCCCATCGGTAAGAATGGTCAGGATGAAAGCAATTGGGTCGTAACCCCTAAGGCATAAGGAGAAAAAAAGGCATCATGGAAGCAAAGCTTAGTGCTATTGTGTTTTGCTTAGTTGTGTTCTTTTCTTGCAACTTCCATCCAATTTTGCTTCCATCCACTGTGTGCTCGAAGTACATTCCTCTCATGTAACCAGTATTACTTCTGTACTGACATGTGCAAGAGGTTGATGATTGAGGGAAGTTTTGTTACTGTCTGAACAATTCAACTACCCTTAATTCTTGTACAGATCGTATACCGAAAGGGTTCACTGTGCACTTTCTGAACTTTGAGCAAACATCATTCTAAAGGATCATTTTGTTGCTTGGAACATGCCACAATTTTGTCATCTTTGTTCAGCTGTATGTTTATGTATGTCTCCCGCTAAATCCTGAAACCATATATTTGTTTGCATGTGGACCTATAAGTGTGGGGCGAAATCAAAAGAAAATCCCCATTACTTCCCTCCTTTTCTTCTGATGTGTTATATATGCTTCAAGGTAAAACTTAGTTGTAGTTGAGCTTTCTTTGGAGGATAATATATAACTAATGATGTCTAAATGTTGCATGTTTGCAGCATGGTAAATACGCTAATTAGCGTCCCGAGTCGAGCAGGTCGAGGACGGCACTTTTGTGGTTGCTGATCATGTTTCTCAGTCGGGGTGCCTGCGACATGTTTGACACATTAACTGCAGGACAGGGGGACACATCGAAGTCGACCTCGAGAGCAAGATCAATGCTCAGCCTCACAGTCGGCGCACATGATACCCCCAACGACGTCCTTCTTGGGCAGCACACGGTGCCGCACACAGACCCGAGTGATTGATAGGGCTAGCCTCCTCATTCGCACTTAGAAAAGAGTGAGTACACACAGCTCACTTGCTATTTAGGAAATGCAAGCAAAATGGTGTTACATGAACAGTGCATGCGTTTAGTGGCCAAGTTTTAAAATTTCCCACTACTTGTTTGGTAGACCTGATTGAAGTGTAGGATTTTGCATATGTAGTCTGCATATTCTAAACACCAGGCTTTGCTATAACGAAAAGTATGGTTGAGTTCCACTTGCATATACACCAAGGTGACAAGATCTGGGCGTTGATGTCTAGAGGAGCTTGAAGACAACTGCCACGCTCGAAGCCAGGAACTGCCGTGTCACTCCGATCTACATGTAGGCATTCGTTTCTCTCATGTAGTCTATATGAAAAAAAAACTTTGTAGAGCTTGTGAACCGAGTTGTATAATCTTGTAAAATGGAAGTTTTTTTATATAAGGATTTTTTGCGGTATATTATGCTAATATACTGTGAAGTGCCTTTTACTCGCATTATTTTGCTTTTTAGATTTTAGAATTTGTGATATTGTTTATTTAAGATCTGTTGCAACATAAGATCACCTGGATTTAACATTTTTATGTAGTATATATTTATGGTTTAAATTATCCCTATTTTGCTTGTTGTGAACAGTAGTTATGCTTTGTTAAATTTTTTTAGCCATGGAATGCAGACTATTCAAAATTTTCATGGGAGTTTATCTAGACTTGCCCATTCATATCATTTTTTAGTCATGGAATGCAATGCGTAGCTATTTTGCATTTCTGACTCTATTGAAAACTTTCATGGCATCTTCTCCAGACTTGCCCATACTTGCCCATTCAAAAAGGTTCAACTTTGTACGCTTGGCACGATACTCACACGTCCATATATTGATATTTCTTGTACGGTTTGGGGTCATATTTAATAATATGTATATCCCTCTTTTGGGAACCCGTTGCAACACATGGACACCTTACTAGTAGTTGATGATACGGTACAAAGTATCTATTGTCGCTTCAATTGTTAAAATTGTGTTTGATTTGTCCACTTGGATTTGCCCTATCTATTTTGATGAACTCTATGCTGCTCCTTCGTTGCAAATGAAACACTTGAGTATACATGAGCATACATATCCCCTGCTTCGGGGGATTGGAAAGGGCAAGATAGCTTGCTCTACCGGGGAGAAGTTAGGACATCTCTCCCAGGAAAAGCTTTCTTTTTCTTCCTTCTTATACATATCCCCTTGCTTCGAGGGATTGGAAAGAGCAAGATTGCTTGCTCTACCGGGGAGAAGCTAGGGCATCCCTCCTAGGAAAAGCTTTCTTTTTCTTCATTCTTATACATACCCCCTTGCTTCGGGGGCGAAATATCAGGTGGACATGGAGCAAAGCATGGACATATGGACACAGGCGATCTTGGCCCTCCATTGCGCAAGGAATGACGCACCGCACCAGAGCGCGCGCGCCTCTCGCCCTCACCATTTTTGCGTTCCACCCCCTCGCCTGAAAGAGCTTTGCATTTTCCACCCCCGCCTGATCCCCAAATCCCTCAACACCTCGTTCACCAAATCCTCTCGTCCTCGATCCCAAATCCTCTCACCCTCGTCCCAAATCGTAAGAGGCAAGCGTGGCGGCGTCGCTTCTCCAGCCCTTAAGCTACTCGCCGCCTCCCCTTGCGGTCCGTGCTCCTCCGCCTCACTCCCACCAGGGATCCCCTCCCCCAAATCGAGTCTAGGGTTTGGTGCATGCGGCTCGCCTCGCTCACGAGGCTCACACGCGCATTGGTGCACCATGGAGAAGAAGAAGGAGGGCTGCTCTGAGTGATCGTTGACAGCAACAGCGCCTAGCGGTGGCATCCCTCTCGTGCCATGCCCAAAGTGCTAGGCGAAGATGATCTAGGTCGTGTCCGGGAGCTCGAAGAATCGAGGAAAAGAGTACTACAAATGCCCTAGAAACAACAGGGGTAAGAAACTCATTTTTCTGTTGAATTTGATGTTCAAATTTGGTTTTTGGTATTGACGGGCGGTTTATGCGTTCTAATGGTGAAACTTTTGCCCATGTTGGTCCAGATGTATTCGGGGGGGGGGGGGGTGCGACACATTCATGTGGAAAGACCAATACATGAGCCATTTGAGTGGGATGCACCAAGTGGAACAGCAGAGAAGAGATGATTGTCCTGTCAAGTTGAGCAATGGAAATGAAGTGGTTTCACAGTCGACCACCGTGTATTGGAACATTTAGCTGTGATGAAGACCTCATTGGACCAGATCAAAGACCTCACTGGACTAGAACAACAAGTCAGTCAGGAAATCCACTGTTGGAGATGAGAAGTTAAAAATAGTTGTAGTTGCATTTTTATTCTTGCTGTTAGGAATTTGCATTGAGAAGATTGTCAATTGAGTTTCTAGTTTTGTTATCTTCCAAGTCTTTTGTAAGGTAATATCTAGTTTGGCAAATCACAGTGGTATTGAAAAGTTGTGTAAGGACAATTCTGAAATGGTGTATCAATTTTTGTCTAAATTATGATTTCTGAAATCAGAATATTGTGTACATTCTGATTTCTGAAATGGTGTATCAATTATGATGTATGGTTTGTCAATTATGATTTCTAAAATCTGAAGTATTGTCTGGATTCTGGATGTACACATTCTGAAATGTTGTGTAGGTCTGGATGTACACATTCTGAAGTATTGTCTGGATGTACACATAGATATGAAGTATTGTCTGGATTCTGGATGTACACATTTGTGAATGTACACATTGTGTACACATAGATATGAAGTATTGTCTGGATTCTGGATGTACACATTTTGAAGTATTGTCTCGATTCTGGATGTACACATTCTGAAATCTGAAGTATTGTCTGGATTCTGGATGTACATTCTAATTTTTTTATTTCTGAAATGGTGTACCAATTATGATGTATGGTGTCTCAATGGTGTCAATTATGATTTCTGAAATCTGATGTATTGTCTGGATTCTGGATGTACACATTCTGTGTTTGCAATAAACAGAAGCTAAAGGAAGAAAAGTGATAAAACAAATTCACTTGCTTCTTGGGATCGATAAATGGCTTTTTTCATTTGGGACTGCCTGAAACACTTGGATCTTGGCAAATATGGAATAACCTCCAGAACTGGCACTTAAGAGGAGATGGCTGGAGTAAAAGGGAGCCAAATGCCACTGTTCACATGTTTAACAGCTCCCCAATGGAACAACCTTTTTTCTTTCAGCTGGAGTGAAATCCAGCACAGATCAACACAGCTGGAGGAAAAGCAGTCTGGCTGATTGGCGTATGTTGGAAAATACAATGATATCCCCTTACCAGGGAATTTACTAGATGAAAAAAGTATACGATGGTAGACTATATAGTATACCAAGTTGCCCTCTCCAATGCGTATAATTTGTTCAACCTTCGTGACCCCAAGATAAGCAAAGTAGCAACAGTTACAGAAATTAAGGTGATAAATAGCAAGTGAGTGATGTCTATTCCTTACGCACTGGAAAATGGAACAATCTTCAACTTTAGGAGTTGAGAGATGCCATTAGCATTATATCTTGCTGTTGTTTCCTCCATCAGAAGCATAACTTGGCGTGAGAACTAGCTTTAACAGCTCATGGAAAGTAACCATAAACACTATACTCACCAGCAGACCTACCCAATTAAGCCTAGATTGTAGAAACCCCAATGTATAGAATGATCAGACACATCAGTCTCATTTCGGACCACATCGGACACAAATTCTGTACAGAATTATCACTTCAGTCATGTAGATTGAGGTAGCAGGCAGTCATGAATCCAATTCACTTCAGTCATGCAAATACAGAATTCAAACTACAGTTCAAAATACAGAATTCAAACTACAATCCATGTAGCATTTCATATAGAATTCAGAGATGACAGGGGGCTTCAGTACAACAGATTCAAGTAGCATTTCAAACAGAATTCAGAGATGATAGGGGGATTCAGTACAGCTGATTGAGGTAGCATTTCAGACAGGGGATTCCACAATTCTAGAAATTTTCGCCAAAACAGTAGCTTTGTCTCATTTTTCGATTTTCAAAAGACAATAACTATCACATATAAACTCCAAATGAATTAATTCTTTCACCTAAATTCATATAAAATAATAATATAACCACCGCATAAATTTCATGTATTTGTGAGTTCATCCAGAGGGTAATCGAGAGTGGTACCAGCAAATGCAAGCAATCCCCTCCTTTGATGCATGTTGAATTCCTATTAGTTTTGAAAAGTATTTATGTTGATTTTCAAGTATTCTATACATTGCTTTAATTTCAAATACTTATATGTCAAATGGGTAGCTTTAGATATGCCCTACTTGCTACATTGGCCTTCCTTTGAATGTTGATTACCCTTTTACCTTGAATGATTAAGGATATATGTTATATGAGAATGTTTGCTAATTTGTAGCACGATGCTTAGCCGAGCAAGTAATTGTAGTAAAAAACGGTTGATGGAGCTAGTCCATCGGCCGATGGATTGAATTGAATCTTGATGAAATTTCACTACTACAAAAATGCTAATACTGGATGCCTCATCACAGACGGTTGACCAAAACTGTATGTATTACATGCAATCATAGACGGTTTTGGTTTAGAGACCGCGTATTCTTCAATCGTTGCGCTAAAACCGCTGCGTGAAGAGGTAATATCATAGGCGGTTCATGTTGAAAACCGTCATGAACTATCGCGAGCGGTTCAACAAGAACCGTCTATGATATTACTAAAATATCACAAACGATTTCAACAAACAACCGTCGTGATACTTCACGCATAGCTTTTAATAATGAACCGTTTGTGATATGAGACCATATCACGGGCGGTTCCATTGTGGAACCGTCGTGATAAGTATCACCGACGGTTCCATAATAGAACCGATCGTGATAAGTCTCTTTATTAGTATGAGCCCGCTAGGGTTTACGCCTAACTTCGTCACTCCCAACCGGCGTCCTTACTCTCGTCTGTTCCCCACCCGAAAGTGACCCCATCGCCGACGCCGCCATGCATTCTTCCGTCATCGACGGTTAGACACCACGGTTCCTTCGCACAAGACACTCAGACGATAAGAGTGTCTTTTGCGATGTCACCGTTAATGCCTAACTCTGATGACAGCTACTTCCCTCTTCTCTTCCTCCTCACGACGCGACCGGCTACCTCTCCAAATGATGTCGAGGTAAGACAGATCTATCACCTATTGGTTTGTGTTGTTGGTATTCATGTGAACCGAGCTCCTCCTCCTCGCCGCCCGGCTCAGACCTCCGGATCAAGTTCCTCCTCCTGCGCCCAGATCAAACTCCAGATCCCCTCACTGCGCCGTCGGCCCTGCTCCTCCTCCCTATGCTGCAGACTCCAGCTCCTCCTCCTCTCTGCTTGGCCACTTGTTGCGCTACTCGGACCTCCATCGCGCCTCTAACCTCTCCGGCTCTCCCACTAACACGTAAGTCCCCTTCTTGTCTTCTTGATGTTGTCTGGTTGTTGGTTGATGCTGATGATGATGGCCATTGGCCAGAGCCCAGATGCTAAATGTGTAATACATACATACATGATGAGAAGTGCATCATTGCAAAGAAGTGTAAATGTGTAATACATATATGTAGAGAGAAGTAGAGAAATCATAAATATAAATGCATGCAATGATCATGCAGATGCTTGTTGGCTAGTGGCACCTTACTAGCTGTTGAACTGCTCAATGATGTTAATAGTCTTATGCTGAAATTGAATTGATAATTAGTTCATATTAGTAGTCCCCTTGCTCTGCGATGTAAACTGAGGGCTATTGGTGTATGTGCATTAATTCTGTGCATCTTGCTTAGTTCATGCTGTGGGTTCAGATTGACAAAAATGAATGGGGGCTAAATGGTGGGTTTGGTTAATGCTCTCTGATGGGTACTGAGGGTAATTGATGCCGGTTCTTTGTGCTTGGTTAGTTTACATGGGATCGATGTGGTTCAGATGGGGCTTGGCTGCAATTAACTTTTCAGATTTGTGTCCTACGTACGAATACGTCCTACCATTCTATTCCTCATCTCTTCTCTATAAAACCTCCAAGCGGTGGTACTTGTGCCTTTAAAAGCTTTATATATATATATATATATATATATATATATATATATATATATATATATATATATATATATATATATATATATATATCGTTCTTTGCAAGGGAAAGCCCGTGGACATATAATTACCGGATGTCGCCGATAGGTAATTGAACATGACATCAAGGAATGGTTGGTTGCTGATACAAGCAGCCATTGCTTGGAGGTTTTATTTATATATCACAGACGGTTCTAAACACGAACCGTCTGTGATAGCTAGTTATCACAGACGGTTCGTGTTTAGAACCGTCTATGATAGATAGTTATCACAGACAGTTCATTGTTAGAACCGTCTGTGATAGATAATTATCACAGATGGTTCTAGATACAAACCGTCTGTGATAGTCGTATATCACAGATGGTTCTGAGTTAATAACCGCTGCGCGAAAGTATGCATCACGAGCGATTCGAAAACCGCCTGATGACCTCATGTCATTATCGACCCACAGACTCGAGGCGGCTCACGAAACCGTCTGTGATGGCGTTTTTGAACCGTCTGTGAAGGCCTTTTCTGTAGTAGTGTTTGATAAATGTCTGGATTGAATTATGTTGATTTTGAGGAATATGTCCAGATCTTCAAATCTGTTTCTTGTGGACTTGTTGGGTAGTGTTTTTGTCTGTTGGACTTGGACGAATGATAGGTTGATGAAAGGAGATTGTCCCGGATTCATGTATCCCCGTCTGGGTGATTAAGGACTGGTCTGTAGTGTGTCGAACCAAGTTTCACGTGCAACCGCACACCGGGTTTATGAGCGATGGCTTGGCTAAATAATTTGATTAAGGACCAGTCTGTAGTGTGTCGAACCAAGTCTCATGTGCAACCGCACGCCGGGTTTATGGGCGATGGCTTGGCTAAATAATTTGTTATGTGTTAGCTATCAAAACACAATTAGATTGACAATTATTGTTTGAGCACCGGTAATTGCCGAGGCTTTACCGGTGGCTCATGTTTCACCGTTGTTGTCTTGTTAATCTAGTAGGGGGCAATGTAAATGTCGTCTTACTTGCCCTTAAGGGTCTCTTGTGCGCAAGGGACTTACTTACACAACGGGGTTTACCGTGGTTCAGCGCGAACGATAGCTTGACATGGTTTGGATCCTCGGGTGGTTTGATAGTTAGCGCATGACATTATAACGGCCTCGTTATGATATCTCAGTCACACTCACACTCCTAAGAAATAGTGCATGACGACAGTATACGGTATTCATATCGTATGGGGAAAGTTGTATACCTCTGCAGAGTTGAAATCTATTCGAATAGCCGTGTCCCCGGTTATAGACATCACTTGGTGAAACCATACATAGTTAGCTTATGGGCTTTGGGTTGGGTTATGTTTGTAAATGATAGGTCATGTGTTGAATTGTTTAAATCTTGTATGTTGTCACGAACGGAAAAATCGCGTGTTGATTTGCTAAGGAATGAATTATGTCATGAACGGGAAGTTCGTGTGTTGATTATTTTTTAAGTATCTACTGTTGTTGATCATGAATTTGGTATACCTACTGTTATATAAGGTTTCTAAATATTTTACAAATGGCAATTTGAATCTGTATCGGTTATCTCAATGAAAAACTTGCTTTATGCTGAAAATGAACCATGTAAGCCTATCCTTTGACACTTGAATGCATTTATTATATATTGCTATTTGTAAGTCTTGCGAGTACGTTTTTGTACTCAATCGAATTGTCCATGTTGCATGTGAGAATGTCGTTCGAATTGGGTTTTAGTACAACAGATGCAACAACTTTAACTCTAGTTGGTTGCTTGTGGGTTTGGTTATGCCAACTCGGTTTCTCTTTTTATTTCTTTATTTACTTCCGCTGCGATTTATTTTCTTATGCTTAAATTTGGCTGGTCAACCCTCATATGCCAAATTGGACCACAATGTTCTATTTGTTGAAGTTGTATTAATGATTCTATTATTTTGTATGATTGTGTATGGATGTGATTGCAATATTGTGTTTGAAAATGTGCATGTTAGCCACTGATCATTGGGAGCTAACATGAGACACATATCTGGGCACTCGGAATCGTTTTCGTCTCTTGTTAAGTGCTGCGCTTTCAGCATAATCACTTAGCTTGGAACGAATCCGATTTCGGGGGCTCACACCACCACCACTTATATGCGGTGTCCCAATCTTTCGATGAGAATGATAACTCGATTTGGTGGAGACGACTCACGATTCGGCCACCAATCGTACATGACCAATATTCCCAGCAATCGTTGAATCAACTTCGTGATTGTTATCGACCTTACTAGAAGCACGATCGACCTGATCACGAAGGTCTATTACTGCATGCAATCGAAAAACAAGCAAGAACAAGATAATACGCAATCTTAAATTGCAAATAGGATTGAGATACTCAATAAGGTGAGATTCTGAAGCGGTATTATGATTGGTGTAATCAACACAAGTCAATACACGAAGTTGCAATGTAGCTAACTTTTAACTAAACAAAATCCGAAAAGACTAGAGAGGTGTGGCCACCTTAAATAGAAGGCAGCCACGGCATCGTTTCATTCTGCGTGAGCAGTGAGGGTTTAGGTAGGCGCCCAAACTTGGGCTTGGACTGGTGGCCCAAGAGAGGGGGTGGCCAGGGAGGTGGTCAACCCAAATAACCTAAAGTAGCGGTTGCCCTTTAGGCCCAATAATTGATACAAGGCCCTAGGCCCAATGTGAGGTGGTGCATCACTATATATAAGTGAAGCAAATTCATTGGCCCATTGGAGTAGAGTTTGACGCAGCCAAATCAGTGGAAGTAGAGTAGCCCGGTTGGAGGTTGAGTAGCGGTTGTATCCAGAGGGTTGATGTCATCATCACCTCCGACAACTCTGTATTTTCCACAGAGTGTTGTGTTCGTGAATCAGTTTGTTCCTAGTCCTTCACGGTTAGAAGTATCTCCACCATCTCACTCGTGAGATGTGTTCTTCTCTCCTCCAATATTCTTCCAAATAGACTGGAAACATACTCGGAGAAAACCGTCGAGACAGGAACAATTAATACATTATGTGTAAGTATGGATAGCACGAGATATGCTAACTTACGTTCTTGCCACCAGTGCAAAATTTTGAAGTTTTCTCGGTTGAAATCTACCGTATCGCTGTCCAGATAGGCAGATAGTTCCGCACTCCTTAGGGTTGTTTTTGGTTGAGCAGGTGGCGTTGTAAAAGAAAAAGATCTGGACTTAGAGGAAGAGCCACCGAAGATCTTGTCCCACAGATTTGTCTTGCTACTTAAGGTGGGGACTACTGGAGGTCGTTGCAAGTGGACTCCCCGGAACTTATTTTCATACCTTTGATAAACCTCGTGTAATTGAGAATGAACTTCTGCAAAATAGTTAGTATAGTCTAACCCTATAGCACCACTAAGAAGATCAAGAACATTAGCAAATGCTTCAATTTTACCTCTAGGATCTAAAGCACGTAAAACTAAGTTATTTCTATACATTTTCAATTGAGTAGTAATCCATAAAATACTATGCACAATAATAAGAGATGATTGATAGTAGACAACAGACAAAGCAACAGTGGCATCATAAAAAATTTCTAAAAACTTTAGTATCTTCTCAGCAACGAACCAATGTTGCTCAGTCAATAGTATACTACCGTCAGTGCTTTGATAGTGCGTTTGAATAAAAATAGAAAAAGTACTCTTATATAGTAAAAGACTCTTAAGCATCAGGTAAGTACCATTCCATCTTACCGACATGTCCAAACCGAACTTTCTTGGACGTACACCCATTGTCCTGCAGAAGTTCTTAGATGCTGATAATTGTACGTTAGAATTATTCAAGAAAGATATCGCATCGCGAAAAGATTTAAGATACACATCTAACCTCTTCAAACAGACTTGACTATAAGGTTAATAATACGACAAGTGCATCGCTGATGTAGCAAGAAGGAATTGGCGTATGTACTGAAGACTGGAGTAAGAATATCCATGGCCTTAGAGTTCACAACGGCATTGTCTAAAATAATTGAGAATATTTTGTTTGTAAGACCAAAGTCTTCCACGACTTTGATGGTACAATCCACAATATTCTCAGCCATGTGTGCTATATCAATTAATTTTAAACATATAATTCTTTTCCCTATTACCCCAGTCATCATTACCATAATGATCAACTACATTAAGATAATCCTCCCTAGCGCGGTCACTCCATATGTCTGAGATCAGGGCCACCGAAAATATGCACATAACAAATTTATCCTTTAATTTATCACGGCGTTCATTGTAGTATTTTACTAGATCCCTAATTGTTGTGTCTAAAAACGAAAGAGAATCTAGGATCATGTGCAGTTCTACTGTAAGTTCGGAAAGCATTTGATTCCCTAAAGCCTAACGCTAAATCCTCGGAAGTAATTAAACGACAGAAAGATTGAAGGGCTACCTTAAGATCGTAGTCCCAGCTACGTATCATACTGTCGGGGTTGTACTACACCTACGTTTGCCTCATCAGCAATCTTTGCTTGGCCTTACATCTTGTAACATGTCTTTGCAAGTGCCCCGTCCATCCTATAGACTTTGCAGACAATTCCTGACGACAAATTTTACAAATAACATATGATACCTCATTTCCCTGTGCGTCTGGCTTGCTTGTCCTGTCTGCACATGCACCCGAGCAAGTGGAACATGTCGGGAGAAAGAACTGGGAGCAACTAAACTGGCGTAGATCCACAGAGCAACCCACCCTAAAAAAACAAAAATATAGATCAATAGAGGACAATCCCCAAAGACAGCCGAAAGAGAGAGAAGGTAAACCACAGGAAGGGATGAACACAGGAAGACCACGACAGCGGGCAACAAAGGAAATCTGAGAAGAAAGAACCGAGGCCAACCAAATCTGGCTCGTGAAGCATGATGATGAGAAGCACGGATGATTTAGCTTCGAATCGGTGTTGCTGTCGTGGCTGTCCACCCAGAGCTGCGCCGTGCTCATCCATTTCCTCTTGTTGTCGTCCCGTCAACGGATTGCACAAAAAATCTAAAAAGAGTCAAAGTAAGTTTCATAGATATCCTATTTTTTAAAAAAATTCATAAAAACCCTACCGTAATTATTGGACGTGTCAACAAATTTCTGTTACCTGATACAGAAGATCTTTCGAGAGTGACCCCCAAATGGTAGTTTCGAATGTAAGCCCAGGTGATCTGGACGCAGATCCAATTTGATATAATGAACTTAATGTTGACCTGGTCTGCCTCAGAATACCAACAATATCATTAAAATAGTCTGCTACAAAAATTGCTAGCACAATGACAATTCGGAAAGGTGCAGCTAGTATCTCTCCAAGGAGCCAAATTACAGGGTACATAATTGAATTTGATGTAGTAAAAAAAGGTAGTAAGGCACCAGATCCAAAACACAAAGGGAAAAGGAAATACATGATTTGAGAGGTTGCAAAAACCATACCAATATTAAGCAAAATACTGAAGACAAGCCAAAAGGCCCACATAATCATCTGCACTGTACTGATAATTGCACTGCATGATGTCACCATTGCTATCATGATAAATGAACTCAGATGTACTATTGTTTCAGCACAAAGATTCCATAGTGGCAGGGTAAATTCAAGAACCTCCAAGATTGAACCCACAATTGGCTTTGTCAAAACACTAAGAGCATACTTAGTAGCACTTGCAATCTTGAGAGACCATGTAAAAGCCTGCTGGAAGTTATGCAGAAAAAGCATGGTCCCCAGATACTTAAGCCTTTAGATCATTTCGCACGTCTCTATCCAATCAAAGAAAGGGCCAAACAACCTTGAGGTAGTTGCCTTCAACATGGGGACATTCTTGCAGAGGTCTTAAGATCCTATAAGAACAGTAATAATTGACATCCAGACTTACAATGCTCTGGCGAGAGGGCACATCCATGGGCGATATATCTTGCAGAACACTGGATATGACAGAAGAAAGATGACCCATGAAGGAAGAAAGATGACCCATGAAGGAAGGACATACTCAAGTAATGTTAACAGCCTCACATCAGACATTATAACTTCTTTCAATCTGAAGGGGAGGCCATGATAGTTGAACAAATCATCATCATCACCTCTGCAAGGACAAGATGAGCACCTGTACAACAAGTATATACGTGGTTTGTACTTGCAACCAAGAAAAACAAAAGGCATGGTATCTATACTTTTACCTTTAGAAGAGATGCTGGTTAGATAATCTTGTAAGAGCTGGCATTTAGAGTAATATCTTGAGAACCAAGAAGTGATTAATGATGAAGCTTGGCTGACACTATCAAATTCCCACCTATTAATTATTTCAGCTTCGACAACCATTGATGTATCAGTCTACAACAACATCAATAGAAGTAAGCATGCAGCATCCTTCAAAAGTTGTCAATGCGGTATTCAATGTAAATTATCAACAGCTAAAAAGAATACCTGAAGTTCATTCAAATAATTCAATGAACACACGTCAGTCCAGTCTACCTCAAAAATGATAAAACCAAATAAGGCTCGATGCAGCTCCCTGCTCAGCAGGCGAGAATCCTTCAACTTATTTACTTGAAATTTCTTATCCCTCATGGCATCATCGATCAAGGTATACCATCTGGACGATTGATTCCACAAATGGGGAGCAAATATCAGGCCTTTTGAAAATACAAGCCTCTTCCCAGCTTCATCTCTCTTTCTCCTAGTGCTAGTGTTTGCGAAAGTAGAAAGTCTTGAGCTGAGCATAAAATGGCAACAAGTAAGCAAGAGCAGAGGCAGAATCAATTTGTAGCAGGGGCAATGCAGTGGAGGGTAAGCAAGCACGAGATATTACTAAATACCCCTTTGTGAGCTTATGAGCATATAATTGCAATGTCAACTGAAGAGGCTGCAGTGCATAAAAGAGTAAAGTGGACCTTGGTAACCATCAATTGCCATAGGTGAGCAGGTTTTGTGTGCTGGTCTAGCAACCATGGGCGGTTGTCGAGCAATATAAGGAACTTGTTGGTATCAAGGCAGGAAAATATAGTAAGTTCTGCAAGATATGACTGTAAATCCTTGCATATAAAAATAAAGCAACCATTCTTTTAGTTATATCTGCTTAATAAAGTTCATTATAGATGGAAATCTAGATATACTATTGCATTGTAATATCATCAGGTTACTAATGCATGTAAGTACGGCAAAAAACAGCATGTAGCTTGCATGAACTGTGAAGACCCTAGACATTTAAAAGAGTTGCAAGGCGACAACAGTGGGGTTGGGGCGGCGCGGTGATGAGGGCGCCGCCGCCGCCGGTGGTGGAAGCGGAGGCGGAGAAGGAGGAGGCAACTAAAATCGCAAGACAAGAGAATGGGGGCAGAAGGAAGGAAGAAGGAAGTACAATAGCTAGAATAAAATGTTCCATAACGAAAATGGATGCATCATATCATGTGAACTAACTGAGAAAAATACATTTTGCCACACAAGTTTGATATTGGATTTTTTATTTCTCACAGCTATAAATATATTCGAAGAATGTCCATCTACTATAAGTCTATCCAGCATGTAATTGCCGTCGAACGCAATCAAAACTTGTGCAAGGTAGAGGACAATACCTTCTGGTACTTTCTTCCACATCTATTTTCCCCCCGTAGAGAAGGCAAAGGCGGTGGAGCAAGCGGACACCGGAGTTGGGGAGGGCAAATCCATGAGAAGGGAGACCAGAGGGGAGGCGGGTACGGCTGGGATGTCACCGGTGCCAAGGACTCCGACGAGAGCTGAGGAGGAAGCTCACCATGGACCCGTGAGACCAGCCATAGAAGCGCCACCGCCGCTTCTGTGCCCTCTCTGTCACGCACAACGTCGTCTCCTATCCGCCACATAAGCGCTGCCACCCGACGTCGCCCCGTCCCGTCCACCCTGAGCAACGCCGCCGCCGACTACAAATCGCATCACTGCCGACTGCAAACGAGGCACCGACGACGTCGAACAAACCGTCCGTCCCTCGCCTCGCGCGAGACGACCACACTGGGGTTTGGGCGGCGCGGCGAGGCCACCGCCGGCCGCCGGTGGTGAAAACGGGGGCGGGGGAGGGGGGTGGTGCAGAGGTTGTGGAGGAAGAAAGAAGGAGGAGGTGCTCGTGGGGAAGAAGAAGGAGGCGGAGAGGCGACAATTGTGGGGTCTAGGCGGCGGCGGCCGCCGCCGCCGGTGGTGGAAGCGGGGCGGAGAAGGGGGAGGGGGCGTGCGTATCATGTTGAGGAAGGAAGAAGGAGGGGGCATCGGGGGGGGGTGCACTGAAGAAGGAGAAGGGGACCCGGGCCGCCGGGGAGGAGGACGAAGCCGCGGTGGCGGCAACCGTTTCCAATGGCGATGGAGGGAGGGGAGACCGAAGAAACTAGAAGGAACATAGCTGGGAGACGAATTCGGGGATATTCACGCGACCATACGTGGCGAGGCGGAGACAGTGGATGACGAGGCGGACCCAACACACGTGGCCACCTCCCCACGCCCCTACGAGCCCCCTTTTACAGGTAAAGATAACTATACATGGATGATCGCTCCGGACGGTGATGCAGTCTTTGGGCCAGAACCTGATAAACAGAGGTGGAGCGAGTGTCGGCCCAGGTCTCGGGCCGGCCCAGCACATTTCGGCCCAATGTCAAATTGCTGATGGCTTTTCACGTTTTCATTTTCTCTTTTAGCTAGCATTTTCTCGCTGGGCCTCGGGCTATTGCCCAGAAGACCTGACGTCCAGCTCCGCCCCTGCCGACAAAGGTGGATTGTCCACCATAGTTGTCAATTCCATTCCGGTTTGTCTCTTGATATGAAATACGTCCGTACCGGTCCATTTTGATGTACCGCTCTGAATTTTAATATATATATTACATGTAATTATATACACATACATAATTTCACTTAGAATCTCACTTCAAATATATAACCATAGAATAAAAATGACATATAGTTCAATGACTTCATAAATATAAAGGTAGTACATAATTAAATAATACAACACACGTTCATAACTTCATACATTTTACCATAGTCTAGCATAATTTCACTTACCAAAGAAGTAGTTATTGGGTTGTGTCTTCCGAGCTGATTCAAAGAAGGGGTCATTTCAATTATACCTGGCACCGGAATGGGCCCGAATGGACCGGAATGACCGGTATTGATCAATATTGAGGCTGATATGGGATTGAATCTACCGTGTACCGTTTTAGGTGTCGGTATAACATGTATCGACCATTCCGACTGGTACAGAATAGAATTAATAATCTTGTTGTCCACACATGCAAACGGAATAGAGGGGTGGTAGCACGGTCGCATGTTAGCGGCGTCCTCTTTTTTTAAAAAAGCAACTCTAGCAAAGGGGAGAGAGATCAGGTGCGGCAACTGCACTTGATATAAGCCGTCCACTTTTGATCTAATGGCCCAGATCAACTGGTACGGTACCGATTACCACAGTACTGTTCTACAGGGCCCATCCGCAGTCGTGTTCTACAGCGCTAAACCGATCTGGGCCTTTGATTTTGGATCAAGTGTGATCCGTGTTCTCCTAATCCTAGCAAAAACCTAAACCAGCCCGGCCCACACCCCACAGGCCACAGCCGTGTCTCCCCCCGTCCTTCACCTATCGCCGCCGCCTACCCGTCCAACTCCAACTCCTTCCCCGCCTGACCTCCGCTCAAAACTAAAACCTCGCCGCCCAAAGCACTAACCTCCCAGGTCCCGAGCAAGTAGCAGGAGAGCAGGCGGCCCGAGCGGCGGCGTCCAAGATGAGTGACGACGTGGTATGGCACTGCATCCGCCACGGCCACTGCAGCTTCATGGCCAAGTACGGCAGCAATTGCGCGTCTCTTCTTGTGTGTGTGTGTGTGTGTGTGTTTAGATTTTCTTGTGTTGTTTCCTCTGATGCTAAAGCGGCGGGCGGCGGCGGTTTGCGCAGGATCACGACGGGGATCTTCTGCCGGAACCCCTACAACGCCACAGGCATCTGCAACCGGAGCTCCTGCCCCCTCGCCAACAGCCGCTACGCCACCATCCGGGATCACGATGGTCAGTGATCACCACGCGCCCTCCCCTCGTTCTAATTTTTTTTTCAACAGTTATAGATTGGATTATGTTTAAATCGAATCGTGCGACGATTTGTTCGACGCTTGGATTTAATTTATATGATTCGGTCGCAAAGGTTTACTTTGGGGCCGCTCCATCCCTAGCCCTATACACTCTTAGGATAGCAATTTGCTCTATGGGAGGATGTGGATTTTGGTTCTGTGGTTAACGAATGCAGCAGTGCCATATGCTTTTATTCTTTTTGTTGTCCTCTCCTTGAACATTTCTTGATCATCCACGAAGGAAAACGATGCTCATTTATCGTCATGGTCTTTCGGTTATGTCACCTTTCTGATTTTTGCCCCCCTCAACTGGTCATGCAGGTATTTTCTACTTATATATGAAAACTGCTGAAAGAGCTCACATGCCAAACAAATTATGGGAGAGGGTTAAGCTGCCCAAGAATTACGAGAAGGCTATGGAAGTAATCAACAAGCATCTGGTCTGGTTCTCTACCTGATGTAATTTATCATGCCATGTTAACGTAACATCAGTCTATTCTCATGACGTGCTTTCTTTCGGTAGGAGTTTTGGCCCAAGCTACTTGTGCACAAGATCAAGCAGCGCCTGACAAAAATGACGCAGTATCGGATACGAATGAGGAAACTGCAACTGAAAGTGAGGTAGGACTTGGTCTATTGATTTGCAGTGTGATTTTTTGTTATATTATTTTATGTTCATGACTGGGAATGTGGTTCTTTTGATTGAACATTGCAGTATACAATTGTTGAAAGATAGCTTATTGTTAGATTAATTTCCAATTATATCTGGGAGGGAGGGAAGAGAACTTAAGGACAGCTTTGCTCATTTTCTAAATAAATAAATACATTGGAGTATAAATGAGTAGATCAACTGTACAAATTTTCATATTCGCTGAACACAAATATTTTCTTAGAAAAGAAAGAGTACACAAACATATGATTCACTTAAAATTTTCTAAAGTTTACCTGTTTAGCTCACAATCTTACATAAGAGGGTCCTCAAGGAGAGAATTATTGCAAGATTGGCCCTGTTGGACATGTATATTGTTCTGTTGGAACAATATTTCTACTGGCAGCAACCTTATAGGGTAAATTGTTCATAAATTTGAGTGATTTTTCGAATGCTCAGAGTTCCTGTACAGACTTTCACATTCTATGCAATGGTGGCACCGTGGCAGGTTAACTCACCTAGAGTGTATGTGAAAGTACTAAAGTTTAATTGTTGGAATGATCAAATTGTTTATCTGGTGTGAAGAATGAGGGATGAGATGCAGCTGAATGCTGAGTTGTTGCCCAGTACTGGTTGCGTAGATGGTCAAAACTCAAAATTTCATAAGATTTGTAACCACCAGCCCTGAAGCCTTAATGGTGCTATTGATCACATGAAATTTTGGTGATATTAACTATGCATTATTTATGTGTAATTAAGTTTCATCGAAACCTGATTCTTCTGTTGATATGTTGGCTTTTTTAATATTAACTTCCCTAGTGCATGAAAATGTTGGTGAACATCCTCATCCATTCTTCTAGGGAGAAGATAATGACAGTGCCTAGGAAGAAGATACAGCGTGATCTCAGGAGAATGGAAAAGGCTGAAAAGGCTGCACTAGTAGATAAGGTTATTTTTCTGATAATCGTTTGCAAGTGTCGACTATCAAATATCAATTGCCACATTCTGACATGTGGCTGTTATGATGCAGAATATTACAAGTGAACTGTTGGAACGCCTGAACAAAGGTGTGTATGGTGATATCTATAATATCCCCTTCAAACCATTCAATGAAATTCTTGACCTGGACAGGGATAGCGTCGCTCCTGAGTTTGAAAAAGAGGATGTAAGCATTGTGCTGGCAAGCTCATTTTTATTCTGATAACACCGTTCACAAACTTCTCATATTGTGGCTTGGCTTGCCAATTCAGGAATATGAGATAGAGTATGTTGAAGGTGATGAGATTGAAGAGATGGGAGACATGGAAGATATCGAAGATTTTGAAGGCCTCTCTAATGGTGAAGATGGTAAAGATTTCTCATCTATCTATTGTTCTTACTTTGGCATTTTGCGGGAGCACTGTGCCTTGCAAATGTGCTTCTCCTATGTTCTGGGTTCAGTAGTTGCTGTGGAAGCGTGAGTTTCTATTTTGTGACCTACAGGCTTTAATACTCTATTATAATCTTTTTCTTGGCCTGCTAACATGTTGTAAGATGCGAGATTGCTTATTTGGCTAAAAAAGGGTAATTTTGCAAGTTAATCTTTAAACGCTATAAAATGATTGCAGGTGACATAGATGAAGATGATGCCATGGATCAACCAGTTGCAAAGAAACAAAAGGGATTGGGTTCTGATTCCAGATCAAATATTGGGAGAAGGTCTAGGAAGGTTATCACTGAGGTAAAGCACATCATCTCCATCTGAACATTCTTCCTTTAATTGCCTCAATAATCACCTACTTCTCATTGAAACAACCCCTTATTGTTTACTTACTTGCATCTCCACGGTAGTATGGTGATATGAGTGAAAAGCTTGCACTGGGTATTTGGTTTGGGTGCACATGATTGCATTTTTTTCTTTCCAGAATTATGTTAGCCCAATTCCTGGTTCAGGATGATTTACTTCTTGTCTGTCGGGCAGGTTGAGAAAGATGAAGAAACAAACCGAAGGCAAAGAGCAATTGTGTGAAATCCAGCAGCCATGAGTGATCTTGACTACATCAATCATGTGCTTGGTGCTTATGGCAATTTTTGTTGTACTTTAGGTCATTTTGTTTACCCCTTTATTCATTTTCTAATGATAATGCTTGAAATCCACATGATGGACCTATTGCTGAAAACTTTGGGAGTCAACATTAGTTGTAGCTCGGAACATCATCATCTGATCCAAATCAGGGTGGTGCCGTTTCCCGACAAGTCGGTAGCAGCATCCATGAGGCAAAATCTTTATTAGTGCACGAATACAAATAGGTTGAGATCATCATCACTGATATCAGATTTTAATAATTGATTGCTGATTGTCTCGGAATTCAGTCAAATCTTTGGCTCACCTTTTGTTCTTGCTCTCTTCGCGTAAACAGACGTCTCATCTAAATTCTGATGCTGCCTAATAGGCGTTCGGTGACTTGAGGTTTCGCCGGCAATTGTGGGACTATTTGGTTCATGGCCCTAATCAACTAAACTAAAATTTGGTATAGCCAAAATTTAGCAAAAAAAAACATTGCTTGAATTGCGGCTAAACCAAAAGTTTAGTGAGTAATTTTCTCACTATCGGATTGTTCATGTGTGATTTTATTAGTGTTACTAAATTTTTATTAGTGTTACCAAAAATTGATAGTAAATCAAATGATAGCCTATTTTCATTAGTGTTGCTAAAATTTTGTTTGTTTGGTTCACATTGACAGTTAGCAACCAAACAGGCGTGCGATCTGCGACAATGAGCATCAAGACTCGAGAGTACATCGATCAAATATTCAAAACAAAAAAACCCGATATATTCAAAATCCTCTAAAAAACAAAAACCCGATAAATTCAAAATCCTCTAAATGTTCTAGGGAATTCAAAATCCTCTCCAACTTCTCTTATTACGATGGTCTAAAAAACATTTATTGAGGGAAGAACAACGGAGAAAGGAGAAAATCTCAGCAAGAAGTTGGAATTTCCAACTCCTCCACACGGCCTTCTTACCAAGGTTACCAACCCACCCAAAGCCCGACACCGACGCCCTCGCCGTCCGCCGGGAGGAGACAGGCGATGTCGGCGGCGGCGGCGCAGCAGCTGCCGCGGTCGGAGTCGCGGGCGCTGTCGGGGCACGAGGGCGCGGTGCTGGCCGTGCGCTTCAACCAGGACGGAAACTACTGCCTTAGCTGTGGCAAGGACCGCACCCTCCGCCTCTGGAACCCCCACACCGGCGCGCACATCAAGACCTACAAGTCCCATGCCCGCGAGGTCCGCGACGTCCACTCCTCGTAAACACGCGCGCGCCCACCCTATCTGCCCCCCTCCTCTCGTCCCATCTGATTTGGTGGCGCGTAGATAGGGAATTTAACGAGTGCTTTGCCGTTTCTTTCTTGGTTCTTGGGGTATGGCTGGTGCGCAGGGACAACGCGAAGCTGGTGTCGTGCGGCGGAGACAGGCAGATCTTCTACTGGGACGTGGCCTCCGGCCGCGTCATCCGCAAGTTCCGCGGCCACAACAGCGAGGTATGGATCAATCATCAGTGGATGGAATAATGCGATGTGATACTGATGCCCACGCTAGTGCTATTAGTTTGTGATTGTAATTGGTACTTGGGAACTGAGCAGTCCACATGACACAATTGTAATTACTAGTTAAGCAATTTCGATGTCATAGTAGCCGGTGTTATTTTTAGCTCTAATAGTAGTTTGTGGTTGTGATTGGAAAAGAGCTCTAGTACTACTGACCAGATAAGAACAAATGCTATATAGAAAACTAGTAGTAGTTTCTGATTATAACTGGAAAAGAGCAGTTAACACCATTGTAGTAAAAAAAATGTAAATGCTGTAGTGTTATGACTACGTTGAGCACTAGTATTTGTACACCGGATGGTGTTTTAGTTCTGTTCATTAGTGTCAATGCTACGTGGTGAATGCCATGAGATCAGTACTCTACCTTCTAGAATTAGTGCTCTAGTAGCAAACTGCCAAATGCTGCATTGTGTACATCGCTGTAATACTACTTGTGTCCAAAGCAGTTTGCTGATACCAGACTTCTGTAATGATATTCTTGTGGTGTTATGTGGTAGTTCCTTTTACATTTAGATACATAGACAATGTGATTATTATTGGGCCCATTGGTGATACTAAAAAACAGATGAAGAGGAGCTTTGATGACAGATGTTTGATTCTTGATGATTTGCAATTTTGATTAGATATCTCCATTCTGCTTTCTATAGGTTAATTCAGTGAAGTTTAATGAGTACAACGCGGTTGTAGTGTCAGCCGGTTATGACCGTACGGTTCGTGCATTTGACTGCAGGTCACAAAGCAGTGATCCAATTCAGGTAATTTTCGATTGTTAAGTAACATATGAATTCATTGATTGTAGTAGTAGTTTTTATTAATTTCTCATATACTTGGTTTTGTTGTGAGTGTTCTCTCCTGGTGCAGACAATTGATACTTTTCAAGATAGTGTAATGTCAGTTAACCTAACCAACACAGAAATAATTGCTGGCAGCGTTGATGGTACAGTACGGACATTTGACATTCGCATGGGTAGGTAAGTACTTGCCTTATCCCACTCTGAACTAATTCTAATATGTGCCCTTTGGTTTCCTAATGGAAACTTTGGGTGTTTCTCTTTGTTTAAAAAATAAGTATGACCGGATCCTAGCCCATGTCTCAATTGATTCTATATGGTTTGATGAGTTTGTTTCCCTCTTGCTTTTAACAGGGAGACTGTTGACAACCTAGGGCATCCTGTCAACTGTATATCTTTGTCAAATGACTGCAATTGCCTTTTGGCTAACTGTTTAGATTCTACTGTGAGGCTTCTAGACAAGTAAGCACCCTTCACAAGCTAATGAGAATTTTATGTTTCATCATGGACAAAAATTGCAGTGTAGGCCCCTCTACTTAGCACTTTGGAGCAATTAAGCCGTATTACTCGAATTTGGAGCAATTAGATTCCCCCTCTACTTCATAGCATGATGAAACCACACCGTGCTGTTAGTTTTCATTGGAAAGATGACATGGCTGGTAATTTATTCCAACATGTACTTCTAGGTCAGAGTTAATAATGGCATATGTGGACCAGAGAGGGAGTCCACTCCTTGACTTTACATAGCTGCCAATCCCATTTCCCATCTTCAATCGGTAGATCCATGGGGCCTTTCTTGCTCGACTCGATCCACCACCGGCCTACTGTCTTCATCTTCATCATGCCATCGGAGCAGTCGCTGTTCAAATCTGTGAAGCAATCGATTTATACTTGCAGCTGTGGTGAGCCATTGTTGGTGCTTTAGACTTGCAGCTGCAGTCTCCTCCAGATTTGAGAAATTGCAGTGCAGAATTTGGGTAGGCTCCATTTTTCTTACGTGCACAACGAAGCTTCAAGTTAACTTGAGAAATGGACCTGGGAACCTTCTTGAGCAGTTAGCTAGTCAAACGGTCCCTTTTTTTCCTTTGTCTTTGCAACAAAATGTCAAGTTAAGTAGACTTAATGTGGTATTGCTGTGCATCAGAACATATTTGTCGAAAAATCCTTGTCACATAACAATTTAGGAGACATATCTTGAAGTTTCGGCCCACAATGATTTTGCTGCGCTTTTAGTGTCTGCATTATGATGGCTCTGTCTCTCATTCATCAGCAACACTTGCTGCTGTTTGGGGAGAAGGGAACATGTGAGGTTAGGGTCATAAATGGAGTTTTTGTTTTCTCCTTTTCTTATTTTCCTAGCAAGTCTAATAGTGTGTGAGCGCGTCAATAACTATGATGTGGCAGTACATGTTGGCACAATTTTCCAGTATGAAAACTGACGTAAGGGTGTGCTTGCGCCATTCTGTGGAGTAGAGGGGTCTCATTGATCCAAAGTGCAAAATATAAGGGTCTCATTGCAATTTTTCCTTCAGCATTCTTTTTTTTTTGTGTGTGTGTGATTGAACCTTTTGGCTTTTGTTGCATTCATTAGGTCCAAGGGAGAACTGTTACAAGAGTACAAGGGTCATATATGCAAGGTATCACTCGTATATAAGCTTTGATTGCATTGGTGATATTTCATAGTCATGACTTCTGGATTCTTACATTCTTACACATTAAGTTCAACTTGATCTGACAATTTATGCTTATGAATAAAAGAAATAGCTATTAGCTGTAAAATAATGAATCGTCATTATTCATTAGTGTAAAACAGAAACTATGTTCATCTTCATTCTTCAGGTTTTGATCTTTTCATATTTTCAGTCTTTCAAGATGGATTGTTGCCTGACCAATGACGATGCATTTGTTGTTGGTGGATCTGAGGATGGTTTCATTTTCTTCTGGGAGTTAGTGGATTCACCAGTTGTTGCAAGCTTCCGAGCACATAGCTCTGTGGTACTAATTCCTTTCAGAATTCCATTGTATGCTGCATTAATACTTCTTTGTTTCACATAAATTTGACTTATCCAGTATTATTGGTTAACTGTCATTTCCTTTATAGTTCACCTTTTTTTACGCTATTCTTTCGTTTGGCAGGTGACCAGCGTCAGTTATCACCCAACGAAGGCCTGCATGTTGACGTCTTCTGTGGATGGCACAGTTCGTGTTTGGACTTGAAGTCGGAAATAGCTGGCTTGTCATATTCATATCAATATGTTATCTGTGCTAAATGTGCCACTGGAAGTATTCTCCAAATCATAGCATCTGCCAAGTAGCGAGTATTCAGAAGGATAAAAGATGTACGCAAGTTCGAACCTAATGGGATTTCTGCATACCAATTACCAAGTAGTTGGGCCGTCAAGAGAAGACAGTGTACTACTGTTACTTAGAAGTAGTTTTTACTTTTTACACATTGTGAAGCCTTGCCTATGTAGGAGGAAAGGAAGAACTCATTCATCAAGCTAAACCCTTCTGCAGGCGATACTCCGACGTGTACACAAACTTTCTGAACTGCATGTACAAGATAATCCTTGAGAACATTGTTTCTACGATGTTGTCCTGTCTCCATGGATCTGTACCAAGTACTTGTCTTGTGAAGGGTAGTGTATGACGGTCGCAGTTGAAGGAAGCACAAATAATTAAAATGACCAGCCTTGTAATATCTTTTGTCAAGGATGAGTGATCTTGGATGGATGATGAAAACATACTACACGTGTGTGTGTGTGTGTGTGTGTGTGTGTGTGTATAACAAAAATAGGACGAGAGAAATGTTTTGCTTACATCTTCACAATGCACTTGACTGCTTTTTTTTTGAAGGATGCTATTATGTATCTTCCTACTTTGATGATGAGAAAGTATTTTGTGTAACTAATTCAAGCGATTCTCAGGCTGAGTTATGAACATTTACTAATGCAACTGCACGATTGCATGGAGCACCAACCACAACCTTATTGTAAGTGCAGGCAATGGTGGAGTAATGACTAATAATGAGAGCTTCATGGGAGCAAGAGAGGTGACACGGGAGAGATTATATAAGACAGAGACCAGAATAGCCAGACAGAGCATAGAGTGATGCCCTGTAGATGGTGTGTGCATGCGTTTTGGGTACCTGGTCTCCATTTGCTTATTTGCCATGGACATTAGGAAGCAATCTATTAAAGGAGAGCTAGTGGCGGTTTACTAAAGGTGTGTTTTGTTTGGTGAATCAGATTATACATGCATGAGATTATCTTGAATATGTCTCCGCCCTCGTGTTTGGTTGTGTGAACTGAACCAACTCATCTCGGATGGTGTTATTGAAATTTCTGAGAAGCGTACAATTTTTTTAAAAAAAAATCCTAGGAAATTCCAATTCCCAAATGGGACTTAAAATATACATTTTTTCCCATAATACATACAGATCATAAACAGAGGCGTGAAACGAGCCGTAGACATGGACGCGTGAAGCGAGCCATGCATGGGCGGCTGCATGATATGAGCTGCAGTGACGTTATATATACCATTCGATTCGCACGTACCCATTCCGGAGCACATCAAACAGCGCTGAGCACTCGCCATTTCCTTTTTTCTTTTTAGAGCTCTAGACATCACAATCAGCTGCATCGATCTTAACAATTAGCTCCTCGACTGGAACTGTAACAATCACCAACATGGAGGCCCAGAATCAAGAGGTGGCCGCCCTGGTGCGAAAGATCGCAGGCCTCCACGCCGCCATCGCCAAGCTGCCGTCGCTGAGCCCGTCCCCCGACGTCGACGTGCTGTTCACCGCCCTCGTCGCCGCGTGCGTCCCGCCGAGCCCCGTCGATGTGGCCCAGCTGGGCCCGGAGGCCTGGAGGATGCGGGAGGAGCTCGTCCGCCTCTGCTCTGACGCCGAGGCGCGGCTCGAGGCGCACTACGCCGACGCGCTCGCCGCCCTCGACGACCCGCTCGACCACCTCGCCCGCTTCCCGTACTACGGCAGCTACGTCTGCCTGAGCGAGCTGGAGCACGGGCTCCTGGCACGCTACGTGCTGCCGGGCCTCGTCGCGCCGGCGCGCGTCGCGTTCGTCGGGTCGGGCGCGATGCCGCTCAGCTCGCTCCTGCTCGCCGCGCGCCACATGCCGGGCGTGGTCTTCGACAACTACGACCGGTGCGGCGCGGCCAACGACCGGGCGAGGAGGCTGGTGCGCGCTGCCGCGGCGACGACAAGGGCGGCGTGGGCGCGCGCATGTCGTTCCGCACGGCCGACGTCGCGGACCTGACGAGAGAGCTCGGCGCGTACGACGTGGTCTTCCTGGCGGCGCCCGTCGGCGTGGCGGCGGAGGAGAAGGTCAGGGTGATAGCGCACCTGGGCAGGCACATGGCAGCCGGCGCGGCCCTCGTCGTGCGGAGCGCGCACGGGGCGCGCGGGTTCCTGTTCCCCGTCGCGGAGCCCGAGGACGTCGGGCGGGGCGGGTTCGACGTGCTGGCCGTGTACCACCCCGACGACGACCAGGTGATCAACTCCGTCATCGTCGCGCGTAAGGCGGCGGACGGACGCCGCCGGAACGGGCACGCGCCGCCGGTGTTGAGCCCGCCGTGCAGGTGCAGTTGCTGCAAGGCGGAGGCGGCGCGCTCCGGGAGAGGGAGGAGATGGTCGCTAAGGAGCTGTCATCTTGACGCGATGGACGAAATACGGAGACGCGCATGGTGAATTGGTGATTGGTGGCTGATTGTCAGTTGTTGTTTGATCACTACAAATCTCTCGTGGAACCAAGGAATACTAGGTGTTTGTAACTGTAATAACCGTCGAAAATAAAAGGAATTCTTCCTTCAAGTGTAGTATTACTGTGGCTGTAGTGATATCTGGACAGCTGTTCTGGCGTCAGTCATCTCGAACTCAACAAGCAAAGAAGCATGTTTTGCTCAAGTGATAGACGGTAGAAAAAAGTACGGCATTCCGATTTATTTTCTCATCAATGGCTGAGTGAAGTGCACCGTGTTCGGTTAACACTCCTTGGTGTTCTGCGAAGATCCAACAGATCCAAAAGGGCAGTAAGTTACAGGTTAGTAATCTCTCAAAAGAGCAGGAGGAAACAAGCACAAGGAACAAAAAGGGGGAAATGGCTTGTAATTGCCGGTGTGGTGCCGCACTGTGGCACAGCCCATAAGCTTTTAAAAGGCAATTCTTCCCGCATCCAGACCATCTTAAAATCGTTTTAAGTGAGGTAACTTAGTACATGCCCAGCAAGCTACTATTAAAACCATGATCATATTTCATATTACTACTTCAGATGGAAGAAGAATTGCTACATGCCTGCACCCACTACAAAATAGCAATACAGAAAGTAGGGCAATGAATGATATATTGATATGGTATCAACCAAAATGCAAACTTAATGAGAAGTGCACACAGCAAGAGAGAGAACCACAAGTACACCAGTACCAGAAAGATTGTTAGATTAGTTCCATTCTATGAGCTAAACACCTCGATCGGCATAATTTGGTGATTAACATGTCAGCATCCATCCCCAGCCAGTTTCTCCCAAATTCGTGCTCATGAACTCATTTGAAATCTCTGCGCAGCCACGAGATGTCACAAGACTGCGCTAGGTGAAGCTCAGACTATGCTTCTTTTTTCTCTTTAGACCCCCTGCATAGAAAATGTCTTGTCATATTAAGGTAAGGTGGCCAAGACACAGCAGTACAACACTTGTCTTATAATGGAAAATTCGTGTGAGCTATAAGCCTATAATTTGATAGTAGTTTGTTAAGCTTAAACATATAATAAAAAACATGACCACTAAAGGTTATATGCACAAAACAGTAGCATTTGTGTGCAACTCCCAGTTCTTCATGGGAGCCTACTTAACCTATTTAGCGCAAGAGAGTTTTTGTGTATAGACCAGAAGAAGAATGCAAGATAGATGGGCTGAACAAAAGGATAATGGAGATTCTAGCAGTAATAAGAGGATTTAAGGGTAGTAAACACTCGATTGGAATCGACAGGGAAACTCATTCTCTAGGCAACCACGCTATCAGAACCAGGGATGAAAATCCCGGCCGATAACCGGCGGTTACCGGCCGGTAACCGGATACCGGGGCCCGGGCGGGACGGAAAATTTGGATTTTGGTTTTTTGCTTTGATTTGGCCGAAATCAGGTTCCCTCCCCCCCCCCCTGCCCCCTCTTGCTGCATTGGAAGCATTGGATGCTTTGCATGTGACCTTTTGCTAGCTTTGGACAAACTTTAAAGTTTAGACTTTAGACAGCATGTGGCATGTGCATGTCTGCATGTGACTTGTCTCCAGAGAGCATGTGAGCATTTGTCCCCCTCCTTCTTCCTCTTGTGAGTGCAAAGCAGCCATAAGTTTCCTCGTGTTCACTTGCCTCCCTCCTTTCCTCCCTCCACTGCAAAGCAAGGCAGCAGCAGCAAGCACACAGCAGGAGCAATAGCATAGGTATGGTATCTCCCTTTCATATTTGTAGCTTCAAACTCTAAAACTCTAGCATATTCACAAATGCATATTCACTATGGTAGTCAATGTTTGTTGTTTCTTTTGTACTACTACACTATGGTAGATATTTATCCAGTTTACAAATGCATATTCACTATGGTAGATATTTATCCAGTGCTTGTATACCAGTCCAGTCCGGTATTAGTGCCTTGTACTCCTATATTGCTTTTGAATTGACCCATTTTTCATCCTGTATGGATTAATGTAGGTGATGGCTTCTAATTCTATCAATGTTTGGGACCATGGAGAGAGACTAGGAGGTGCTGGTTGGAAGTGTAGATATTGTAATGTAACGAAATCAGGCGGAGGTGTCACCCGCCTAAAAGAACATCTTGCTGGGAGACATGGAGATGTTATTGTTTGCAGTGGGGTTCTGGCGGAAGTCCGAAGGCTCATGCTGGCAAGTCTTCAAGAAGCGAAGGCAAGAAAGAAAGCTATTAAAGATCAACGACTACGAATGGAGCAAGCTGCAGGAGAGCCTATAGCTTGTGGGCCATCATCTCAAGATGTCTTCGATGATGACGAGGAAATGCAGATGGAATGGGCTCGCCGAGAGTCGTTGGAGGTACATCGGCTCCAACAAAGGGCAGCAGCCAGGGGTGGAACGTTTGAACATGGTGGTGGCAGTGGAAGTGGTAGGGGAAGTGGAAGTGGCAGGAGAAGTGGAAGTGGCAGGGGAAGTGGTGGCATTTCTAGGTCACAGTCCATGAGAGTTGATTCAGATATTTTAGCAGCTGAGGCATCCCGCCAAACCCGCATTGATACAACACTACGTGGAGGCTCAAGGTCAAAACTTGGGAAACTTTGGTCTAAGTGGTTCCATAGTAATGACATTCCTGGAGTAAAGGCAGAGTGTCCTTATTTTCGTGCTGCCATCAAAGAGACACAAAAACTTGGTGAAGGCGTGGCGTCACCAAGAGGCCATGAAATCGATGGGCTATATCTTGATGAAAACGAACAAGATATAAAGCAGTATGTAGCACAGTTCCAAGATGACTGGGATATATATAAAGTCTCTGTCATGTGTGATTCATGGACATGACCTACACACATGAGTATAATTAACTTCATGTTGTACTGCAATGAAAGAATGTTTTTCCATAAGTCGCTGAATGCAAGCGGTGAGATGCAAAATCTTGACTTTTTACGTAATACGTTGTGAACGAAGTTGGACATCGACATATTATGCAGACAGAATGACAACGGTGCAAACTACAAGAGAGCATGTGAACGGTAATTGAAGAGTATCCAACTTTAGTCTGGCAGCAGTGTATGCGGCACATACCGTCAACCTCATGTTGAAGGATGTCGGCCGATTCCACGAGGTTCTTTGCAGCTTGTCAAGTCGGCCAAGAGGATTTGTCGGTTCCTATACAACCATGGTCGCCTCCATAATGAAATGCGGAACATATTGGAGGAGAGATAGTTCGTCCAAACGCCACAAGGTTTGGAGCGACATTTTTTTTCTTGAAAAGTTTTTGGGATAGAAAAGACAAATTTATGAAGTGGATGGTGTCGATGTGTGGACCTCCAACCATTTGTGCACGATCAAGAAGAAGGAGAATACATGTATTCTGTCTCACATGTAGACAATGGTGGACCTCTATGCATTGGGTCATTAAACTGGTAGAACCAATTTATCGACTACTAAGATTTGCGACCAACAGAGACCATAGCTCGTGGCGGGGACGATTGGTAAAACATATGAACTCAAGCATGAACTTGAAGACGCATTGACAAACGATCAGGCTACCTATGATCGTGTTATGGAGGTAGTGAATAAAAGAGTTTCAATGCTCAAGAACCGCACCTATGTGATTGCAGGCAAGTAGATAGTTTCCTAAATCCTAACACATAAATGATATTTGTTGTATTTTTTCTAACATTGTAAGTGTGTTTGGACAATGGGTGCTAAACCCGCAAAACCACAACCAATATGGTTTGGCGAAGAATGTAGCCCTCGCCGCTTCAGTGACAATGGCAATTCAAAGAATAGCCGATACACCGAGGAGGCAAGGTCAGGCTCTAGGCGAGCTAGAATTCTATCGTGTCGACGAGGCCTATTTGCTTCACATGAGGCTCACATTAGTGCATCTCGTCATACTGCAGATATGTTTTTATCAACTTATATATACATAGAAAATCAACCGTCATTATGAGTTTAATGTAATTTTCATGTTACTTGTAGCTACATGGTGGATGACTTATGGAGCGGAGACACCAAAACTACAAAAATATGCCTTATGGATTATCTCATAATGTGTTTCCTCCGAAGGATGTGAGCGTAATTGGAGCACATTTGCTTTGGTGCATACACAATTGAGGAACCGTCTTGGGTACAAGAAACTACATAAGCTCGTATATGTCCACTTCAATCTAAGGCTACGATTGCAAGAGCATGAGACTAGAAATGAGGATAGAGATGTAGATCCTTTAGGCGATATAATTAATGCCAATATGTACGACAGGAATAACCCAATCCATGAGTGGCTTGATAGCTCCGTGATAGAATCAGAGCCCGTACTAGACGAGGAAGGTGAGCCCCCCATTCCATCCAAGATTGTAGTTGATGCCATCCCTGAGGAGGAACTGGAAGAAGCACTAGATGATCAACCGTTGAAGGAATGGACAAAGACAACTATTGGGAAGAGTCATATTGGGAAAAGGAAATATTGTAGCAAATCGACTGCAAAATTGGCTGCAGACTTTGCCTCTCTTACACAAAACAAGAAACAAGTGGCTCATAGGAAGAAGAATGATAAGAAGAAGAAAAAGAACATTGAGGAGGACATTGTGGGAAGCGATGAAGAAACAGAAAGTCCGCCATCTGATGAAGTGCAGTACCAAGAGTCTGCTGACAGTAGCTCTCCGTCGTCCGATGATGGTGATGATGGTGGTGATGATGGTGGTGCTGATGGTGGGACAACTCAAGATGCAGCACAAGACCAACCATTGGAATTTACCTGCGAGCAAAATTTCACGCATGCTACCCAAGATGAAGACCATGGTTGTCATGCTTCAAGACCAATTCGTAAGATCTACGAGAGGGGTAAGAGTCGCAAAAAAGATCAATCTCGGCCACATGACTCTTCTTCCTATGAATCCCATGCTAGCTCAAGGACTTATGGACGTCGAGATGCCAACCTATTACCTTCTGGTGATGATTCTCATTCATCAGACACTTCTTATCCTACTCACCATTACGGTCTTGTACCATTCAACAACAATTCAAGAATGGTTTATCAGTGGGTGGAACCAGAGTATTACCAACAAATTTATAATCATTGGCTACGACATATCCATGAAACATACACTTGGGATCAATACAAAGCCTACCTTGCTCAATATGAAGGTCTAGTACTCTTTGATAATAATGAGTATATTGAACAACCTTCGCGTTTCTCGACAATGTATTGGTATGAATTGTCACCATTATTGTTTAGAGTATGTTAGTCAAGTTAATTTTCATTACCATTAACTCATGTTTTTATTATTTTAGATCTTTGCTCGGGGAGAGGGCGCGCCAGAGAGTGAAGCTAGCAAGGTTTTCTCTATTTTTGCAATTGCTACTTCATTAAACTCTTGGAGGATTGCTACTTCATTAGACTCTTGGAGGATTGCTTGGTTGAAAGGAATTTAACTTGGATTTACTCAATTAACGCTTGAAGTTGCATACTATATACCTTCTTGAATCGGCTTAACTAGTTAGCATTGTTATTTATGATTATCGAATTCCTGCAATTTCGGTTTTGCGATTTTTCCGGGTTTTACGTTCTTATCGGTTTTTATGAATCGGCCGGTAACGATTCGATTCGATCGGCCGTTTGCGAATCCAAATCTCCTTTGTCGAATTTCATCCGGTTTTTGCGGTTTGGCGAATCGATCAGCCGATTCATATCGGGCCCTAGCGAAATAACTTGCAGAATGGGTTTTCAACCCTTGATCAAAACTATACAAAGCAAGGTCAAAAATCTGAAGATGAAACACGAAGGAAGAATCAAGAAAAAGATACACACACACACACACATGTTATAGAGCAAGACGCGGCGCGCGCAAAGAAAGCGTCTGAACGGTATCAAGGGTGTTTGTAGTGACACGTGAACGATGTCGAGTGAACAAGATTACCCCGCTGATCTTAGAGCACAACTGTTTCCCATACATTGTCAAAAGCGTTTCCTAGGATAAAGAATATTTTGTTAGATACATTATTTTGAGATTCTTTATCTATCAGTTATTATTAGAAATATGATCCTAATTATTAGAAAGGTTATTTTTAATAGTTGGAAAGATTAGATTGGATTGATAGGTTTCCTTATAGATTATTTCCTAGACGTCAAATCGGATTGTCCCAATAAAAGAGATATCTTGTTTCCATTATCAATCAAGCAATGAGAAATAAAAAATTCAACTAAGGCTTAGAGCCTCGCTACTTAGACAGGAAAAAGCCCTACCAGCGGTTAGATGAGGGCGAGTACCCTACCCTCGGTCATCGGACCCGTACCCCAACAATTACCACAACATTTGGTATCAGAGTCACCCACCATGTCTTCCGGTGCCGAACTATCTCACTTCACTATGTTGAAGGCTGCTAACAAAAAGATGATGGCCTCAATTGACAACATGATGGCTATCCTCAAAAAACGTGGGCATTCATGGTCAAGTTGAAGGAGCAGCAGGAGACGTCGCGTGCCATTGCAATGGTGGTGCTACCATCACCTTCCTCAACGGCGCCACCAACGCCACCCCAGTGGGCATTGCTACCCTTGGTTGCACCCCCGGTGCGGCGCCGCTGGAGGAAGGATGCCGCTGTCCAACGGCGATCTTTTCCATACGACCGACCAATGTTGTGCCATAGGCAAAGCAGAGCACAATAACTGAGGAGCCAGTGTCGCCGTCGCGTCCTTCCCGCCACCGTCACGTTCCAGAGCAGTAAGGGCGTAACAGTTGCCCTATATCGGTTGCCCATGCCGCCAACGTCTTCCTCGACGCCACAACATTCTAAGGCGTTTCTTCCTTGGACACCATACGTCAGAGTATCACTGATCTGCTCTCAAGCGAATCGACGTTGGTATCGGATACTCTTGTCAACATAGGGCCTCCAAGGACTTCAACCATGGCCACCACCACAGCTCGAGGACGAACTGCCTCGCCGCAAGGGGTGTAATGTTATGGAGCAAGACGCACCGCACCGCAGTAGGCGTGTGAACGGTAGCGACGCGCAAACAATGCCAAGCTACTGTAGCGCGCGTGAACAGTATCCCCGATGATACTGTAGCACGGTACGTGGCTAATGAGTTTCCTAGGATAAAGAATATTTGGTTAGGTAGATTATTTTAGGATTCCTTATCTATCTAGTTATTGTTAGGGATAGGATCTTATTTATTAGGAAGATTATTTTTAATAGTCAGAAAGATTAGACTGGATTGATAGGTTTCCTTATATTTCTTAGGCGTCATATCAGATTGTCCCTATAAAAGAGATATCATATTTCTATTATCAATCAAGCAATGAGAAATAAAAAAATGCAACTAAGTCTCAGAGCATCGCTACCCGGACATGGAAGAGCCATATCGACGATTAGATGAGGGCAAGTTCTCTACCCTCGATCCTCGGACCCGTATCCCAATAGTTACCACAACACACCATAAAAACTTTAAACACTTTTTTTTTCTTCAATTGAGGACAGAGCAGTGGCACATCATAAAATTATAAAATTTGGAACATATTTCTAACGACCCAAGAGCCAGCCCCTCAGAGAAACAGTTGGCCTTTCATCCCTGCTACACCTAATATAGTTAAGAACACACGCAGCAAACAGCCGCAGCATACTTGCTATATATTGTCGGACGGTACTGTTACCGGTCCGAGATTACAGCCGTTGCCGAGATACATCAGAATCATAGAATCAGGGATTACAGGGAAAGTTAAGATTACAGAGATTATGTACCAAATATACATATCCTATTGTTCAACAGTAGTTAACCCGGTTTTTTTTAGTTCTGGACCATTAGGTAACACCGTAACATATTCAACTCCGTACACTAGTCTCACACTCTTGCTCGCTACTCAGAGACCAGCATCCTCGTTGGTAGACTGAATAAACCAGAAATGGCCGATAGGACCATCCTCGTCCACCCCCAACTACGCACACGTTCATGCATACAATACCAACAGCCATACGCCTTCTTCCGCTTGATCACTCAGGCCACATTGCGCCTTGTAAGTCTGCACATACGCATATCTGGCCTGCAATGTACTCAAGTGAAGAGAATACTTTAATCCCCATTACCCCAACAACACCAACCTTCTAAATTCTCTATCCCGCCTCCATCGATCAGACCATGAACAATGTGCATGGATCCTAAAGGAAACCAACTAAAAAAAACTCCTAATCATTGCTAGCTCAAGATTTGCTTGGTATAAGCAAGCCGAATTCTTTTTTATTTTGACCCCCTGACGTCAATCAATTGCAAATCTAGCCCCCTTTCCTTTTTTTTTTTTTTTGCAAATCTAGCCCCCCCTCTCCTTCGCTCGAGGCGGACACCGGCCTTGGCGCGTGGGTGCGGCCACTTCCCACGGTGCGTGAGCGCGGAAAGTCACTTCTTGCGGTGCCCGAGCGCGGAAACTCTTCGTTTCCGCGGTCGCCGTCCATTCCCGCGGAGATTCGTGCGGAGCGGCCACTTTTCGCGCTCCCCGAGCGCGGAAGGAGAGGGAAGGGGGCTAGATTTGCAAAAAAAAAAGGAAAGGGGTTATATTTGCAATTGATTGACGCGAGGGGGCCAAAATAAAAAAAGGATTCTAAGCAAGCCATAGCCATAGCAACTCCCCCTATTATGGCTTATTTGGATAAGAGGGAATTAGGTCCAATCCCTTCGGATGCGCAGGTAAATTGAACTAAAATCCCCACCTATCCCTTCTAATCCCCACCTATCCAAACAAGATCTAAAATGGTCACTAAATTTGTAAAAAATAAAATAAAAAATCCTAGTAGCATAAAGAGGGAACCTCTACCTGCTCTCCCTGGGAATGGGATCCCACTGGAGCCCCCCCCTCCCTCATCTCCCTATCCCTGTTCCTCCCCAACTCGCGCTGCCTCTCCGCCTTCCCCTCCTCCCTCTCGTGCCACCTCGGCCCACTGCTCCCGCCCCACCTCCCCCTCCCACCGTGCCACCAGAACGTGTCGCACCTGCGCCGCCAACACCTCTCCCCCACTTCCTCCCTTTCGTGCCTCCTCTCCATCCCTTCCCTCCCACCATCTCCATCCCACTCATGGCGGCTCATTGCCTTGCCTCTGCCTTGCCATTCTTGCTCTGTATTTCTTCTTTGCCTGTTGGATTAATTTCCTGTTATGTGGACCTACATGAGTTTATATATATATTAGCTATCTATCTTTTGGTTTGGGTCAAATATATAAAGTGATCAAATAAAGTATTTATTAAGAGCCCAAGTATCTATTAAGAAAAATATGGACTTGGATTTTAAATCTGTGTAGAGACCTATTTAGAATCTATCTCTATTGATGGGCCGAGATAGGATTATATACTAAAAGCTATAAATAAGGGCCAGGTTCTCTCATCAAGGTAATACATGCCATACCACCTATCACCATCCATAGTTGGAACTTGTAGCTTACCTCTTGGTGGGAAAGACCAAACATAGGTAGACAGAGCAATTGATCATCTATTACTTCAGATCAATTCTTCATCGAACAATGGTATCGTCATCTGGTATGTTTATGAGTTTACAGATTTGATTGTGTGTTGCAATAACCGCATATGAGATCCTTTTTTTGTTTTGTTCTGATTATCTGGTCTAGATCAATTTTAATCTAAAAATTGGTATCGGAGCTAATATGTGAGTTTTGCAACCTGTTATCTATTTTTCAAGTCTGGCCGATCACCCTCTACTTCCGCTAATTTTGCGCTAGCGAGTTCGGCTACGCTCGCTGCTTTCGCATCTGGTCTGCCTCCGTTTCTTTTCCCCTTTAGATCGGTTCTTGAACATCGATGATGCGCTTCTTCCCCCCGGGCTAGATCGGTTTTTCCTTCGGTTGGATTTGTTTTGTTCTTGCCTCTTCTGATGTGCGTCTACCCCGACGGGATCCTTTGCATGCGCCGCGTGCCTTTCTCTGCTTCCGTTGCGTTCGGATCTGCATCGAGTGCCCTTCGGTCGCCGCCACCTCCGCGTGTTGCTGCGAACCGCCTCCGCGCGACTTCTTGTGCACCGCCACCGCACGTCTACTCGGGATTCCACCCAGTCTGCGCCTTCGGGGCGCCGCGGGCGTTCTGTGGCCGCGACCCCATCCGGCTTCTGCCACCTCGGTGCGCCGCGGATCCTTTGGGCTTCCGTCCCTCTGCGCGCAAGCCCTCTAGATCCCGCTGCCTCTGCACTGCGACGCCTCCAGGTTTTCTCCGGCTCCGTACAACCGCGACCCCGTCTGCGCCGCCTCTGGCTCCGCGCGACCGTGAACCCCCTCAGGTTTTTCCGCCGCTTCCACGCCTGCTGCGGCCTGTTGTTCCTGCGCCTCGCGTGCACTCACTACGCTGACGTGGCCATTTGATTTGCCGCCTCCATGTATTGCCGCACCGACTTTAGCATTTTGGTTTTAGCCATTGCAGTTTAGGGTAATTGTGGTAAAAATTTTGCATTAAGGATTATTTGTGATTAAGCTTTTGCATTACTGATTATTCCTGCAACTTCAATTTGTCTTAGTTCTGGGTTATCTGGGTTAAATTCTTGCTATTTTTGGTATAGTCATTTAAATGCAATACTGTCTGTCTTGCATTTGGTCATGATTTGCTTTTAGCAATTTGGTTATGGTGCTTCAGTGCTTGTGAGAATCATGTTATGCATTATGATGGTAAATTATGGAATCTCAGGATATCCTCTTTTAATGAATGATTGGATTGAGTCAAATTTGGAAAGCTAGTATTCTACATAGGTTAATTGAAATTCTATGTTGCCAAAGCAACCTCATGTAGGTTACTTTATTCAGAACAACTAAGCATTTTTTTGTATGTATAATTCATGCATCTATTGACTAGCCCAAAGGAAAGTCAATATTTGGCCGAATTATATATGCAGCTGTGGCAACAAATATGTAACAGTTATCAAGTTTTCATGTGAACAATAAGTTGGAGCAAAGTAAGGCATATTGTTTTGACATGATTTACTTTTAGTATTTGATTGCTACATCAAGGTTACCGCTTGCAAGTTAATATTTCTGTCCAAAGACTAAATATTAATATAGCGCTAGGTATCTTGCGTGATGGAATATACCAAATTTTGAATCAAACTTTAAGTATGTTATTCATGTTCTGATATATGCATTTATTTTATTATTTTATTTCAGCTGCAAATCCTGCTTCCAATATTTCTGCTAGCATCAATTCTATACCTATACTTACTGGTGCAAACTTTAAAGAATGGAAAGAGAACATTTTGATCGTTCTTGGGGTAATGATACCTTGCACTTCGTAAAGAACAACCTGATGCTTTTGTGGCTAACAACTCCACTGATGAAAAGATGGAGTTTGAGAAGTGGGATCGTTCAAATCGCATGAGTCTTATGATCATGAGGCATGCTGTTCTGAAAGTGTTTCGGGATAACACATCAGAACAGGTCACTACAACTAAGGTTTTTCTTGACAGTCTTGAGCAAAGATTTGCCAAAAGTAAAAAAAGGCTTAAACAAGTACGCTTTTGGCAAAACTTATCTCAATGAAGTATAGAGGTAAAGGAAACATAAGGGAGTACATTATGGAAATGTCTCATCTTGTTTCAAAATTAAAGGCACTCAAGTTAGAGCTATATGAGGATTTGCTCGTGCATTTAATTTTGATATCCCTTCTTGCACACTTTAATCAGGTCAAGGCGAGCTATAACTATCAAAAGAACAAATGGTCCCTCAATGAGCTCATCTCCTATTGTGTGCAAGAGGAGGATAGATGGAAACAAAATAGAATAGAAATTGCTCATTTGGCTATGACCCCTAAAGTAGAAAATAACAAGAGGAAGAGCAAAGAAGCTGCAAGTGTACCATCCATAAAGAAGAAACAAGGACCTGAATTGGCTTGTTTCTTTTGTAAGAAGGATGGTCACGTAAAGAAGGATTGTATCAAATATCATACTTGGCGTGCTAAGAAAGGTACAATTCTTACTATGGTTAGCTCTGAGGTTAACTTAACTTATGTACTTGAACACACTTGATGGTTAGACTCTAGTGCAACATCTAACATCAGCGTATCAATGCAAGGTTGCCTGAACCGCCGAAAGCCAAGTGATGCTAAAAGATTCATTTATGTGGGTGATGGCAAGAAGGTGGAAGTTGAGGCTATAGGCACATTTAGGTTGCTGTTAAAGACATGATATTATCTGGATTTGAAAGAGACTTATATTGTACCGTCTTTTTAGCAGAATTTGATTTCTATTTCTGTATTGGACAAATCAAGTTATAATTGTTCTTTCAAAAATGGTTTATTTAGTCTTTTTCAGAATTCCAAAAAAGTTAGTACCGGTTCTTTAATTTGGCATGACAACCTGTATTTGTTTGATATTATTGCCTCATATAATGAAGTCCTGCATACGGTTTCTTGTGGTATAAAGAGAAAATTTACAAATGAGAAATCAAGTTCCTTGTGGCAAAGTGTTTAGGTCATATCTCCATGTAGAGAATTAAGAGGCTTGTATCAGAAGACATTTTAGATCCCCTGAATTTCACAGATTTCAATATTTGTGTTAATTGTATTAAGGGGAAATAAACAAATATGAGGAAGTTAAGTGCTAATAGAGCTTCAGACGTCTTAAAACTGGTACATACGGATATCTGCGGCCCATTTCCCTACGGCTTCTTGGAATGACCTAAGGTATTTTATCACGTTCATAGACAACTTCTCGCGATATGGTTATATTTATCTTATTCATGAGAAGTCACAGTCCCTAGATGTATTCAAAAATTTTAAAGCTGGGGTGGAAAACCAACTTGACAAAAGAATTAAGGTCGTTCGATTTGACTGTGGTGGAGAATACTATGGCAGAAATAACAGATCAGGTGAATAATGTCCAGGACCTTTTGCTAAATTCCTAGAGGAATGCAGGATCATCCCTTAATATACCATGCTAGGATCTCCTAGTATGAACGGTGTTGTTGAGAGGCGAAATAGGACTCTTAAGTATATGGTGAGGAGTATGATTAGTAATTCTACCTTACCAAAGTCTCTCTAGAGAGAAGCGTTGAAAACTACAACTTATTTACTCAATAGAGTACCAACTAAGGCGACTAATAAAACCTCGTACGAACAATGGATAGGCAAAAAGCCTAGCATCAGGCAAGTACGTACATGGGGATGTCCATCTGAGGCAAGGCCGTACAGGCCTAATGAGAAAAAAAAAGGACTCAAGAACTATTGGTAGCTATTTTGTTGGTTATTCTGAAAGATCTAGGGGTTACAAATTCTATGATCCCACTACGAAGACAATTTTTGAAACAGAAAATGCCCAGTTCTTTGAGGATGTTGAGTTTGAATGGGGAGATATGGTAAGGGACATTAATTTTGAAGAGGTTTTTGAAGAAGATTTATTTTCTCTTCCTTTGGTTATTTCTAATAATGATCGGGGTCAGGTCATTTTACCCGGTATTATTGAGGAAAATGCAAATCAAAATAATGTCCATGAGGTTCCTCCACAAAATGATGTTCTTACAAAAGAACAAACTCATCAACCTCAAGAACTAGTGCCATTAAGGAGATCCACTAGAAAAAGAAGAAATGCAACCCCTAATGATTACATTATCTTTCTTCAGGAAAATGAGGCTTGTAGTGAAATTTTGGGAGACGATCCTATCGATCTCCAAAAAAACCCTACAAAGCCCAAATTCTATTAAATGGATCAATGCCATAAATGAAGAGTTCAAATCCATGAAGAACGATGGTGTTTGGGATCTTGTCCCATTGCTAGAAAAGAAAGAAACCAATTGGTTGCAAATGGTTATTTAAGACCAAACGGGATTCGAAAGGCAATGCGAAAAGATATAAGGCTCGTCTTGTTGCTAAAGGATATACTCAAAAAGAAAGCATAGACTGTAAAGAGACTTTCTCTCTTGTTCCTTCGAAAGACTCTTTTAGGGTCATTATGGCACTTGTGACACATTTTGATCTTGAGCTTCATCAGATGGATGTAAAAACAGCGTTCCTAAATGGAAACATTGATGGGACGATTTATATGGAGCAACTAGAAAACTTTATGGTCGATGACCTGAAGCACATGGTATGCAGATTAAAGAAATTCATATATGGGCTCAAACAGTCTTCCCGGCAATGGTAACATAAATTTCATGAGGTTATTATCTTTTTTGGTTTTGAGGTAAATACAGTTGAGGATTGTGTGTATCATAAATTCAGTGGAAGTAAGTTTATATTTTTTGTTATGTATGTTGATGATATTTTACTTGCATGCAACGATATAAGTCTGTTGTATGAAACCAAGAGATTTGGCGCTAAAAATTTCGAGATGAAGCATCTTGGTGATGCTTCTTTTGCATTAGGAATTCAAATATACTAAGATCGCTCTCAAGGTATACTTGGATTATCACAAAAGAACTATATCGCTAAAGTATTGCAAAGATTTGGTATGCAGAATTGTAAACCTTTGAATACCCCTATGGCTAAAGATGAAAAAGTCAGTCTTAGCCAATGCCCTAAGAATGATTTTGAGGCTAAGAAAATGCAAAATATCCCCTATTCATCTTTGATAGAGAGCTTGATGTATGCTCAAGTTTACACTAGACTAGATATAGCATATATTGTTGAAATGCTAAGAAGGTATTTAAGCAATTCAGGATTGGATTGTTAGGTCGCAACAAAACAAGTGTTGCGGTATTTGCAAAAGACAAATGATTTCATGCTCGCATATAGGAAATCGGATCAGTTGGAGATCATTGGGTATTCTAATTCTGATTTTGCTGGTTGCCAAGATACTCCCAAATCCACTTTAGGTTACATTTATCTACTTAGTAGAGGTACAGTTTCTTGAAAAAGCGCTAAGCAGTCACTCATCACCTTGCCCACAATGGCAGCTGAGTATGTTGCTTGCTATGAGGATTCAAATCATGGGATATGGTTGCAAAACTTTGTCACAGGGCTGCGGATTTTAGATCAGGTCGACAGACCACTAAAGTTATATTGTGACAACAAGTCTGCAGTTATGTATTCTAATAACAACAGGAGCTCGTCAAAGTCTAAGCATATAGACATCAAGTTCCTAGTTGTGAAAGAAAGAATTCAGAGTGGTAAATTGTCAATTGAGCGTATAGGTACAAACTCCATGATTACGGATCCGTTCACTAAAGGTTTGACACCTAAAGTGTTCTATGAGCATGTTGCTCATATGAGTGCGATTTCATATGAGGAATTCAGTTCTAGTGGGAGTTTGTAATCTTTCCTTATGCTCATGTAACAATACTAGTTTAGTGTAAAGACCTTCAGTTATATTCTCTAGAGAAATAAAATTTATGTTCTTTTACTATGAATTTATATCATCTCATTAGGTACTGAGAAGATATTTTGATCTCATAAGGAATAAAGTTGGACCAGTTAGAAACAGGCATGTTATAATCACATCTTATGTAATTTCCATGCTATACATCCATTTTTGTTCCATGTCATTCTTTTATGTTGACATATGTGACTATTGATGTGCTGAGTTACGCTTAAAGTGACAAAGACCACTTTGATTCTATGTTGATATAATGGATGAACCGGATTGGTTTAAAGATGCTCATAACATAGATATTTTTTTTTGAGCTTATAAAGTTTTTAATATGTATTCACTCATTTAGTCCAAGTGGGTGATTGTTGGATTAATTTCCTGTTATGTGGACCTGCATAAGTTTATATTCATATTAGCTATCTATCTTTTGGTTTGGCTCAAATATATAAAGTTCTCAAATAAAGTATTTATTAAGAGTTCGAGTATCTATTAAGGAAAAATATGGACTTAAATTTTAAATCTGTGTAGAGACCTATTTAGAATCTATTTTTATTGATGGTCCGGGATAGGATTCTATACCAAAAGCTATAAATAAGGGTCAGGTCCTCTCATCAATGTAATACATGTCATACCACCTATCCCCATCCATAGTTGAAACTTGTGGCTTACCTCTTGATAGGAAAGACCAAACCTAGGTAGACAGAACAATTGTTTATCTACTATTTCAGATCAATTCTTTATCGAATAATGGTATCGTCATCTAGTATGTTTCTAAGTTTACAAATTTGATTGTGTATTGCAATAACCGTATATGAGATCTTGTTTTTTTAGTTCTGATCATCTGGTCTAGATCAGTTTTAATCTAACACCCCCTCCCTCTCCTTACCGTCGCGGTGCTGGTGCGGTGACCCTGCGGCCGTGGCGGCGGCCGTAGCCTGCTCGAGGTAGTCGCACTCGTCGAACTCTGCGGCCATTGATCGAGCTCGCACGATTTGGGAGGTGTTTCTCTTCCTTTTTCGGCTTTTTTTTTTGAGACTCTTCAGTGCCGACTGCCGAGCAAGGAAACGTCAAACAAGGCTGGGTTTATGCATATTTCTAAGAATCGGACCGGTGATTGAACCGGCGCCCTTGCCGATCCGCCGGTTCGTTTATATTAATATTTATTGGTTTAGCGTTACTTTTTATTCCGAAAATTACATTTGTATTTGTGTCCGACAGATACAAACTGTCAACAGCTCAAGCAATGATCCACAGTCCAAAGTCCAGACAACAAAGATGACGTTAATACAAGTTCGTAAATCGTAACAGAATTTCTGGTGGAGTCACTGTCGACTCTCCATAGAATCCATTCATCCATCGCTATATTTAAGTATGGAACAACAGATCAAAATACAGCAAGAAGCCAAGAACACCAAAGCAAAAACAAAGAAATGAAAAAAAGAACGCCGTCAAACTTAAGATCCGTGCAGTGGCGAAGCCATGAGAAAAATAGAGAAGGTGCTAAGGCTAAGGTTGAGGCTAACATAAGAGGAGAGCTCACCAGCTTCTTCTTCGCCGCGTTCGCGCCCTGGCTCACCGCGCCCTTGTTGCCGAGCCGCGTCTGTGCCCGCGCCCTGTCTCACTGTCACCACGCCCTCGCTGCCTCTTCACACCGGCGCCCTGCCTCTCCACGCCTGCGCCCGCGTTTGGGGATCGGGGAATGGGGATGGACCGATGGAGTGATGCGGTCTTAATCCTCTTAGACCTGGTTTGACGGCAGCAGATTTGTTGTAGTGTGCTGTGACGGCGGTAACAAAGAAGGATACCCTTACTAGCCCTAGACTCTCCGGTCCTCACCTCAGGCACGAATTGGGTCGGTTGTCTCATCTTTCTACGTGCTATTACCGCGCTAAACAAGAGCCGGAGGTTTAGTTAAAACCGTCCTGGTTTGCCGGTTCTGTCATAAATCGCGCCGTTCAGCTGGTTTTTTGGTTCAATAGCATGAACTTCTTCGGCCCGTGGAGGTCACCGGTTTAACCACGGGTTCGGTTTGGCTTTTTTAAACGATGGGTTTATGAGGTTTTGGTTTGATGGGCCTGGTTTGGGCTTCTTGGGTCCAGAACCGGCCCACTACGGACTGGACAATTTGAGTTATCTATTTAATTGGGCTAATCTGGACGTGGCACTAAAAGCGGGCCCATTTACATCATGGGCTATACAATACGTGTAACCAGTAAGAACAAACTAGCTGTAAAAAAAGCTGAGGATACGCTCGGAAGCAGGTAGCCCGTCCGGCCTCGATCCCTGGATCGAACTCGTGTCCCACCTGTCTATATTTAGGTGGTTTAAGGGCCATTTAGATGGTTAGATTTAGTACACATATAGATGTGTTTAGTGGTCAAAGCATGTGTCCGTATTCCGTGGGATCTAGTTCTCGCTCTAGATTAGGTGTGTCTTTAGAACATACCCGTGTGCGGCCGTGTGCGTGTGGAGTGTATGCGTGAGCCTGTTCGGTGTGTACTTTAAAAAAAATTAAAAAAAAGTTCAACTTATAAAGTTAGGGATTGTTAGGTTTATGACCAAAATGATTCAAAACAAAATTTTGGCATAACTAAAATCTAGACAAAGCTAAATACTGACAAAAAGAGCATTGTTTGGATCGTGCCCAGTAAAATTTTAGTATTACCAAAATTTCGGTGAGGAATGATGGAGATAGAGATAGTGTTACAGCCCAAAAAGCTCCAAACTCTGATATGAGCTAAAATAATTACTTCGAAAATTTTGTAGATCTAACTAGCAGTTCTCAGTAATAACAAAATAGTACAACTGTACAAATACAAAGTAATTTATTTTTTTACAGAAATAAAAGCTGCACTCCACAAAAACAAACAAAACATACGCCTTCTCCAAAAAGGGGGGAAAAACAAGTACAGAATGCTACGCTAGTCTTCCCCGCCTTTTTCTGTTCCATTGCTTCCATGGGTTCCACTCCCACAGAACAGAGGAGGAGCCGGTCGGGCGGCAGCCAAAGCAACCGAACACATCGGCGGCGGCGGCGAAGGTCCGATGGTCCAAGAACGCAAGAAGCGCCCATTCACATTGCCCACGAATCGATCCGTCGTGCCATTCGCGCCCCTCCGGTGTGCGCGCTCCGGACACGGCAAGCGGCCCATGTGATCCCCGCCAGGCTGGCGGCGGAGTCGCGCGGCGGCGAGCGACGACGCTTCCTCCGGGAAGTTGAGTTTGGCGCGGCTCCCGCGGAATCGGAGCGCGGCGGCGTCGTAGGCGCGCGCCGCGTCCTCGGCGGTGGCGAACGTGCCCAGCCAGACGCGCGCCGCCTTCTGCGGGTCCCGGATCTCCGCCGCCCACTTGCCCCACGGCCGCCGCCTCACCCCGCGGTACCTGCGCCGTGGCGATGCCACCGCCGTCACCAGCCCCTGCTCTGTTTCTTGCGTCCACGTCGATGGCATCATCCCTCCGTGCGCATTTGCAGTGCGATGATCTTGCACTGTAAGCGTGCAACAACACAACAATCACATGAGCACCCGTTTGGTGATCTGAGCGGCGCAGGGGAGTAAACAGAGGTACCGACGCCGACGGCCCGCCGTGAGACGCCGCCGGTCCGACGTTCCCACGGTGGCAGCCCATTGCTGCCGTCCACGGCTGCCGCGGCACGACCAGCGACGGCGCGGGCAGGGGTACTGCCGTCGCGCCGCCATGGCCATTGGCAACGACGTGCGTCAGGGCGGACACGATGGCCGCCGTCTCCGCGGCCTCAGACAACACCGCCGTTGCCGGCCACGACGACGCCGGCCGCCTCATCAATCGGTTCCCTAGCTTGCCGACGCTATATTAGTAGAGTAGGACGCGGTTAGTATCCCTCCCGCTCTCGCTAGCTCTCGTATGAACAGGAACTAGAGAAATGGGAGCGGGACGGGAATGCTAGTTGTAGGGGCACTGGGGCAGTATACTTGCCAGTGGCCGCGCTTGTTTTGGCGGTGAGCAACACGATAACGGAAAGAATGTAGGAAACTTCTGCAGACACGTGGCGTACTGGAATCCCAAGAATGGGAAAAATATGAAGAACGTATGGAATCGAATTTCTAGAAACTACTATACTTTTCCACACGGGGGAAGAAACGGACGCGGCGGGAAGTCGCTTTTTTTTAACCGTAAAGACTAAGAGCATATACAATAATATAGACAACAGGTGTCTATATCAGTCATCTATGTCACCTATAGACAACACTAAAGACGGCTCATATAATAAGTTATCTGTTAAGTTGTTTATATGAGATCCCACATTCTTTTAGTTTTTGGTTGGAAAAAATATTTGTTATAGACAACAACTCATACAATGATGTTTTGTATTGTCTATAAGGGTTTTATAGACATGCATTGTATCTTAGGCGAACTTCATTCTCTCTCCTTATTCTCTCTCATCCACGTCATTAAAAATCTTACGTGGCAAAGATTATAGACTGCTGATATCACCCACTGTACATGCCCTAAATGATTAAAGGAAACTGTTGCTTTTCTTAACAATAAAGGCTAAGTGATAAAAGAAAGTTGAGCACGACTCTCTTTCGTTTTTTCTTTACGAATGGTACAGTTCATTATCACAGCCATGTCACCTCAAGTGCTACGGTGCAACTAGTGCAGCCGAAAGAGAGTGATCTACTGATCTCTAGTAACTGCAATTAGTGCTATTAACTTCATCTCTGGTGCAGCCATTGTTCTGGCCGTGCGATACGGAACGATCGTTCCAGATTATTTCATGGCAGCCATTACACTATATATGCATCTTAATTTTTCTCTTCCTTACTCGAACCAACTCGTCTCTACACATTGCTAAGCATTTCCGGAGCAACGCGCGGGGTATCTTCTAGCATATAATAGGGTTTGAAACCTTCATGTTATCCTTTTTCGTGACTTGGGTGACTCTTGATTCTATTTTATTGATAACTAATACAAGTGCAATTTTACCCCTGAGTGATTATAGATTATATGCTTTAAAATCTGTAAACTTTGTTAAAGAGGGGTACTGAAAAGCTCGGTGGTGTTTGATCATTTGCCAAAAATATTGTAAAAAGTATACCCCTCCTTTTTTTTAGATGTTGTTTTATTTGTGCAGTCAATCCTTTAAAACTTTGATCGATAAGATACACGCACGAGTATTTGATTTTTTTTTCTAGGTGGAAGTGATATTACTATATTTGTCATAAAAACACTTTCATACCATTATATTTTTTTAATAATTTCTACAAACATTTGGTAGGTGCATATCGAAGAGACCATATAGTTGTCTAAAACAACGATTAAAAAAGAATGTAATTACTTAGAGCATCTTTAGTGTATTGAACCGATGTCGATTCAAAGTCATGCCACATAAGCATTCTAGGAACCAAACTTGTTTTTCTCCAATGTATTGAACCGATTCCTACTAATAACTGGGACCCACGTTTCATTAAAAAACCACAAAATAAGAATATCCTCTCTCAACCGCACTCTCTCCTATGTAGTTGTTTAATGCTTTGAATCGATTTCTAAGTAGGGTTCGGTTCCATGCATTTTTTTGTTGGAATCGACCGCTCCAATATATTGAATCGATTCAATGTCTTCTCTCTCCTCATTTGAACCGGCTAAAACACAACATTGGAGATGATCTTATATGGCAATATTCGCGTTGCATCTCAGATCGGTACTACCAGTAAAGTTGTACTCCTAGCCTCCTAGGTTATTAACCCTTGCTCTTTTTCGCCTAAAAATTATCAATGATTATATGATGGTCTTTTCCCAAGTATCTGCTGTCAGGACTTTGGAATTTTGAATTCTTACTATTCAAGTTATCACGGGGTCCAGGGAACAATTTTTATTATTTAACCTCATTTATAATTTATTTGTATTAATAACTCCTCACCAACTTATTTTCAAATCTAATCTTTTGGCTGTTGGAAAATCCTTCACCGATTTCTCTCAATCTCTCTCTTTGCTTCACGCACACATACACACTTTCACGGCATCTCTATTCTTTGATCTGACAAGAGGTAGAAGAAGGTTTTTTCGACGCAAAACAACTTCACGTTGTTTTCTAGCTTCTAATTATTCCATCATTTTTGCTAGCTCCTAGTCGTCTGAAATTTTCTTAAAATCTAATCACTTATAATTACACAGTACTAAGCCTAAAATTGCATTACCAAATGATATGTAATTTTAGTACAACTTTACTGTAACTTTTAGTTCTATTTGTTTTTGTATTTGTAGGGTTCACTTATGTCGTAGCAAAAAGACTAGACAATAGATACAATGTTCCCTTTTGTCCTGGGAATGGACCGAATAGGAGGAGCCAAGAACCACAAGGTGTGTAGGTGTATTGCTCATGTATGATTGTGAGAAATGAGGCCAAGCCCCCTTGTACATGACCTTAGTGCTTTATTTACAGGAGGGTAAGAACGGACATTTACCTTATTGTCCTCACAATGTATTGAGAGAGAGGGGGGTAGTTAGGTACATTTGCTAGTTTATAAATTTTCAACATAAAAAACAGAAATTATTGGATGGTGATTCAACGTACCGAAGAAAGTAATTAGGTTTTAAAAAATTGCAGGCGACTATAGCTTAGTCAGCCCCTTATTCCATTGCCTCAACGAACTATTTATACATGCACAGAGATAAAACAAACTCACACATCTGCATCTCGCCACAGTAGCTAACCAATATGCAAACTAACAACTTGACTAACCATCTCTATTTTATAACCAACAAACTATAGATGAACTCTAAAAAAAGCTTGTGCGCGGTGCACGCCGTGTTAAGCAACACACAAAACCTTTGGCACGTGCACATGAAGATAATTGAGCACCTCGCATGCCTGCCACACTCCCTTGCAGCACTTCTCATCCATGGACATTGGCGCCTCCTTCCATACAGGTCGGCCGCTTCTCACGGCACCATCACACACTCCAGCTCCTGCGCTACAATTTTTTTTAAGATAATAGAAGAGAAAAATCTCTTCCGATCTCTGCATCCAGAATGCATATATCCTATTTTATTAAAGAGTTTAAAGCACCAAAATAACCAAATCTGATAAAAGTGGCTTGAAGCCTTACAAGCAAGCAATGACTAAAATTTAAATTCAATAATTACAAATCCTGTGACTAAACCGCCACCCATGAATGCTTAAAATTTGCTTCGCCACTATCTCCAACTTGTTGCTCCCGGCTAACATAGACTCCTTCAGGACCAGTTTCTACAAATATGCGCAAGCTCTTAGCCAGTGTCCACTCAAAAAGATGACCTGCAAGGGATTATTGATAATCTTTTTGTCAAAAACAACATCATTCCGAGATAGCCAAACAGACCAACATAAGGCACTAGCTCCCACTAGGAGTTGTGACTTTAAAATCTTAGGAATACCAGATAACTTCCCAAACATGTTTGTATACTTTCTATGCTTATGCATGCGACAAATAAATATGCGAATAATAAACTAGATACAATGTGACAAGATTAATTTCAACATTGGTCACGCCATGTGGCAAACAACACTGCCACACTACGAGATAAGTTAACAAAAAATTGGCTTATTTTTCCACAACACAGGTGGTGATGTGGCAAAAACAACACTACCACGCCAGGGAAGGTTTGGCCACCTCAGTATTGATAGCGTGGCAGTGTGTATTTGCAACGTCACAGACTATGACGTGGCCAAAAGGGCCTAATTTGGAAATAAAGTTGGCAAATGGTTACTAATAAAATATTTTTCAAAATAATTATTTAATAAAAATGGGTAAAAAGAACTAGAAGTGGCCACCAGAGTGCAAAGACGGTCAGCAGAAAGTCTGGCTGGGCGAATGAAAAGGACATATTACTCTACAGCGCCGCCACGAAGCTTCCAAAGCCCTAATATTTCAGGAATTTTTAAACTCCTGTGAAACGTCTAGAACGTTCATTTTCTTGTCTTTATCTTGTGCGAGTTTGTTCTTGTCAGAGTCATGCTAGTAGATACGCACGTACTCGTGATCCTTATCATCGGTGGTAACATGCAAGCAATGTTCGTTGGATGTGCATGCATCAACACGTACGGAACCGTCCAATTGTGTGTGATATCTAAAAATGGCTGCATAAATGATCGAATGAGGCATTTTAGGCATGTAGCAACTTACTACAGCGATTTTAGGTACCAATAATCTAGATTTTACATTTAGAAGAGATGTTTTAACTAATACTCTCCTATAACGGAAAAAAAACACAAATTCTTCTAAAATATTATAGCACATTGAGGTCTAATCTATAAGAATTTTTTCTCATATTAGCGTGATTTCGTTTCGTATTTACAAAAATAGCCAGAGCCTTTTTTTTTTTTGCAAAATTAGCACCCCGACCACATAGCCGCCGTGTGGCGGCCGCCTCAAATCACCGCGCCGCTTTGCATGGCCACCGTGCGGTCGCCCCGCCCGCCACATGCCCCCCGGTTAGGGTTTCGCCCCTCCCCGGTTAGGGTTTTGCGGATTAGGGTTTCTACTATGTTCGTTCCATTTTTAAAATATAGCAAATGGCCTCAAAAAATATGAAATTTTATGTGAATGCTCCCGACACAGTGTACTTTCTTGTGTAATTTTCTACATAATTTTACTCGTTCCGATTTTACCTCACAATTTCATTTAAGTGTACTCATTTTATCCCGACACGTGTCAACCCCTCCCCCTCCCGCACGGCCCCCATCCGGTGGCTACCTTTCCAACCGTCTGTGATATTACTACCAAAATCTCGTAGTCGCTCTTCGCTCATCCCAATTGTGTGTCTCTAACACGGCTCTTTTTTAGATTCCGATACTAACTCACCAACAAATATTCTGTTAGTATTCGTGAAAGATAATTACTCTTGACCTGTATGTATATCCAGGCTGTATTGTAATGGTGGAGCTCTAACACAATTGGAACTTTCTAGTAAGGCAAGTGTGTATTAGCCCAAGAAATTTCTTTGCAATAGCCTCAAGTCGAATTTATCTATGTGATAAATTTTCTAATTACATCTATATTAGACTTTATATCATGTAGCCTGTCCAACTCCAACATGGACTACATTAGCATTCGTATAGATGCAACCGGAGTTTTATTTCCTGGTATTAACCTAAGTAACACTGGACTGCATCAGCATTCCTGTAGGGAAAGCAATGTGTCTAGAAAATGTGTAATGTTGGAAGGCAACGAAGGTGCTACTGGCCTGAAGAGACTGCCATATGATGATCTTTGTTTATTTATCGACTTAATGGTGGATGATGTTCTTTAATAATGTACAATATGTTGATTTCTACACACATGCAAGGCATATTAGGGTTTGCAATGAAGTTGCAGTGTACGTTTTCATACAGATAACTATCGACATTTCAAGCGTTACAAGCATTACATGAAACACGCGCGGGTTTATTACAATCGGGATGTAGGAGGAGGGGTATTATCACATGTAACCCGATCAAATGTGATACTCTTTGTTTATTTATCAGTTTAATGTGGATGATGTTTTTTAATACTGTATTGTACGATAGGCTATATAAGGTTGTGCATGAACCAACGGAGGAAAATACGTGGCATGCGGATCATATAACGATGTATCGTAACCTCCGACTCGTGTGCGTTTCGAAGGCTAGGTACATCGTTATATGATTTGCACGCTACATATTTCCCTCAGTTGGTTCATACCTCATGTTATCTAGCCTGTGGTACAATACAATAGTAAAGAATATCATCCACAGAAAACTGATAAATTAACAAAGAGTGTCCTATAACATAAAAAATAGGTGTGTGTAACTAGTCTCCACGGCAATATCTTTTCTTGCTGACCCCACCTCATCACATAGTAGCACCTTAGATGCATGTTCAGGGCACAAAACATGACCATTATCCTATAGCATAAAAAATAGGTATGTTAGAACATTACAGTAGTGATGAGAAATAGGGAATTTTGAAGAACGATTGATTTCTGACTCTAAGTTCATAACAGTAAGAACTAAGAAGACTTCAACAGATCACCTCTGACTTGATAGATGCAAATGATTCGATTGTATTACATGACTGATTCTAAATGAAAGGCAGAAAGCACATTCATCTTCAAATAAGTTGATTGGTATGTGCAGTCTCTTCAAGCTAGTAGCACCTTCGTTGTCTTCCTGCGACATAACAAAAACGTAGCAAGGATGTCAGTGCACCATACAATGAAGAACGTAGCAAGGATGCAATTTATGCATAACTCGTACAAGTTTCGCTGTACATAAGAAAACAAGGCTGAGAAAACATTACCTTACGACACCGAATAACGACCAGACGAGCTCGGTCTGTTGGGACAATCCTTCGTTGGCTGGCATCCATGTCATTCCGAAAGCGCCGCGTCTGTCGTCACCCCTTCGCCGTTGTCTTCAAGTCCTTGTTCGGGCCCCATTGCACCATGTCTGGCCAAAGATCCTTGTACTTCATTTCTAGGTTGTACGAGTGAAACTCCGCACTCCATGTACTGAAAAGGTGCTGTGTGTCGTAGTGCTCGGAGATGTACAGCGTACACATCTGCCTCATTTGCGCACACACCTTGTACACATGCGAGCATGGCTTATGTAGGAGCTTCGACTTGTTGTAGGTGTATGTCGCCACATCACCCAAGGTGCGTGCCTGTTTTCTTCCTTCTGGCATGACTGTTGATGTGTTTCTGCCGAAACCTGATCTCGTACTTCCTCTTGAGGCCATTGATCACCCGGATGTCATGCATCCGAGCCTTCTCCATCTTCTTGTCCATGTGCCTCTGCATGTTCTCCGACCACTGTTTGCCTTCCTCCATCTATCGCTTGGCTGCGGTGGCTCTATTGACGAAATAACCAACAGTGCGAGTCCATGTCTCCTCGACGATCGTGGTTATAGGGAGGCACCACACACCTTTGAGGATGCTGTTGTACACCTCAGACATGTTGGTCGTTGAAGAATCTTGGCCCCATTTGCAGTGTTTTGGTAATTATAGACAACCATGTGTTTTGTACTAACTCGTTTTATCAAGAAGTTACTAGGGTTATTCTTGGACTAAGACGGAAGAGCGCTAAAGGATCTCATCTCACTCAAGATAAAGGTATCTAGTTGATAGGATATTTTCTTAGTTTTATTGGTCTAGGAGAATGAAGGATAAATGACTGGATTGATAGCGTAGAAAGCCGTTCTATAAAGAGGGATCAAATGTCTAGTAACTTGAAAGCAAATGATGCCACATGCTCAATCTTACTTGGTTTAAAATTTGTTTTCATTTGAAATGGTCTAGCCATAATTTATATGGGTTTTATTTTTCATGGCCGGACTCACCGCAGTTGATAGGCCGGACTGACCAGAAACCCGGATCAACTGTGCGGTCAGCTTTTTTCCAGAGAGCTCCTTTTCTACATTTTCTATGGCTGGACTCACCGTAGGTCTATGTCCGGACTGACCGGACCTCCGGTTTGAGAGTCCCGGTCAGCTTTTTCCCGAGAAAGGAGTTTTGTGTATTTTGTTGAGGCCGGACTAACCGCCAGTATAGGTCCGGACTGACCGGACCTTCGGGTCAAGTGTCCCAGTCAGCTTTTTCCATAGACATGCATTTTTTATGTCTTGCTACTATTTATGAAGCCAGACTGACCACATGTGTTAACCCGAACTGACCGGGTCCCAGTCTGTATAAGCAGTCAATCTTTTCCAGTAGCATGTTCCTTTCTCTGGTTTGTATTTCTTGAGTCCGCTCTGACCGGACCCCAAGTGGCGGTCTGACCAGACATGTTGTAACGGATAGTTTCTGTGCATTTAATGCAGAGCAGTCGACCATTATTTCTTAAGTCCGGACTGACCGGCCACATACCTGCGATCTAACCGGACTTGCTGATTTTTCAGGGTTTCATGCTCTAACGGCTAGTACAGTGGGTGGAGGCTATAAATACATCACCCACTGCAGCAAGAGAGCCTAGAAGAACCTCATTGAATACTCTTGAGCTCTTTGCTAGTTCATCTACTCTTTGAGAGCATTAAAATCATCTTGCAAAGATTGTTGAGGTTTTTCCAAGTGCTTTGAGTAGAGTTTGATCTTTGTGGCACTTGAGCATCTTCAAGCGAAGAATCATTGGTTCATTACTCTTAGAGATTGTCGTCTCCTAGACGGTTCAGAGTTGCATCAGTGATCTTCTCAAAGAAGCTTGTGAGAAGACCCAGGCATTTGTGAAGGCTAGAGCTCTCCTATCCGGAGTGGAGAAGAGCTACCATTAGTGATTGAGGAAAGTTCTTGTGTGAAGCCAGCTTGAGTTGATCAAGCTTCCTCAACGTGGATTATTAGAGATCGGCTAGTCTCCGAGACTACGAGAAAACATCGTTTGTCTCCATAGTGTGGTTTATTCTCTCGCTCCTTACTTTGTGCATTTATTCTTATAAGCTATTTGTTCATCTTGTTTAGATTGTTTAGCTTGTCTTAATAGTATAGTGCACTTAGAAAGCCCTAGACCTTTTAGACCTTAATTTGTGAAATTGTATTTTATAGCTTTAATTTGGCAAAATCTGTTTTTAGCCAAAAGAATTTAAAAACCGCCTATTCACCCCTCTCTAGTCAGTTATCGTTGATCCTATAGTTGTCATAATCCCGTACTTCGCACTGTTTGTATCATACAGAAGGGACCATTTCTCCAATTTAGGAGCGTGGTCATTAATCCACTCCGAAAAACTTATGGCACTATGGGGTTGCTCTCCCTCCAGTACCTCCAGAGTGGACTCTCTTGTATGCCTCGTAGTCTATTGTTCGAGGTCTCCCTAGATGGAGTCAAACTTCCGCCTTTGGTTCTGCAGACACAATGCCTTGAACGTCTTCATGACAACCTGACTACGGAACTGCTTAAACAGGTTAGATGCAAGATGCCTCATGTACCACCTGGATTGCACATCGTTCCACTGGTAAGGGGGGCTGTCCCGTGCTGCATCATGTTGATGGCCGCCAACAACCCAGCATTGCAGTCTGTGATAAGGAATACGTTGGGTCGGTCTCCCACCACCGCTGTCTTCACATTCGACAGGAACCACAACCAACTGGATGTGTTCTCGCTCTCCATAGTGGCAAATGCCATAGGGAGAAGCTGGTCATTCACGTCGCCCGCCACCGTGGTGAGGATCATGCCCTTGTACCTTCCCGTGAGAAAAGTGTCATCCATCGTCATCACGGACGACAGGCTCGAAGCCCTCGACGGCTGGCGAAGGCCGGGACACTGGTCGATATGAAATAGTTGAGCCCTTTCTCAGCATCTTCATGCTCAAGCTTGTTTATATACGTGCGGGGTTTGATTCGACAATCTGGTGAAGCAATCTCAGCACAAGGTTGTACGCCTCTTCGTATGTCCTGTACATGGACTCGATGACCTTCTACTAGGCTCGTCGGACCTTGCCGTAGCTGACTGGATAGCCAACCTGATTGGCGACTTCCAACATCAGCAGCTTGGGGAGACCTATACGTCCGCCGCAACTAGGTGCTTGATGAGGTTCGCCATATATGCGGAAGTCACGTTCTGATACTGCCGCAGGGGCTCGCTAATCTCGTAAGTGTGGTCGGTCACCGCCTTGACGGCGAATACTGAGCTAAATATCTTTGCTCGGTGAGTGCTGACATTGCTAGGGTAGCCTTCCACTACGCACCTCACTGCGAAATGTCTAGGGTTGGACTGGTGCACTCGGTACACACGGCTGATGGACAAGATGTACCATGCTATAGCTTGTTGCACCGCCTCCTTGCTGGGAAAGCGCTGCCCTACTAAGAGGGTCTCGACATCAAACTCCCAGTAGGAGCCTTCTTCTTGCAGTAGTACGAGCGAACGCACTGCGACATCATCAAGTCTCAATGCCACATAAGGCACCTCCGATGACAAAATTCCCCTGGTTGGACCACCGGCCTGGTGTGCGTCATTGTCGCTACCATCCGAACTTGGGTCAGCGTCCTCGTCGGACTCCAACGCGAGAGCCTGGTCCGGTAGTACTCGTGGTAGTCAATGCATGCCGACCACCATGTTTTCGCCCCCTCATTTTGCACAAAATTATGTGCGGGACAATCCTTCAAGGTAGCACATTCTGTGCTACCGTCTTCAGGCTCGAGCTGTGCTTGCCCACTTGTAGAGGCCCCGGCATCATCAAGGTGGCCCAGCGCCCTGGGTACGAAATTCACGTACACCATCGGTCTCCCATAAATAGCCACCTCGGGCTGAGAGGCAATCTGCATGTACTGGCTCCATGCTACGCTTCCAGCCACCTTGACGAGCTCCCACACATCATTCGTGCAAGCGATCCCCTCGATCACAACTTTCTTCCTCGTTACCTCCGTGACGACCTCCCTCTGGATGCAACTCCGAAGCTCGTGAATATTCATCGCGTCAAGTCCCTTCGCCCGGACCACCTTGTACTGGCATCTCAACAGGTCCGGCCCGTACGAGATCATCGCCATAAAAAAACATATAAGTCTTGCATGTTTGACATTACCTAGAGCCACAACAACCCCATCCGCGGTACATTTGTGTGATTAGATACGACAAATTGAATGCAAGTGATGGATTACATATGTGTAATTAGATACGACTAATTACGACTAATTATTTACCACTAAACTAATTAACAGAGACTAAACTAACTAATTACGACTATTTAATTGCCACTAAACTAACTAATTACAACTGATTAATTACCACTACATAAATTACGAGTAGTTTAATCGTACTAATTTAATATGCGGGGCTGATAACCACTAAACTAATTTTGACTAATTAATTAATTACCAGTGAACTAACTAATTACCTCTAAACTAATTAATTACCAGTAAACTAACTAATTCATAACTAATTAATAACCAATGCACTAACTAATTATGGTAATAACGACAAAAGCATCCGACAAATTACCTGCCCTTCGCAGTAAGCTATAAAAAAAATCGAGTGACAAGCGACGAGCAGTAAGCAAATACTTGATCTCCAAAAAAAAAATTATGTTAAGTTCTCTGAGTTATCAGCGATGAGCGCCAGAACGAGAAGCGAAAAACAATTGGGATGAGCGAACAACAACTGTGAGATTTCGGTATTTATAGCCGAACGAAGGAGGAGCCGCTGCGTTGGTACTGGAATTTCGGATCGTTGTCTCGTGCGGCCTTCAAGGGCAACAACTGCGAGTCGACGGATGTCTTTGAGGAGGAGGATGCATGGTTCAAAATATGGTCATCGGAGGGGGGCCGTGTGGGAGGGGGAGAACAGGGCTGGCGGGAGGGCCATGCGTGTGGGAGGAGGAAATGGTAACACGTGGCGGGATAAAATAAGTACACTTAAATAGAATTGCGAGGTAATATCAGAACAAGAAAAATTATGGAAAAATTACACAAGAAATTACACCGTGTTACAAGCATTCACGTAAAATTTGATAATTTTAGGAACTAATTTGCTATATTTTAAAAATGCTACGAAATTTACGGATTATCGGTCGAAACCCTAACCTAACCCTAACCCTAACCCTAACACACCTTAACACATGGCGGTAAGTGGGGGGTGACCGCCTGGCGGCCGTCTTGAAAGTGGCGCGTCTTGGTGGCAGAGGATGCAAGCACGGTGGCCGTCTTGATCGGGTGCTAATTTTGCAAAAAAAATTCGCTGCGGCTATTTTTGTTAATACGAAACGAAATCACGCTAATATGGGCAAAATTTCAGTTTATAACCACCAAGTATTTACCAGCTAGAATACAAGTTATAAAGTTAGTATGATAAATGGTAGTCTGCGAGTTTTACTATCGAATTTGTAATTGTACACCGTGACGAGGATTCAATAATCCTCTAATGAAACTAATTATCTGTAATACTTAATATGGATAATGGTATTCAAAATAGCCCTCAAGTACACTACCGGTATACTTACAACGATCAGGGAAGACTACGACCAATTCAAATCAAGATCACCCTATGGTCATAAGATTTACTACGACTAGGTCGAATCACGACTACCCTATGGTCGATAAAACCCAGACATGCAGTCCTTACTAACTAGGGACTATGTACACTAGTTAATTTATGTGTGGTGGTTAATACACGTGCGTGTTATCTCTGACATAATCGCACGCGTCGCAAGGTAGTCGAGTCGAGATCCCGAGTCGGATCGATTTGCCTCTCGTAGGATCAATCGTAGATGTCGAATCGTAGAATCGGCGATTCTACTGATTTGTAAAAATACACATATTTAACATCTATACTATAAGTTTGTATGATTGTTATATGGTTTACCACTTGCATGTTCCTTAAAAGTAGCAAGACATACTCCAGAATAAAATAGCTTATCATTATCAAGCTCAAGATTGCTCATGCCATAATATAGATATTTGTACTAGCATTACCACATCGATACAATATTTTGCATGCTCCTTGTTTATTTATAGTTTCATTCTCGAAATTAATATCAACAAATTTTGCTCTAAAACAAAATATCGAAAAGCCCGGCCTCTAAAAAAATTGCCCTAAGTCTCTACGAGTAGGATCGACAAAGTGAGATTTGGATCTCTGAGGCTATCGTGGGTTCAGAGAACCGTAAGACTCTAAGAGTAGGATCGCGATCCTACCGACCTTGAGTAGGATCGGATCGGCAATAAGACTTGGATCGACAAGTCGTCGTGGGTTAAATGAGAGTCGTAAGACTTTAAGACTTGGATCGCGATCCTAACTACCTTGCGTCGTCTCTCCTTCTCTGGTAATAACCGCATGATGAATGTGTAGAAGGATATCTGACTGACAACAACCGTAACCAACGTACGTATTCATACAACCGTCAAGGTGCTCCTAACACTCAATAACTACCACCCCTTCAAATGCTTTATAAGGGGCGGTGCCGGCAGACAGAGAGAGAGAGGTCCAAGACATAGAGGTTCAAGACACAAAAGCCATTAGACTTAGTTTCGGTGGTTTGTTTTACTATGTAAACTCAATGAATTAAAAAATACAGGAGTATAGTTATTATTCTCTCCGGAGAAGGCATGAACTTGTCTGAAAAGCCTGTCTCTTCTTGCATAATCTTGAGTGTCGTGTCCCCAACATTTATTTCATAAGATCAATAGTGAATCATCAACACCTCGTTTTTTCGAGAAAAAAATTGCATGCCACTGCAAACTGCACAAATCCTGGATATAGCACCCGTTGTGTCACTGACATGTAGGAGTGATACATGAGATGTCATATATGGGACTGTGAAAATTTACGATGACAGATAATGAATTGCCCTTCTTTTCTAGCTTTGTGTTCAAGCTGAACACAATCGAATATTGTTCTCATTTGAGTTCCAAGTTGAATAAAGGTGCATGTTTGTTTGTTGACAAAGAAAGTATGCCCATCCTTTTCTATCAGTATAAACTCGAAAACATTTTACCATATATTTAAAAAGCATTCATAGATTTCATTAATGCTCTTATATCTAAATATACAAGAAAAATATTCCTTTGGCTTGGCAGTTGGGAGTACAGGCCTACGGGGCATGCAACTCGATCACTTTGTCCTTGGAGAACTTATGCATGTTACTATTGAATTTTTTATTTATTAATTAACCATTTTTTTAATTTTATTTTAAAGTTAACACTCCGCGAACTTTATTTCCAATTCTGACTCCTTTGGTCACGCCACCACCCGTGGCGTGACAAAATAACACTGTCACGCCGGCCCATATCTGGGCAAGCTCTTGTTATGCCACCATCCGTGGCGTGATAGTATTGTTTGGTCACGCTACCACCAGTGACGTGACAAAAAGTGCTATTTTAGCGGACTTATCCTATGGCGTGACAATGTTGTTTTGTCACGCCACGGGTGTAACATCCCAAAGTTCTGTTACTATTTTAAATTAATAGAATTATTATTTTATTGATCTCTATGAGTTGTAAAAGAGTTTCCTTGATTTTCTAAAAAAATTAAAAAAAAGAGTTTTATTGCTTTTATTAAATTTCCTAAGTTTAAAAGTCAAAAATAAAATTCTATTGAGTTTACTAGGTTTTATTGGATTTAAAGTTAAAAAAGAAAATTAAAATTAATTTCTTGATTTTCTCGGAATTTAAAAAGGCTTTTCCTAGTTTCTAGAAATTAAAAATAATTTATGTGCAAAACTAAAAGCCAATTTCAAGTTAGAAATAATTTGCTTAAGTTCAAAATAAGTTAGGGAATTTCTGTGAATTTTTCCTTAATTTTTGAACTCTATTATCTATTTTCTAAGAAGCCTTTTTGGTTTCTTGAATTTCTATAATTGGAAAAGCATTTGAAAATCCAAAAAATTCCTTGGGCTGAAAGCTTCCGTTCCTGGCCCATTTCCTCCTCCCCGGCCCGCTTGCCCATGGCCCAGCTCCCCCACCCGGCCTTCTCTCTCTTTCTCTCACCTGTGGGGCCCGCGCGTCAGCCACCCTTTCTCTTTTCCCCTCTCCAGCTCGCTGCCAGCTGGGGCCCACTCGCCAGCCATCTTCCTCCTCACCTCCTTCTTAACGTTGGCAACCCATGCCACTGCGCAAATCTGCGTCGGCCTTCGCCGCCCGTCTTTTCCCTCACTGCCTGTACTCTCCCCACCGCCTGTTGACCTCATTGCCACACCATCCTCTCCTCACTTTGCCCCGTCCAAATCACGGCGCGTGCCATGCTCCTCGCGCTCACCCGTGCCGCTCAGAGCAGCCTGTTGCCGGCGCCCATGCCAATCTCCTTCCTCACCCCTCCTCGTCCACTGTAAAGGGACGCCCCGTGTGCCCCTTCTTCGCATCATTTCCCCCCCCCAAACCACTCCTCCTCTCCCGCCTCCGTTCGCTGAATTTCCAAGCTTTAAGCTCGCTGACCGAGCTCCTCCCCGCCTCCATTTTTGCCGCCTCTGATGGAACTCCTCCACCTTGGTCCACACCTTCGGCTTCGCACGAGCGAGCTCTTCCCAACACTCGCTCTGTTTTCTCCGGGAACCTACTGGACCGTCAACGCCGCCTTCGACCGCCGCCGCCGCCTCTACACCCTAGCGCCTTCGAGGAGAGCCTTGAACTCCCCTTGCCTCCCTCTCCCTTTTGGGACACCACCCGAAGCTCGCCGTGGTGCGAAACGCCGACGAACTGCGCAACCGAGCGCTGTCGTCCTCCGGCCAGTGTGGAACTGCCACCTCACCGCCTTGTCATGGCCACGTCAACTTTTTGCCCCCGTGTCCGCCAACGTGACTGCTTGCGCGGTGCTTGCGTAGCAGCCGCCCCTATTCCGTGCGCCGGGTCCACTGCGGACCTAGGCCTTCCCGTGGACCTAGTCCACCAACGTGGGACCCACATGTTAGCCGCACATGCATTTCTTTTAGAAAAATAAATCCGGCAGCTGACGTCATCGTGACATAATAAATTGATTTTCCTTTAGAAAATTAATTCCAAAAATCCGAAAAATCCCTTTTTCATCATTTTATGTATTTTCAAACTTCCGAGAGCCCATTCTCCTTCGTTCGAGCTCCAATTCAAGTGATTCAAATATCTAAATTCATATAAAATCAAGATTTAGCTTTCTAAACCAAAATTATTTAATTTGGATTTTATTTGAATTTGGCTTATTTTCGCGTGTAGATTTCGACGACTTCAAAGAACCAGATTTCGACGCTTCTCCGTATTTCATCGCCGTTTCAGGATAACAACTAAATAAGTAAGGCAAGTTATATCCTTTGATCATATTTGAATACTAGTATTTTAAAATATTTAAATTCTATTTTAAGTTATTATTGCATACGTATTTATATTCAAGTAATTTAAATTCATGTTTTAAGCTTTATAGTTATTTCCAATTCCATTGTATGGCCATTTATTGTCAAGATAGACAGTATGGAGAATATTTCTGAATGTGGTGTATTTAGGGGTTAGAAATTGAATGGATTGGATTATAAGAATACATTATTGTTGGATGTTTGATTATAAGAATACCTTATTGTTGGATTTTACACTACTACAGAAAAGGTCTTCACAGACGGTTCAAAACGTCATTCTGAGGCGGTTTACGAGCCGCTCGAGTTTATGGGTCGATGATGATGAGGTCATCACAGATGTTTTGGAACCGTCGTGATATGACTATCACGCACGGTTTGTATATAGAACCATCTGTGATAACTATCTATCATAGGCGGTTCTAAACATCTGTGATAACTATCTATCATGCAGACGGTTAGTGTTTATGATATATATATATATATATATATATATATATATATATATATATATATATATATATATATATATATATATATATATATATATATATATATATATATATATATATATATATATATATCCAAGCAATGGTTGCTTGTGCCTTTAAAACCAACTATATATACACACACACACACACACCATTTGTAGTCCTCAGCCACTTTCGGGGGGTCGTGAGGGAGGATGACACAGCTACCACAGGCAACCTCATTGAGCCCCTGCAAATTCAAGAAGTAAGGCTGCAAGAGAAAGCGTGTGGACATACAATTACCTGGATGTCGTCGATAGGTAATTGGACTTGACATCAAGGAATGGTTGGTCATGAGATACATGAAGCCACTTCCCAGTCGGATAGAAATGGCTTCATGTATCAACGACCAACCATTCCTTGATGTCAAGTCCAATTACCTATCGACGACATCCGAGTAATTGTATGTTCACACGCTTTCCCTTGCAGCCGTACTTCTTCAACTTGCAGGCTTAATGAGATTGCCCGTGGCAGCTGTCTCATCCTCCTCATGACCCACCGAAAGGGTCAGACTACAAACGATATATATATATATATATATATATATATATATATATATATATATATATATATATATAGCACAAGCGACCCTTTGCTTGGAGATTTTATAGAGAAGAGATCAGGAATAGAATAGTAAGACGTATATGTACCTGAGACACAAATCTGAAAAGTTAATTGTAGCCAAGCTCCATCCGAACCACATCGATCCCATGTAAGCTAACCAAGCAGAAAGAAGCGGCATCAAAAACCCTCAGTACCCATCAGAGAGCATTAACCAAACCCACCATTTTGCCCCCCATTCATTTTTGTCAATCTGAACCCACAACATGAACTAAGCAAGATGCACAGAATTAATGCACATACACCAATAGCCCTCAGTTTACATCACAGAGCAAGGGGACTATTAATATGAACTAATTATCAATTCAATTTCAGCATAAGACTATTAACATCATTACATCACAAAGCAAGGGGACTATTAATATGAACTAATTATCAATTCAATTTCAGCATAAGACTATTAACATCATTGAGCAGTTCAACAAGCATCTGCATGATCATTGCATTCATTTATATTTATGATTTCTCTATACTTCTCTCTACATGTACACATTTACACTTCTTTGCAATGATGCACTTATCTTCATGTATGTATGTATGTATTACACATTTAGCATCTGGGCTCTAGCCAATGGCCATCACCATCAGCATCAACCAACAACCAGACAACATCAAGAAAACAAGAAGGGGACTTACGCGTTAGTGGGAGAGCCGGAGAGGTTGGAGGCGAGAGGGAGGTCCGAGGTAGCGCAACGAGCCGACGGCGAGAGGGAGGAGGAGCTGGAGCTGCGGCGTAGGGAGGAGGAGCCAGGGCCAGCGGCACAGCGAGGGGTGACTGGGAGTTTGATCCGGTGGCGCAGGGAGGAGGGAGCTTGATCCGGAGGTGCGGGAGTTGGCGGCGAGGGAGGAGGAGCTCGGTTCACATGAATACCAATAGCATAAACCAATAGGTGATAGATCTGTCTTACCTCGACATCGCCGGTGGAGAGGTAGCCGGGGGTCACGTACGCCGGGGGGAGGAGGAAGAGGGGAAGGCGCACGGCGTCACCGTAGTTGTGGCACAACGGTGACACTACAAAAGACACTCTTATCGTACGAGTGTCTTGTGCGATGGAACATGTGGTGTCTGGCCGTCGGCGACGGGAAGAATGCATGGCGGCGTCGGCAATAGGGCCACTCGGGTAGGGAGGGGAATGGACGAGAGTAAGGGCGGCGCTGGGGAGTGACGAGTTAGAGCGCAAACCCTAGCGGCCGGGCTTCTACTAATAAAGAGATTTATCACAGACGGTTCTATTATGAAACCGTCAGTGATACTTATCACAGACGGTTCCACAATAGAACCGTCTATGATATGAGACATATCACGGACGGTTCCACAATGGAACCGTCTGTGAAATGGTTTTTCCTCAAGTATATTTATTTTGTATATACACTTACATGACATGAAGAAATTACATGTTTATATGTCAATTTTGTCATTTAAATCTTCAATAAAATTTGCTTTAACTATACATACATACATATATATACATACATGTATGTATATATATATGTATATATATATATATATATATACATATACATACATACATACATACATACATACATACATACATACATATATATATATATATATATATATATATATATATATATATATATATATATTATGTTCCACTAAACTGTCTCTCGATAAATTTGGAGTGTGAGATGAAGAGACGATCGGGGGCTGAAGCGGCATTGATCGATTTAATTGAGACGCTTGTCGGCGAAGAAACTCATCGGGCTTTAATCGAGTCAGAAGGCGATATTATCCTGAGCGGTTATAACAAAAACCGTCTGTGATATGTAGTAATATCACGAGCGGTTATTGTTAAGAACCGTCGGGAAATGTTCTTTGTTGAAAACCGTCGTGATATGTAGAATTATCACGACGGTTATTAATAATAATCGCTCGTGATATGTAGAATTATCACGCAGCGATTAACAATAACCGCTCAGTGATAAGTCATGAGCGGTTTTAGCTATGAACCGTCTGTGATATTACCTCTTCATAGACGGTTTTAAGCGCAACTAAAGAGTACGAGCGGTCTCTAAACCAAAACCGTCGTGATTGCATATAATACAGACGGTTTTGGTCAACCGTTTATGATGAGGCATCCAGTATTAGTCTTTTTGTAGTAGTGTTAGCAATATACGATGGAGGGAAGTTAGATTGTAGGAATACATGATTCTTGGATATTGATTATATAAGTATATAATTGTTGATTGTTGGATTATAGAATTGAATGATTATTGTAGATTGAACCATAGAAATGCAATATTGACGGATGTGGAATATAGAAATAAATGATTGGTGGGTGTTGGATTGTAGAAATATATCTTGGTGGGATTATAGAAATAAATCTTGATTGGATTATATAAATATACCTTGGTTGGATTATATAGGTGTATTTTCTTTGGATCATTAGAATATATTATTGTTGATATTGGATTATTGATATCTAATTATAGAAATAAATTGTGTTAGATTTTGGAATTGTTGAAGGTTGGATTATAGAAGTAGATTATTGTTGATATTGGAATATTGGAGATTGGATTGTAGAAATAGACTATTGTTGATATTGGATTATTAGATATCGGATTATATGAATGCGTGATTATTGGATTATAGAAATACATGATTGTTGGATATGGGACTATAGAATTAGATTATTATTGAAGATTGGATTGATGGACTACCAAGTCATGATGTTGATTTTGGTGGATTAGGTTGAGTCAAGAAGTGTGGACTTAATTAGGTATGTTGGTCATATTGGATTCATTGGATATGATTGAATAGATAAGTTGGATTTAGAAGAAATCTTGGTTAATTATAAAAATATGTTATCTTTGTTAGATTATAGAAATGAATCTCGGATGGATTGTAAAAAAAAATTGGATGGATTTTAGAAACAAATCTTTGTTGGACTTTAGAAATAAATCTTAGATTAGATTATAGAAAGAAAATTGTTGATAATGGATTATCAGAGATTGGATTATGGAAGTGGATTATTGATGGTTGTTGGGTTATTGAATATTGGATTGTGATTCTAGTATTGATGGTTGAATTACTGATCTCATACTTGACAATTCTTAGACATTGAATCCTTCACACCTTGTCACCCTAGATAAAACACTGATTAAGACAATAGTACTGACTAGATGTTCTTGTTAGGAAACTATCCTTAGTCAAAGCTTAGACCAAAAAATCATGGTTTGGAGAATTTAGCCAAAAGTTCAACTATGATTTAAAACATTACTATGGTATGGTCTATACCATAGACATTTATGAAATGATTTGATGTGGTAAATAAAATAAAAAATGGTTTGGACTTGGGCAGAATGGATGTTTGGATGGTGCATGTTAATGCACGGGATCGAGTCATTTCTATGATCGAGGCCTAGTGGTTATTTTGGAAAGCCACCCAAGTCAATTAAGGACTGGTTTTCGAGCGTATTTTGCTAAGTCCTATCGTACTACCACCTGTCTCGAATGGGAGGGATCTGGCTAACTAATTTGCAACATTCCATTGTAGCCGTGCCATCCGGTTGCATGAGTGTCTTTATGACCTACTTTTATGTATTCCCGCTTGGCGCAAGAGGGGGCTTGAACCCGGCGGGTTTCTATCCAAAGGGGACGAAACCTTAGCGAGGCGGAATTACTGTGGGATGACGAATTGTAAAGGCCTTGTCACATGCTCTAGATTGCTTACCAAGGTAGTGAGCAGTGGTATCGACGGATGCCAAACAAACTAGAGAAATCGTGTTATGTGGGTAAAGTTGTACCACCTCTGCAAAGTGTAAAACTATTCGAATAGCCGTGCCCACGGTCATGAACATGCTAGCAAAGCCACTCCAAGTTAGATTTTGATTTTGTGTCCAAAAGACTTTATCAAATGGTTTATCCAAATGGGATATTGGGTGGGTAACCTTGTGATAGGAGGGTATCCTTCACCACTCGTAGATGAATGTTATCTAACTATAAAACGTGAGAATTTAGAAAATGAATTTTAGTTATAGAATAACTGCTTTAGAATTTAGTACTAGTATTTGAAAAGAAACATTACTTTATGCAAAACAAGCATATAGGCCTTCTTTTGATATATCCCTACATGCATTATAACATTGTTATTGGGTGTAACTTACGAAGTACATTCATTTATACTCACACTTGCTTAATAAAATATTGTTCAGAGGAGAAGGACTTTGCACATGCTGAAGATTTCGACGACTAGGCCGCTACCCTAGTCGATTGCTTGTGGCAGATTAGCTGGGCTCTACCGCTTCTTGTTTCGTTTTTCGCTGTGTTTTGTATTGTTGGCTCGTAAGCCTTTCTAGTAATTAACTCTGATATTTATTATTAAAGTTTTGCGTTTATGGATGTTCCCATATTTGTTTATTGTGTGAGTTAGCCACTAATTATGCGACTAGTCCAGCAATACATAGAGGATTTTTGGTGTTAATCCTAGGTCCTTACAACAGGTGGTGGCGTGACTAAAGTAGTCAAAATTGGAAATAAAGTTCGCGGGGTTAACTTTAAAATAAAATTTTAAAAAAATTAATTAATAAAAAAGTTGGTTACTATTCGACCAACACGTGTTCCTAACGTGGCAGCACACCGTCTTTTAGTGATTATGCTAAATACTGTCATTTGAAGCGGGGAACTCCTCCTTATTTAAAAATGATAATATGAAGCTATCACGATTTTTTTATGAATGTTTTTTTTAAGTAAGGAGGATCATGCGCCAGACACATCCCACTCATGCCATACGTATGCACACGTGTGCACGCTGCCCGCACGGTTTTGCAGGCGTCGTAAGCAAGGGCGGACCTAGGACCAGCCCATTTCAAACCCCAAAGACCCTACTGACTACTGTATATTGGTCTAATCTCGTGAAGCAACTCAGCAATGTAAGAAGTACAGAGGAGCACCGGCATGCCCCACGTCGGCTCATCTCCTTGGCTTAAAGGTTTTCTCATGGCTGTGTTTAGGGCCTCCTGCTGTCTCTTGCTCGCACATGAAGCAGGTCGCATCACCGTGATGCAATCTGCCGCCCTCCAAGCTCTTGTTGTGGAGAGAATGAGCGCAGTGTCCTAGGTCCTCCTAGCTAGGCGTACACGAGGATGCACTTGCCATTTCTAAGGATAAAATTTGTAAAGTAAATGCCTTGCTAATTTACTACAAATTCAAATTGTGCAATCAAAACTTTTTCCTATCTAGAACATGTATCGGGAAGTGCGCTATATTGAACTGCAACTTCGTCTCGATGTGTGGGTGCCAATACCGATATATCATATAGTATGTGTCGTTGTTAGTGTCAGTATTTGGTACATTAAGGTTGCTCCTAGTGCTCCACTCTAGCTGATATCTTAAGTCTACCATATAGGTAAAATAATGATGTGGTACCATAGTTAATGAAGAGAAATGGTACTCTAGTATCTAATCTGGATACCGGTTCGGTCTCGAAATCCAATGCATAAAATTCATTGTGATCGATCCCGTGTATTGGGAAGATCATGCATATATTGCTTTAGTACATACTACAAATAGGCCACAATGCTCAAATACTAGTAAAGATCATGCATGTAATTAAATGAAACAACCTAAGATACTACACCATAAGAAACCATGCATTGGGAAGATAGTATCTTAACACTCCCAATACACTAAAGAAACTGCACTAAGATACTGCCCATTGGGAGCAGCCTAATATCAGCACCTCCTGTGATCAATTTTTAGATCCGTCACTAGTTATAAGAACATCTACAATAGTTTGTTTTTTAGCATATTACTAAGAGGGAAAATAGTATCCAATCTAATAAAAAGAAATAAGTCTTCCAATAGATTGTTTCTTGAACTTGTATTAAGAATTTAATTGCTACCCACAAAACAAGTTTTTAGGTGACAAGCAAGTCTCCAATAGCTATTTTGTTGTTTCTTATGTCTTTATATCAATAACTTGCTTGTTTTTAAATCTAGATACAAGCTCACATTCTCTTTTCACCATCTCTGCTTTACATCACCTAAATGTTGATGTGTCCATCCCTTAGAAACAAGTGACAATTCTCCTCTCCATCTCTCCTTCATATCGTCTAAATGTTGATGTATCCATCCCTTAATAACAAGTGACATAAATTATTATAAATACTCTATAAAAACAAATCCGGATGGGTGGAAAGGAACCTTGCTCCCACCACCAGCCCCGGCCAGTTCGTGCGAATATTCATGCTGGTAATTAGGTACTGTTTGGTCGATTAACAATTAATTTTGAAGACGACCTTTGTTCTTTTTTACTCACGCTTTTGATTTTTTATGGTCTTTGATATATTTTGATCGTTATTTTTTTAACTTTACATTAAGATGTACTAATATAATTATAATATTATAAAAATATATTTACAGATAAATCTAATTTTTTTAGATAATGGAAGAGAAAAAAATCTCTCCCGACCTCTGCATCAAGTATGCACACAGCCTATTTATTAAAGGGACAAAAGTAACAAAATAACAAATACTGTTAAAAGCGGCAAGAAGCCTTACAACCATTAATAGGAAAATGAGAATTAAACTTAATCATTGCAAATCCTGTTACTAAGCTGCCATCCATGCGCATTGAGGAGTTGCTGTGGCACCAACTCCATCTCAGGCTTCCATCCAACATGTATTCCTTCTGGGTCAATGCTTGTAAGTTTGCCCATGCACGTAGCCAGGATCCACACAAGAAGATAACCTACAGGGGATTACTGATATTCTTTTTTGTTAAAAACAACATCATTCCGACACAACCAAATAGACCAGCATAAGGAACTAGTTCCCACCAGGAGTTGTGACCTTAAATTTGTTGGAATACTGGCTAACCAATTCCCAAGCATATGTGTCATGCTCACAGGGGGGATAACTTAAACGCACATCGAACAACCCACCATGCAAGACGTGCAAATGGATATTCAATAAAAAGATGTTGAATTGTTTCCTCTTTAATACAGAAACAACACTGTTTGCTTCCCCTCCAATTTCTTTTAAGCAGATTATCTTTAGTTCAGATGACCCCTCTTTTGAGATACCAAAGAAAAAATTTCACTTTTAAGAGAATTTTAATTAGCCAATTTTTTTTCTAATAGGGACTTGAAAATTGCTAATTAGTGCCCCATATAAAGACCTGATCGTGAATAGACCAGATTTATTTAAATTCCACCTAAAAAACATCATTTTGAGAACCTAACTGAATATTAGCAATTCTCAAAATTAACTCATTCCAAGCATGTAACTTGGATCCAATAAATCTAATTATATAATTTTTATATAGCCTGTCTAACTAAAAAACGGTGGGAGTAATATACGACGTGCCACTTGTATTTACATTATTTACTCACCTATTCTCTCTAGCTAAATAAAAGTGAGGCCGTTTTAAGTAGTATATATGTTCAGTCAAATTATTTAAATTTTGATCAACAATATTAATCGTTACGAATGGTTAGATCAGCCACATAAAAAAATGACATGCTGCAGCTTTCAATTATTTTGCGAAGTACCATAATTTTCTTAACTTTTCGAAAGCATATTGTAATAGCAATGGGTGCCTATTGTTGTGCCTCGGAGGCCATGCATATGTCTGCGTCGAAAAAGGATTTTTTTATTAATTAAATATTTATTAATTTTTATTTTAAAGTTAATCACCGACGAATTTTACTTTCAGTTCTGACCCTTTTGATCACGCCACCACTCGTGGCGTGACAAAATAATGCTGTCACATCAACCCGTATTTGGGGGAAGTTTTTGTCACGCCACCATTCGTGGCGTGACAGTGTTGTTTGGTCACGCCATGACCAGTGGCGTGATCAAAAGTGTTATTTAGCGGACTTATCATATGACGTGACAGCGTTGTTTTAATACGTCACGGATGGTGGCGTGACCAAAGGAGTTAGAATTGAAAATAAAATTCATCGGGGCTTAACTTTAAAATAAAAATTAAAAAATGGTTAATTAATAAAAAAAGTTCTCGAAAAAGTCACCTTGCGAAGGGGAGGGGAGGGAGGAGCAGTATAGTGAGCAATACTGGTATCAACTGTAGCACCCCGCATATTGAAAATATGGTACTACGTGAAATGTCATCGCAAGAAATAAACAACAACATAAGATATAAAATCCAAGAAAATTAAAACTTTAATATCTCTAAATTGTTCAATTGTATAACAATGTCACTAGTCGAAGCAAATGGAGATAAATAGTTTGATACACTGGACCGGTCCAAAGCTAATTAAAATAAAAAAATGTAATAGCTAGAGGCAATGCCACGTTGCTGGGAAGAACGTATGTCACCCATGACCCCAATGCTCACATGGAAGCTACTCAACTGACCTTTCACCTGGAATGGAAATAACAAGTGTGGGATTGTAAGAAAATCTCAGCAACTATACCCAATAACAGCAAGGGTAAATAAACGTTATGGAAACAAATAATAGTCACAAGGTGTTTCAAGCAGCCACTGTAAGATCGAGGAGGCCGACTAGAGGGGGGGTAAATAGGCGTTTTAAAAACTTCTTTGGCTAAAACCGATTTCTAATGCGGAAGCTAATACAAATACGGTTTTGCACAATTAAAGCCTAAATCAACTAGGTTCAACTAAGTGCACAAACAATATGAGACTATATAAATGATAGCAATCAAACACATACAATTGAGCAATTTAAATACAAGTAATGTAAATTGCACAAGTAATCAAACCACAAGTGACACGGCGATGTTTTCCCGTGGTGATCGGAGACTTGCCGGTCTCTCCTAATCCACGTTGAGGCAAGCCCAAACTAATTGGACCGGCTCCACGAATTGAGCACCCGCCTCCGAGGTAAGTCCAACCACTTGGACCGGTTCCAAACCGAACCAACACCTAGCTCCACTAGGGTTGCACCTTCCTCCACTCCGGAGATGGCGAGCACCACACCACTCACAAACCGCCCGGGTCTTCTCACAACCTTCTTTGAGAGGCTCACCGGCACAACGACGCCTCCACACCGTCTAGGTGTCGGCAAACACCAAGAGTAACAAGTCTCCAACACTCACTTGACCCAATCAAGTGTCTAAGCTCAAATGGATACGAAATCCACTACCTAAGGCAACACATGCACTTAGGGTTTGCTCTCTAACCTCACTAAGTGCAACACATGCACAAAAGAGAATGAGAGGCTTGCTCTTTACTCAAAGAAATTTCTAGGGGCACCAGCACACAACCAGCAACCTCTCCCAACCGGCCAAGGTGGCTATTTATAGCCCACACTCAAAAACTAGCCGTTGGGGAAAAATCCCAGAGGATCTGAACGAAATCGGTTTGACCGCCATGTAATGGCCGGTCTAACCGCCCTTAGCTCCAACGGCTATAAAACTAGCCGTTGAGCTCACAACCGGTCTGACCGCCAATTAATGGCCGGTCAGACCGCCCAATGAACGCCGGTTTGACCGCTCTAGAAAACTTCACAGAAATGGCTAAGGACCAGAAAACATCTCTTCTGGAAAACTTAAACCGCCACACAAAAATCGGAACAACCGCACATCGGTTGAACCGAAAATAAGCGCGGTTCAACCGCATGACCTTTCTTTGTGATAGTGGCGGTCGGACCGCCGTTCTCGGTCGGCCGATCGCCAAAGACAAACAAAAGTGCATTTTGATTTTTTCCATCAACTCAAATTGCAAAAACACATTTTGCTAATTTGATGCAAGATGCACACAAGGTTAAAGATAAGACTCTCAACAAGTTGCAAAACACATTTGCCAACTTTTAGAATCAATGCATCAAATTGCATTCCGCTTCAACTCAATTTGCAAAACACATTTGCCAAATTGACGCGCGATGCAAACAAGGATTCAAGTGAGATTCTCAACAAGTTGCAAAACACATTTGCCAACTTATAGAATCACACTACAAGAAATAAGGTACATGGACTTAAGCCATTTGCAAAACACATTTGCAAACTCACGTCACATGCTACAAGGGTTATCCATGAGCCACAACTATTTGCAAAACACATTCGCAAATATTGGCAACATGTTGAGATGAGCTAGAGCAAACACAGTGAGCTATCAACACATGACTAACTCAAGTTACTAATCAAGGACCCCTCTTAATAGTACGGCAATCTATACTAGCAATCCGGTCTTTCAACCAAACACCAAGACCGGTAAAAGACTAGGAACACATCCTTAGCCCTAGCTAGTCATACCTTTGCCTTGCGTAACCACTTGAAGCTTGATGACGCACATCCTTGTTTCAACTCCGGGTTCTTGACTTGATATGCATCAACTCATGATGCATCCTTTACTTGACTTCCATCAGCATATGATGGGTCTTCATTTGACTTGATGATCAACTCATGATCATCTCCTCTTCATGAACATCATCGACGCACGATGATTTCCTTCATCTTGAACTTGATGCGCATCCACACATGATGCATCCTTTACACCAAGCTCTTGACTTCAATATCATCAACACATGATGATCTTCTAGAGTCTCCAACTGTAGAACTCAACCTGTTCATCCAACTCATGGAAAGTGTCAGTTCTAAAATATGATTATCATTAATTACCACGCCATATCATTAACACATAATGGCGGGACAAGATACCACAATCTTTCCCTCTTTGGTAATTGATGACAATCACTTCAATTGCAAGTAATTGAATGTAGATTGGTATGAGTATATAGGCACTACACAAGTTGTATATACTCATAGGATATATGAGCACACAAGTCTCATATACACACATGAATATATTAACTACCCAAGTTAGATATATTCAAGGATATGTGAGTGCACATGAACTACACAAGTTATGTTATACTCACATATAAGTATACTTAGACTACACAAGTCATAAATACTCATATGAATATATTAACTATGCAAGTTAAATATATTCACAGGATATGTTTCAAAGTAAAGATCCCAAATATGTGGAAAACAAGAATATGGATCAATACTAATGAAACCTCAAAATATAGAATGAACTCCCCCTATATGTGTGCATACATGAATATGTAGTAAGAACATATGCACATATTTAGGTTAATTCTTTTGGTGAAGTTTAACCTATATTTTGGATCCGAGGAATGCAATAGGGTATAAGAATACAAAGTAGAATGCATACCTCTTTTGTTCTTTATAACCAAACGAGACTAATCATGAGATATATCAATAAGAGAGTTAGTCTTACAAATAGATTTGTCATTATAAATGCATACCTGTTTGGATTTTCCTTTTTGTTTATCCAATGAATTTGATTTGTCATTAATCACATACATGTCTTCATGATTATCACCTTTATATCCAATTGAGACTAAATAATAAGTATATCAATAAACATGTTAGTCTTACAAATGCATTTGTCATTAATCACCAAAACACTCCATTAACATATAATGGCAGGCTAGATTCTTTAATCTCCCCTTTTTGGTAATTGATGACAAATACTTTATCAATAACAATATTTGGATAATAATCAACATAAGATAGGAATTTAAACTATTGAACTACAATCATGCAAGATACTAAACAATTTGAATTATCTTCTTTCGGTATTATGCATGAAAAGGTGATAACAACAAAACTTGAGAGAGTTCCAAATCTCTCCCTATGGCAATATATGCCTTAAAGGTGAAAGCACAAGAGAGAATCCAAATATATTGATCATATAAAAATTCTCCCTCTTTGGCATTAAGCACAAAGAAGCCAAACAAATTCAAGCCAATAAACAGATAGAGCAGAAGAAAGAGGCTTGGCGAAAGAACTCATTTTATTTTGGACAAAAATTACCATTTTCTTTGTGCCATTACTTGGTCACGGGCAGTCAGACCACTGCCCTGGCCGATCGGACCGCCAAAAGGGCCGGTCAGACCGCTGGTGACCAAAGAACAATCTTGAGAGAAAGTCAATTTTTGATCAAGAGCTAATGGCACAAACTCTTCTTTGATGGCCTTAGAGAGTAAAGCAAGTTGAACACAGGCCAACTAGGAGATTAGGAAGAAGAGAAACTTAATTTGAAACACATTCAAATAAGAACCACATGAGAAGAAACTCCCCCTAACTATATGCACAAGGATAAGAGACGACACCCATTGCATATATGTCACGACCCGGCCCAGGGCACACCCGGGAGGTCCCTTAGGACCTCCTGGGAGGTCCAGAAAGGAGCCCCCAGGATGTCCCGAGAGGTCCCTCAGGACCTCTTGGGAGGTCCGCAAAGGACTTCCCAGGACGTCCCGAGAGGATATCCCGGTAGGACCGCACAGACCTCCCGAGAGGTCCGAGAGAACCACTCGGAGGTCTGGAAGGTCCTGACCCGCAGAGGTCGTTGGACCTCAGACCTCCCCAAACTCCACGTAACCACTCGAGGGAGGTCCGAGGGGAACCACCCCGAGGAGGTCGTGGGGCTTGGGGACAAGCCCAAAGTCCTCTGTGATCCAAACCAGCCCCCAGAGATCAACGACTGGTTCTCACAGCAAACAAGTGATAACATATACATCCACAAGACTTTATTAACAGCAAAAGGAGGTTTGATTACAAGGGTTGCTTACAAGCTCCAGCAACAGAGAGCACACAAACGCAGCGAAAAACCAAAAGGCATGGTCCACCCATTACACCACAGGTGACTGGTTGGAGGGCGCGGCCTAATTGAGTTGATCAGCTTCATCATCATAGGAGTCTTCATCTGCTCAATTCATGAATCAAGCAAGAGTGAGCACAACAACCATACTCGTAAGTTACACCCGTCAATTAACAGAATGACATGCATAGGGATATAACAAAGGACAGCATATTAGGGTTGATTTGCATAAAGCCAATTTTATTTCAAATACAAGTATTAAGTTTCAAGGCAGGTTACAATAGATAAAATTCATTTTTGTGAAATCTGATTTTAGTTGGATAGCATTCATCATTGAAATGGTGAAGGATACCCTCCTACACAAGGCTCCCCGCCCACACCCAATTTGGTTAAACCACCAAAACCAATTTCATAACCTTTTGAAAACCAAAACCAAGAGCTAACTTTGAGTGACATTGCCAGCATGTCCATGACCGTGGACACGGCTATTCGAATAGATTTACACTCTGTAGAGGTTGCACACTTTACCCACATGACATGAATTCTCTAGTTTGCTTGGCATCCGTCGATGCCACCTCACACTTCCTTTGGTGAGAGGTCTAGAGCACATGACAAGGCCTTTACAATGCATTGCTCCATCGCAGCCCACCCACATTAAGATTTCATAAATCCCCCTTTGGATACAAACCACAGGGTTAATGGGGTGCCCCTCTTATGCCGGTGGGACTACAACTAGTCATAACATAACAAACCCACAGCGTCCATGAAACAAACTCTGAGAGCTTTGCAAATTAATTAGCAGTCCCACGCCCATACTAGAGACATGTGGTTGCACAATTTGGCATAGCCCATTATAGGCTTAGCAAGTGGTGTCTCAAAGGCGGTCCTTAACCGACTTGGGCGACAAACCTCAACCCTAGGGTGTCGGATCACACGAACCCCCATGCATAGACATGCACCAACCAAACAACCATCTTCGCCCAAGTCAAATGGCACACCACAGAGCCACCTTGAGCCATTTTTCATTTACTTTGTATGGGTTAGTAAAATCGATTTTCCATAGGATATATTAAATCAATCCTCCAATGGCACACCAATGCCATATAATTTGTTCCATGAGTAAAACATCCATGACACACCAATGTCATGGCCGAAATCTCCATGGCACACCAATGCCACGGCTCAAATCATTTGATTAATTGATATTTTTGGTCAAAACTCCCCAAATCAAGATTTTGGTCTAAGCATTACTAAGCATTTCATTTTTAAAGAGCTTCGGGTCCTCACTATTGCAAGAACCAGATTTTATCTAGGGTGACAATGAGGTTGATTCAACCATGGATAGAGGTCGTACCAAACAGTAGGTTTAACTATGGATTGAAAGATAGGCATTGACATACTTAGTAAAGTAAGCATGCCTACATCTTTCAAAACAGCATAAATAATTTGAAGTATTGGGTGCAACATGTTCAAGAGTGTAACTTGCCTTGCTCAAAGCCTTGAGCTGCTCCCTCTCCCTCACTGAACTCGGGCTCCCCACGGTCTTGACAATCTACACGTAAAAACCAAATAACTCAAACAAAGTTCAAACAAGATCCGAAGAACTCCAAATAAACTTAGATACAAAACCAACAGAGAAGCTGGGAGGTCAAGAGAAGGTCCAAGGAGCTCGCTGGAGAGGTCTTAGGGCTCCAGAGAGGATGTCCAAGCACGAGTTGGAGGAGGTCCAGAGACTTGAGTGAGGAGGTCTATGGTAGGCTCGGTTGAGACAGAGAGGTGAAATGGAGAAGAAAGTGAGAAAGGAGGGCTTTCCCAAACTATATATAGGGGAAGCAAATGCACATGACCCAGGATAGGGTCAACAAGAGTTGGTAAATAGGACGAGGGAGTAGGCAAGAAATGTGACAATTGGTATGACATGAGTACTGCAAAGGTGAGGGCATTTAATGTGATTCAACATGCATTAAATGCTGCGGAGACTTCCTTGCCCAAGGACACAGTCAAGGTATAAGAAAACTGGGTGTGTGACTGCCCAGTGGGGCAGCCAAGACCCGCCAAGGAGGTCCTGCAATGACCTGAGGAGGTCTTGCGGTGAACAAGAGGAGATCCTCACCCACAAGGGGAGGTCCTGACGGTTGGATCTCCAAAGGGGAGGTCCAAACGGCCAAGATTAAGTGCACCAGAGGAGGTCCGCAAGGGCCAGGAGGAGGTCCTCACCCGCAAGGGAGGTCCTGACGGTTGGATCTCCAAGGGGAGGAGGTCCAACGGTCAAGATTAAGCACAAACGGGGAGGTCTGCAAAGGTAAGAGGAGAACCTCACCCGCAAGGGAGGTCTAGAGCCTCAAGATCAATTCCAGGGGAGGTCTGAACGGTTAGGATTTCCAAAAGGATGTCCTAACGATCAGATCTGCCAAAAGGGGAGGTCTGGACAGCCAAGATCTCAAAAGGGAGGTCTTGATGGTCCAGATCTACAAGGAGGAGGTCTGGACGTTTAAGATCTCCAAGGGGGAGGTCTTCACGCCCCAGATTTTCAAGAAAGAGGTCTGGACGGCTAAGATCTCCAAGGGGGAGGTCTTAGCGGTCCAGATTTACAAGAAAGAGGTCTGGACGGTTAAGATCTCCAAGGGGGAGGTCTTAACGGTCCAGATCTACAGGGAGGAGGTCCGATGGGTGAAGGGCTCGGGCTCAAGGGGGTCCGAACCAGAGGAGCTTGGAGAGCTCCCTAAAACAGAGAGAGCTGAGAGCAGAGGCCGAAATGAAGAACAGGGAGGCGGTGGGCGCCCCTGGTGCTCTATTTAAAGGAGAAAGGGAATAGAAGCACCATAAAAAGAGTGTGTCTGAGTTCAATGTATTGGTACAAAGGCACACTGCCCCAAGGTACGAAAAAGAATAAAGAAAACAAGGGATGTGACAAAAAGTAGAAAAGAGGACAAAGGTTGGTGGCAGCATTTAATGTGACTCATCCCACATCAAATGCACTTAAGAGCCAAGGAAAACCAGTCGAAAGGGTGAACAGCTTGGTCAAAGGGGACGGTCCAAGGAGGAGGTCCTGCGAGGAGGTCCTTAGAGGAGGTTCAAACTGTAATTGAGATTAAGGAAGGTCCTGACCCAAAGGATGGGTTGGACCAGGAGGGTAAACTTAACAAAAGGTCTCAATAAAGAGAGATTTCCAGGGGAGAGGAAAGACCCGAAAAGACAAGGAGGAGATAACAACAACAGAGGTCAAACAAGAGGGACGGTCTGGACATATAAGAATGTCCGATTATAGGATAGGGGAAAGGAAACCCTTATCAAGAAAAGGAGAGATCGCTCTAGAGAGCTAGAGCAACACCAAAAGAACTAAGCTTTGGATTAGTTGAAGTTTAGTTTAGTCATTTTAAACACTTCAAATTCTGAAATTTTCAGGTTAAGCTTTGAATTCTCATCAAAACCAAATGGTTCTTTTTATTTTGAAAATTTTCAAAAAGGCTCTGAAAATCAGGGTGTTACAATATAAGAGGATTTTTAGGGAATTTTGGCGGAGTTTCCTCTAAAAACTTGGTCCAAGGAGCATGACAGTAGATAATCAGTATATGAACATCATGCAACAACATGATATAATTACACATACATTGTGGACAAGGGTATTCAATGAAGCATAATCCATAACAATCATTCAACCATTTAACATGCACAAGTCTTGGATGATACACAAAGGATTGCATAACACATAGCATAGGACATTAATCATTTCACCATCCAAAAGCAATAAAGCATTCAAGGTTTATAAGCTTACATGAGATATTACAAGAATAATACATAAGCTTATCCATACAGAACATGGTCTATTGACCTAAATATGAAAACTGATCATCTAAGAGGGAGGAGCGACTGACGAAGACGAAGGATGATCTCCCTGCTGAGTGAAGGATGGAGGGCACTGACCATGACCGAACCTCTGATAAGCAACTGGCAGACGCTGCTCCTGATACTCAGTGAGTCTCTCATCCATGCGAGTCACTCTCATGTTCAGATCCTCAATCAAGGCTCTAGTCTCTGAATGCTCTCTGCATGTCTCTGAATATTTTCTGCATGTCTCTGAATAGACTCTGCATGCAAAGTGTCTACACTGGTCTGAAGGCGAGCAAAGCCGCTGAATCGCATCCTAATCTCGATGACCTCAAGACTAGATGACTCTGGGACGACGAGCCTGCCCCCGAGATCAAGAGGAGCTGGAGGGGACACCTGAGGTGGAGGAGGAGTCTGAGGAGGAGGATCTCTTGGTCTATACTCCTTATGCTCCATATCAAGAGGGAGATCAAAAGTAGTCATTCTCTTAATAAGCTTCATGATGTTGGGAGCAAAATAGATAGTCTTGTTCTTATCTCCCTTAGAAGTAGCTATCTCCCTGATAATAAGATCCATGACATCAATTTTAGTGCCTTCCATAATGCACTTAACTACATTCCAAGCTCTCCCATGAATCTCATCATTGTTCCCACTCCTGGGGAAGAAAGTAGCTCTCATGATTCTGTTAACAATGCTGGGGAGAGGGAGCAATCCAGTTACCTTCCCAACAGTATAAGGATTGTTCTGATCATAGTATTCATCTACCTGAGTGAGAGCTAGGCATTCTTGAACATGTATGTTTATCCCATCTGACTCCTTTAAATTTAAAGCTAGCATGAAATCATTCTTGGAGGCTTCAAATTTTTCATGTCCCGACATCCAAATAAGGTGATCATGCTCAGGGGATACATAAACTGTTGCATAAAATTGTCTAATGAACTTGGCATGAAAGTTGCAACTCAGAGAGACCAAAGAATCTAAGCCTACTCTTCTGAATAGACGAAACAGACCATTGTAGACTGGATTCTGCCCTAGATAACTCCACTTCACAAATCTATGATTAGCAAATTTCTTCTTAGCATAGATAACATGATAGACATTCTGTTGAAACATAGTGTGAAACATCTCTGAGGTGGCATCCCTTTGGAATCTAAACTGATTGATGTGTCGTAAAGTAGTATACCTTTCACTTTTAATCTTGAACACATCTAATCCAATGAATGGGGTTGGATCTGGAGCTACCTCCTCATCCTCATTCTCATCACCATCATCTGACCCTTCAAAATTTTCATCGCTGCCACTGTTATCGCTGTCGCTCGCTGATCTTTCTACTTCTGCATCTTGCATTTGCTCGTCTGCTTCCTCAGGAAAGTCTTCAACAGTTGGACGAGGATGGGACGATCGACCAGCGGTGATTTTGCGCGGCATGGTCGCTGAAATGGATAGCAAGGATTGCAAAGATTGTCGAAGGATATTCAAGAATTGAATTAACAAAGCATTCACTTTGCCATCCCTCAGTTCTGTGTCATTGGCGGTCAGACCGCCACTGACATAGAAGCAAACTGATCTTGGGAGAAAGCCCACAAATTTGCAATGTAGGATAATGGCATAGTGAGAATATGTTAATACAAACCTAATCTACTTGCAGATCAAGGGTTTTCACCAAATTGACAAAGATAGGGTACATGCATGACAAACCCTAGAAATTTTGGGGAAAATCATAATGTGGATAGATTACAAGTAATGAGTTGAGGGATTACCAAGATAAAGAGATGAGGAATCCGAGGAGATGAATCCTTGAGGCAATTAGGGATCAAACTTGTCGAATTTGACAAAAAAACTCCCTCACCTAGGGTTTCAAGCTTTGAGAGAATGAGTCAACCAAATCTCAATCTAATTGGAGGAATGGAGAGAGGAGGTGAGGGGGAACCCTAGGTTACCTTTGGAGCCTCAAGAAGACGGCCGGAGAGAGAGATCCGTGCAGGAGATGATGATGCGGCCGAGAGCAAGGAGAGAGAGAGAGAGAGTTTCGGTTTTGAGGAGATGGGGAAAAATACCCCTTCGGGTGAAGTTATAAGTCCTCCACGTGAAATCGGTCAGACCACTGGGCTTTGCGGTTCGACCGCTGAGGTCGGGTGGTCGAGCCATTGGATTTGGCGGTCGACCGGCTGAGGCCTGGCCCGACAAATGATTTGGCACAAGATTTTGGGATTTGAGTGAATTGTTGTACATTGCTCCAAATTTTCACACAATCAATCAAACAAACATCTTTGGAGCATTTCCAACTAATATAGCCCCTTTAAAGTCCAAATATTAAATAATTTTTAATGAATTAATCTTTCAATTTTCGCAAATGAAATGTTATTTTCAAGAACTTTCTCCAAAAGATCCAAATTGAGCAATTAAGGGTATTTCAAGCAACCAATTGCATGTATGAGTCATTAATACCATTATGGACTTATTCATGTGAATAATCTTGGCTCAAATGGCAAAACTCACTTAAGTGCTAGAAAGTGACCTTTTAGGTCAATCTTGAATTTTGGATGAATTTCAAAATCAAATAACTTTTGATAGGTTGGCCTTTTGAAAAACTTTTGAATACCAAAAATGTTTAGAATGGTCAACTCTAGGTTTTTCCTTTTGAGATCATTTTCAAATTTCTTTTAGAAAAGGTTTTACATAGAAACCTAGTTTAAGTCAAAAACAAGAAACTAAGATCTACAAATTTGGCTAGAAACTCATTTTCACTTAAAATAGGTTTTTCTTGAGCCAAAACCTTTGGGAAACCTTTGAAAAGCATTTGTATACATTTTGCAATTAATTTTTCAAAGGATTACTAATAGTTATGAAATTTTTGACTTTTGGCTAAAAGGCTCAAAATTTGAAAAACATTGCTAGCACTTAATTTCTTTGGGCACATTTAGGGATGTAGTATACATGGTCATGATTTAGCACTCCCCCTTAATGTGCCACTTCTATCTTGCTCAAGATTTCAAGAAACAAGTTTTAGCACAAGAGCAAGAACAACCCTTTTTAAGATTTTACATGAATGCAACCTACACAAGGCATAAGGGCTAGATACTTCAATGTAAATACTTGTTACCGAGATGACATTGGTTTATGATATGAATTGATCTTCCTCAAGTTTGGCTCCATATTTGCATATGATGGAATCCACCTCTTTATGAGTGAGCCAAACCTCCAATACTTCTCCAAATACCTATTTAACATTTAAGCACCTTTTGGTACCCATATTGGTTGGGTCCTTGAATGTTAGTTACAATAGATTTGAGCACCCAAATGGCCCTAGCATTAGTTTTATGTAAACTAACATTCCTAGCAAACACATTGCCATATTTATCCTTCCTAAGCAAATAATCATTATTATAAATAATTGGCTTAGGAGTGATACCTTTGGGACATTCCTTACTAAAATGTCCTTTCTCCCGGCAATTGTAGCAAGTAGGGCTTTTGCTTCCCCTTGATGTCTTCTTATCTTGCTTAATTCCGGCTTGCCTCTTCTTTGAATGTCTTGACTTGACATCCTTTTGATTTGGGCACAACGAGGCAACGTGGCCATTCTTTTTGCATCCAAAGCACTTGATATTTTTGAATTGTCTTCCATTTTGCTTTGGGATGCTCTTCATCTTCTTCTTGGAAACGAAACCAAGTCCCCCCTTGTCATTTTCCTTATTAGGGCACACGGAGGAAATGTGACCCTTCTCATGACAATTAAAACACTTAATATTCTTCGTGTGTCTTGCATTGTGCCTCATCTTGCTATTCTCCTTCTTCTTCTTGGGAGTATATCCAATACCACTCTTATCTTGTAAGCATATTTGCTTGCTCAATATTTCATCGAGAGTGGCCTTCCCTTTATAGCTTCTTTCTAAGTCAATCTTCAATTTTGTGACTTGGGCCTTGAGCTCATTATTTTCCTCTACAAGGTTAGTATCACAAGACATAGAGGAAATAGAAGCATCTAATTTTGAGCAACAAGGCATATCAATTAAATCATCACAAGAAGTGGATACATTAACTTTAGATGAATTGCATGAGATAGGAGCAATACAAGGCAAATCATCTAATAGATCACATGTAATTCCTATATCCACTTTAGAGCTAGTATAACTTTTAAGAAGGAGGGTTTCATATTCATTCTTTAAAACATCATAATTATTTTGAAGCAAGTTAAATTCTTTCTTCAAAACTTTGAATTTTGAAACCTCCTTTCCCATAAAAACATTTTGCTCTTCTAGCATATCAATCAACTCATCATATGAAGGCTCATCATTATCATCATCATTATTTACCTTCTTTTTACCTTTTGCCATAAAGCAATGAGGCGATGTTGATGGAGTTGAGGGTTCATCATCATCGGAGCTAGAGGTTGAGCATTCTTCTCCCGACGTCTATTCTTCTATGCAATCATCGCTAGTGGAAGTGGACCTTTCATAATATTCTTGAAGATGGGTCCACATCTCATGAACGTTCTTGAGATCGCATATGGCATCAAACACATCTACACTCAAAGCACTAAATAAAGCGTTAATTGCTTGAGCGTTGAGATGTAGGCATTTCTCTTCCTCATTTGTTGGAGCAAATTGATTCAATGGAGGAGAAAAGCCAACATCTACAATCCGCCATATATTTAGGCCCATAGCCTTAAAATAACATGACATACGGATTTTCCAATGAGCATAATTTGTGCCATCAAATTTATGTGCTTCACCAAGGTGCACTAAATCTCTAGTCGCCATCATTTACTCTCTAGACGGTTAAGTCTACTAAATGAGAGACCAAGCTCTGATACCACTTGTAAGATCGAGGAGGCCGACTAGAGGGGGGTGAATAGGCGTTTTAAAATTTTCTTTGGCTAAAACCGATTCTAATGCAGAAGCTAATACAAATACGGTTTTGCACAATTAAAGCCTAAATCAACTAGGTTCAACTAAGTGCACAAACAATATGAGACTATATAAATGATAGCAATCAAACACATACAATTGAGCAATTTAAATACAAGTAATGTAAATTGCACAAGTAATCAAACCACAAGTGACACAGCGATGTTTTCCCGTGGTGATCGGAGACTTGCCGGTCTCCCCTAATCCACGTTGAGGCAAGCCCAAACTAATTGGACCGGCTCCACGAATTGAGCACCCGCCTCTGAGGTAAGTCCAACCACTTGGACCGGTTCCAAACCGAACCAATACCTCGCTCCACTAGGGTTGCTCCTTCCTTCACTCCGGAGATGGCAAGCACCACACCACTCACAAACAGACCGGGTCTTCTCACAACCTTCTTTGAGAGGCTCACCAGTGCAACGACGTCACCACGCCGTCTAGGTGTCGGCAAACACCAAGAGTAACAAGTATCCAACACTCACTTGACCCAATCAAGTATCTAAGCTCAAATGGATACGCAATCCACTACATAAGGCAACACATGCACTTAGGGTTTGCTCTCTAACCTCACTAAATGCAACACATGCACAACAGAGAATGAGAGGCTTGCTCTTTGCTCAAAGAAATGTCTAGGGGCACCTGCACACAACCAGCAACCTCTCCCAACCGGCTAAGGTGGCTATTTATAGCCCACACTCAAAAACTAGCTGTTGGGGAAAGATTCCAAAGGATCTGGACGAAATCGGTCTGACCGCCATGTAATGGCCGGTCTGACCGCCCTTAGCTCCAACGGCTATAAAACTAGCCGTTGAGCTCACAGCCGGTCTGACCGCCAACTAATGGCCGGTCAGACCGCCCAATGGACGCCGGTCTGACCGCTCCAGAAAACTTCACAGAAATGGCTAAGGACTAGAAAACATCTCTTCTGGAAAACTTAAACCGCCACACAAAAATCGGAACAACCGCACATCGGTTGAACCGAAAATAAGTGTGGTTCAACCGCACAACCTTTGCTGTGATAGCGGCCGGTCAGACCGCCGTTACTGGTGGTCAGACCGCCAGCAGCAAACAAAAGTGCATTTTGATTTTTCCATCAACTCAAATTGCAAAAACACATTTTGCTAATTTGATGCAAGATGCACACAAGGTTAAAGACAAGACTCTCAACAAGTTGCAAAACACATTTGCCAACTTTTAGAATCAATGCCTCAAATTGCATTCCGCTTCAACTCAATTTGCAAAACACATTTGCCAAATTGACGCGCGATGCAAACAAGGATTCAAGTGAGATTCTCAACAAGTTGTAAAACACATTTGCCAACTTATAGAATCACACTACAAGAAATAAGGTACATGGACTTACGCCATTTGCAAAACACATTTGCAAACTCACGTCACATGCTACAAGGGTTATCCATGAGCCACAACTATTTGCAAAACACATTCGCAAATATTGGCAACATGTTGAGATGAGCTAGAGCAAACACAGTGAGCTATCAACACATGACTAACTCAAGTTACTAATCAAGGACCCCTCTTAATAGTACGGCAACCTATACTAGCAATCCGGTCTTTCAACCAAACACCAAAACCGTAAAAGACTAGGAACACATCCTTAGCCCTAGCTAGTCATACCTTTGCCTTGCGTAACCACTTGAAGCTTGATGACGCACATCCTTGTTTCAACTCCGGGTTCTTGACTTGATATGCATCAACTCATGATGCATCCTTTACTTGACTTCCATCAGCATATGATGGGTCTTCATTTGACTTGATGATCAACTCATGATCATCTCCTCTTCATGAACATCATCGACACACGATGATTTCCTTCATCTTGAACTTGATGCGCATCCACACATGATGCATCCTTTACACCAAGCTCTTGACTTCAATATCATCAACACATGATGATCTTCTAGAGTCTCCAACTGTAGAACTCAACCTGTTCATCCAACTCATGGAAAGTGTCAGTTCTAAAATATGATTATCATTAATTACCACGCCATATCATTAACACATAATGGTAGGACAAGATACCACAATCTTTCCCTCTTTGGTAATTGATGACAATCACTTCAATTGCAAGTAATTGAATGTAGATTGGTATGAGTATATAGGCACTACACAAGTTGTATATACTCATAGGATATATGAGCACACAAGTCTCATATACACACATGAATATATTAACTACCCAAGTTAGATATATTCAAGGATATGTGAGTGCACATGAACTACACAAGTTATGTTATACTCACATATAAGTATACTTAGACTACACAAGTCATAAATACTCATATGAATATATTAACTATGCAAGTTAAATATATTCACAGGATATGTTTCAAAGTAAAGATCCCAAATATGTGGAAAACAAGAATATGGATCAATACTAATGAAACCTCAAAATATAGAATGAACTCTCCCTATATGTGTGCATACATGAATATGTAGTAAGAACATATGCACATATTTAGGTTAATTCTTTTGGTGAAGTTTAACCTATATTTTGGATCCGAGGAATGCAATAGGGTATAAGAATACAAAGTAGAATGCATACCTTTTTTGTTCTTTATAACCAAACGAGACTAATCATGAGATATATCAATAAGAGAGTTAGTCTTACAAATAGATTTGTCATTATAAATGCATACCTGTTTGGATTTTCCTTTTTGTTTATCTAATGAATTTGATTTGTCATTAATCACATACATGCCTTCATGATTATCACCTTTATATCCAATTGAGACTAAATAATAAGTATATCAATAAACATGTTAGTCTTACAAATGCATTTGTCATTAATCACCAAAACACTCCATTAACATATAATGGCGGGCTAGATTCTTCAGCCACACACAAGTGTGGCTATGGTAGGAAGACAAAAGAAGGAATATAACTGACGAGGATTAAAATATCTATGTATTACTTTAATACATAACAAAAAGACCAGATGTCTTCATGGTCGTAAATCCTAAGGCTAACGACCCCTATGGTCGTAAGGATTCTAAAGGTTACATAATGGGAACCCTGGTCGGATGAGGTCCAATACCTAGTCCCTGACTAGATGACTGCTCGTAAAAGCAATGAACTCGCATGTGGATCTAACTCCAAGTATATTCCTTACCGTATGATGAATGGAACATACGTCATATTTGCTCTAACCACACGATGTTTTATGGTCCTAAGACACTAACAAGAACCACCATATGGTTGAGTATCTCACAGGCACACAACCGCCGAACGGTTAATACTTTACCAACTGCTGCCTCGCTCCGACCAGTTGCGACACTTCCAATAGGCGTCTCTTCAAGAAGTAACCTTCCACCACTTCATCGACAATTTAAAGGAGAACACAAGTAGCAAAAGGCAATCCAATTTGGAAGATCAATAGACGATTAAGTTTTCATCTGAAGTACTAGCATAGCAATTAGCACACCAAGTGTAATTAGAGCTAGTCCACTGCTTTGTCAAGAGCATCCCCTATAAAGGATCTAGTTCATAGCAATAAAGAGCAATCACATTATCTCCCAAGGATCTCAAGCATCATCTGAACCAAGCAGGTAGCCAAAGACGTTATCATGACGTCCACGACCAAATTGGGAAATCGGATCCTAGGTATGCAAATATAAGGAACCGATCCCCAACTGACCATAATCCAGCTCCTCTTTAGAGAAGGCGCCCCGACTCTATTACGGGCTGCCGAGCATTTTCGGCACGTCTCCAAGCTGCTCGTTGGCCGGACAGGTTCCGACCAGCCAACATAGAGAAGTTCAACAGGACTCAGAACCCATTAGAATTTCTTTAAATTTATTCTGCCGCCATCAAGGCTGCCAGTGGTAATGACAACGTGATGGCAAATTACTTTCCCACGGAGCTTGAAGGGTCTGCCCGGTCATGTTTGCTCAACCTACCGGTCGGATCTATCTACACTTGAGAGCAGCTCTACGATACTTTGATCGACAACTTTCAAGGGACGTACGACCATCCAGGCAAGGAGGATTATCTTCATCGGATGAAGCAAAAAACTAATGAAACTCTTTGACAATATATCAAGAGATTCAGTCAGCTTCAAACTCTATCCCAGAGATCGCAGAGTCTTCTATCATCTAGGCTTTTAAAGCAGGGCTAAGGAATCGTCAGTTTACGAAGGATATTGCAATAAATCCTCTACGAACGATCGTCGAACTTTTCGACATGGCAGGCAAGTATGCAACCGCTAGTGAAGTGGTCGAATGGTATGAAACTATTGATCAAAAAGATAAAAATCCCCAGTCAGGCCTGGAGAAGCAAGAGAAGAAAATCAAGAAGTCTCTTAAGAATAAGAAGAATTGCAAGCCTGACAACAAAAGAAGTTTGTGCAATTCCAGAAAAATTTACCAAGGGCAAGAAAAACTTTTCCGGTCGAAACAAGGCAAAAGCTCCGACCGATGATTACAAGAAAAATAAAAAGTGGTGTCCACTTCACCAGGCAGCAGGGCATGATCTGCGCACTTGCCGAGCATGGCAAAAGAAACTGAAGGATTACTACTCAGGTAAAGGCCCCTTCCCTTTCATAACAGAACTCGAAGAACCAAGCTCCAAGAAGGATAAATATGACAATGAAGAGATGGAGTATTAGGAACTGTAGCACACTGTCGATATGATTTTTGGTGGATCCTCCTTGTACAAGTCAAGACGTCATCTGAAGGCCGTGGAACGGGAGGTGAACCTTGCTGAGTCTCCGATCACCGTCAAGTCGTCTAGGTGGTCGAAAACTGTAATCTCCTTCAGCAAATAATATTATCCTATCCCGTCGACTCAACCAGGTAGGTTTCCAATCATTGTTGAACCTACTATTAATAATTGTAAAGTTAATCGAGTCTTAATAGATAGAGGTAGCTCTTTAAACATTTTATTTATAGGAGCATTGGAAGAGATGCAGATTCATAAGTCTAAGGTAAAACCCATAAAATATGCCTTCCACGGCATAGTTCCTAGTTCTACCGCCAAACCGATAGGACAGCTGTCCCTACCAGTTACGTTTAGAAGACCCGACAACTTTCGAACAGAAAAAGTTCTATTTGTTGTGGTGGATTTCGAAACCGTATACAATGGAATCCTCGGTCGTCCAGCTTTAGCAAAATTCCTGATAGCCACACATTACGGTTATCAGAGTTTAAAAATGCTAGGACCGAAAGGAGTCATCACGGTTCAAGGAGATTGAAAAATGGTTTATTCATGTGATCGGAAGTCCTTAGAACTGGTCGATGAGTTTCTAACTAGGAAAACTAATCCGCCTACCATGCAAGTCAAGCACTCGTGGCCAAAGATGATGCCAAAACCATCCGACCAGACCAAGAAGATACCACTTGACAAAGGCGCTCATCTAGAAAGCCCCGACACACCATTTGGGTAAAGAAACGCTAATGCGTCTGCCCAAAAGGTACTGGTCGGGGGCACAGGCTAGCTCTCCAACCAGACAAAAAACCGGTCAAGTAGAAGGTAAGACGTTTCGCACCTGATCGGAAGGAGGCAATCCAGTCAAAGATCGACAAGCTCCTCAAGGCTAGATTTATTCGTAAAGTCGACCACCCAAAGTGGCTCGCCAACCCTGTAATGGTTAGAAAAGGCAATGGAAAATTACGAATGTGTATTGACTCCACAGATCTTAATAAAGCTTGTTCTAAGGACGACTTTCCCCTTCAATGCATTGATCAACTTGTAGACTCTACTTTCGGGTGTGAGTTATTAAGTTTTTTATATGCATACTCAGGGTACCACCAGATTCATATGAGTAAAGAAGATGAAGAGAAAACTTCCTTCATCACTCCATATGGCACTTACTGCTATGTTAAGATGTCATTTAGTCTTTAAAAATGTTGGTGCAACTTTTCAAAGGTTGATGCAAAAAAAACCTTTAATCCTTATATAGGTCGAAATCTAGAAGCCTACGCTGATGACTTGGTTGTGACAAGTATCAACCGGGGGCAGACAATTCGGGAGTGGATTTATACAATCCCTCGTTCATGACTTCATTGCAGGTGGCCCTCAGTTCGGCATGTCTCAGCAAGACGACATCGACGCTTACCAGACTCAGCTTCCTCAGACTCAGCTTGCTGGTGCACCTCCGCCACTCAACAGACTCAACGGTCTCCGTACCCCCTCCGATCCGACAGACGCTCTCCGGACCGGCTAACGTATCTCACGGAACATGCTCGACGCAAAATAAGGACACAAATGTAGCGAGCAGAGAGCAGTGGCTCAGACGAGTGAGCATATTTCATATGTTATTTTTGTATGCGATTTTGTTTTGCTATTTTTGTATGCATATTTCATATGTTATATGTGTACTGTTACACTATATCCACATAAAAATAGAGAACAAAGAGTGCCAACATTTTCAGTGAAGTTGCAATGTAACTTTTCATATATCGTTCTGTTCTTGCACCAAACTATGACTCGAGTTCCAGACTTCAGCGGGGAAGCATGATTGTTACATTCACAAGATAAATAGCCATTTCCCCAAATTTAAAAGAAATTATTTGTCAGTGTGATTTTTGCTCGGTGGCTGAACATGATGAAACAAGCAGTGGATCAGCTATCATCAGCAGGAGGGCCTGATGCTTCAGCAGCGTTTTTCTCCTTCCGTTTCTCTCTGCGCTTCTTATTTCTCAATGCATTTTTGCTCATTTCCCCTCTGTTACATTTCCAAGGTTAGTGTTATGCATAGAGCTAAAAATTGACATAAAACAAAATGAGTAAATGCTGATCGAGATAAAGAAACTGACCTGTACGTGCAAGTCCACCAAAAAGCTACAATTTACCAAACAAATGGACGTGGCTGACGTGATTGTCCGGCATTTTTGCTGATGTGGCGTGAAACCTGCCAGTCACGGTCCGTTTTTGTCCACGTGGCGCGACCACAGCGCGTCCGATCGGTCACTCTGTGGACGTGATGTTAAATCTGCAATTTCTTCACGACGAGTGCTACTTCTATAATTACCAATGGCAGCAGCGCTTAATTGGCAAAAAAAAAAGTCTGTATCACGCCCCTGCTTCGTGATGCATCCAGTCACTTCACCAACACAGGATCGGCATCTACGTTACAAGCAACAAGGTTAACTAGTTGATCAACTTATCATGTAACTCAGGGGCGGATCTGGGCCTCGGGTAGGGTGGGCTATAGCCTGAGGCCCAGAAAAAATAGCAGTGCAGAAAATTTTGACATATGGGCTGGAAACATGGGTGGAGCCATTTTGCCCGAGGCCCAACTATCCAAGCCGGTCCAACCCATACCACGCCTCCTTCCCCCACTGCCTACTCCATCCAGGCCACCAGACACGGAGACACCAGTAGGCAGTGTCGCAGTGACCTAATCCCCCCGTGCCACTGCCTCCATCGGTGCCTCCCCGCTTCCATCGGCGCCCTCGGCCCTCGCGACCTCGCCCGCCGGCCGCCCCTCCCGGCTCCCTCCGTGTCCTCCCTCGACTTAGCGGCGGCAGCGCCTCCCTGCGCCACCCGGCCCGTCGCTTGCGGCTGCATCCGTACAATGCTCCGACTTGGCAATCGCCGGTCTCCCTGCACCACCCGGCCCAGATCCGCCCCTACCATTGCCCCCTACTCCCGAGCGGCCGCGCCCGACTCGTCCCTACCAGCTGCGCTGCCCTACACTCCCGCGCTCTCTTCCAGCCCGCTCCTGCGCCCAGGTTCGGCCCCTCTTTGCTCGTCACCACTGCTCGCCCAGGTGTCGCGCCTGCTCCACGCCGTGCTCGACTTGGCGGCCTCCTGCGCCACTGTCCCAGTCGCTTCGCCTTGGCGGCGTCGTGCCTGCTCCGCGCCGACTTCGCCTCTGCCCATTGCTGGCAAGGCGCTTCGCGCTTGCCTTCGGCCCCTCTCTGCTGTGTCACTATCGACGGCTGGCCTACTGGACTCCCTCGAGGTAATGAGTTCTAGTGAAATGTGAATGGTGATGAGTGTTGACTGGTGACCTGTTGTTATGTGATTTGTCTATATGAAGAGGTTCAATGAATCAATGTTGCCATGTTGGTTGTTGGATATGGTCAGGTCATATGGACTATATGGTTGATTGGTTGTAGACTTGTTGCCTGCATATTGTTAATAAGTGTATTGCTTATTTAGGAATTAGAGATACAAAATGAATCAATTAACTTGTTGCCTGCATATTGTTAATAAGTGTATTGCTTATTTAGGAATTAGAGATACAAAATGAAAAGGAGTAAGACATTGTCATCGTATTTTTCAATACAAACACAACAGTCCAACCAATCTCTTTCAGAAACGGTTGGAATTGGAGCTAGTCATAACGAGCAAAACAATCCTCATGTTGAACTTAGTCCAGATGATGTTGTTGTCGATCCTAGGCTTCGAAAACCAATTGAGAAGTTGGATGTTAAAATTAGGGATGCTGTTGTAAGGGAGTATTTGTAATTGGGACCATGCTAACCAAGTGGACATAAATTTCCACGGAAAGATCAGGGAGGTCAGAAGAGGAGATTTCAGGGGTCATGCCTTTTTTTTATGTTGTCTTTGTAGGTTCTGGTACTTGTCCAACTATTGACGAAGAAATGGTGAGCTAGGTTAGAGATGAAATCTTCGTTATTTAGGTACTCAATTTGTATCGCTAAGATGCTATATTATTTATATTTTGTCATGTTTTTCTTATTATATTTTATGTTGAAGCATTTTTTTATAAAGTTTCATGTTAATGAAGTATTTGTGGCTTATTTTTTTTGTTATGTCTTGCTGTGGGTAGAAATTAGTGTAAGTTTTAAGATGTTAGCCTATTAGAATTTAGTCCGAGGCGTGATCTAATCCTAGATCCGCCACTGATGTAACTCACCAATTATTCATCTTTAAAAAATCATTCGATTCAATACATGCAGACCTGGCATCTACCTAACTGTAGGGGCGGAAGTACTTGAGCCCACCCGGTGTCATAGGACACCGGGTCCCCTAGAAAAAATAGCAGATATTATCATATATATACTATGTGTGCACCTCTAGCCTAAAAGTTGTGTACCCCTGTTCAGCTTAACCTCCGGTCTTTTGCAGTCTTTTGCTGTATAAATTACTATTTAATATAGTGTTGCTTAAAAATTATATATGCTGTTATATGTATGGTGAAATTGTGAACCCTGATCACTGTCCCCATTCCCAGTGATCGAATTATCATACGAGTACATCCCCATCAAGGCCGATGTCCACCGCGTACACCGCGACCCTGCAATCTGCGGACGTCTCTTGCCGAAGTTCTTAGACTACAAGTTAACACTGTATACTAGCTAGTCGTGTATTCATCACTTCAAGTTATATACATGTACAATTTTTTTTTTACGAAATGTACAGTTATTTAATTATAAAAGTTATTTGGAGTTCGAATTTCAATAAATTATGGATGGAAATGTATGGAGAGTAAATGTTTGGATGTTTAAATATATAATTTCCGAAGATCATCATGCTAATCCGTACAATAAACTAGCACCATATACACTCTTATGTAGGCAATGAATTGAACCGAGAAAAACACAACATTTTATAGTATTATTGTCACTACAAAACAATGAATAGCACTGCCATACGAATTATTTAGCAATTCACTAACAACACTATGACCAACAGCCCTGTCGCTGATATATTCTAGCTAATCTGGGACTAGGGATGCAATCGGAGCAGATACGAACGGATATCGGTCATCCCATATCCTATTCTATTTTTTTTCTTGGGATCGGAGTCAGACACGAACAGTGCCGGATAAATATACGAACACAGAGAGTATCGGTCACGAATACAGAGCAAATACATGCGTAAATGTACTCCTAAAATCGGTGCACAAGCGTTTGTTTAATTCGTTCTACTTCTCAACGTACGTACTCCGAGTGACTGAATGTAGTAGGTACTAACTATATAGCTTGATCCAAGGTCCATGGATCCAGAAGACGAGAAGTCAAAAGGAAAATTCCGGGTGTAGGAAGCGCCGGCATGCATGCGGCAAGCTGGTCAAGCTGGGCGACCTACTCGGAGGCGCCGGTCGCGTCCGTGTGGTAGTCGAATCAGTAGGAAAATTCAGTGATCGGTCAAGGCTGATCGCCGGGGCGCGCGTGCGTGTGGTCGGTCGGTCTCGATCGATGAGAAGCGGAGTATATATGCAAATCGTGCCTAATAATCTACTACTCCGTAGATCACAATCCGTCAAAAAGTCTACTAGATCACATCCATATGGCTGACACAATTGATGCTCACAAAAGTCAGTTCTGATTATTCTTCTCGATCGTCCATGTTCTGGTAGCCGCCGCTGAGGATATGGGTCATCTATTTTATGCGTTATGTGTGTACTGTTCAGTTCACTGCGTAGGTAAGGTGTTTTTGTTTGTGGAATGAGATTGAACCAGATGTGTGCATATGTGGTGGGTTTTATGTTTGGTAGTCTGTATCAAGTGATACGTATATGAGATGATTCAAAGAAAAAAAAACATACGTGTGTTTGATTATTTGAACTGAATCATTCCATCTTAGGTAGTATACAAATTTGAATAATATTCTTTCTAGATGCCGAACTATCTTATTCATCCCTAACAATGGAACCATATGGTACAATATCATCCTACCACATTCAACCTCATCTCACCAACCAAACACACCCTTGATTGTTTCGGATGAATGAGATGGTTCAGCGTTAAGCAAATACTTATCAAATTTGTATACTACCATTCAAGATGGGATGGTTATATCCAACCAACCAAACACATAGGTAACTTTTTTTTCTTAAACTATCTCATACAAATATCGCTTGGAAAAAGCAACCAATTAACACACAACTGGTACAAACCCTCCTTACATCCAAAATTGCCTATAAAAGCGGCATCCTAATTGTACCACATCACCTTTAAAACTCTAGCCATTATATCAAACTCATCAAAATATTAACCCTTAGATCTAAATACTCAAGAGATGCTTTGATTAGACACATTTCTTTGGAGATTTTAAACTATATATGAATACTTTCGTTAGTGCTGATAGTAATAATAGTAATCAACCAAACAAACAAAGCACGGGTGATAATTAGACCTGTTCAAACGTCGGATCGGGCTGGGCTGCAAAAGCCCGGTGGCAAAACACCAAGCCCGAGCCCAGAATGAGACCCGGCTCCAGTGCATTTTCCAAGCCCAGCCCGATACAAAATCCTGAAGCCTGAAACCCGAAGCCCGGTGGTACATACAGATTACAGAATGAGATAGAATACAATGTCAAGCCATACTAAAGTCAGAACAACTCATTACAACCAATTTAACTCCTTCAACTTCACCAATCACCAGCATACTGCTCAAGTGCTCATCTTCTCCTTCTTCAATACTCACATCCGGATCCGGGGGAGCACCGCCTGGAGCCTAGAGGAGAGCGCCTCCTGGGGGGAGCGAGCGCCGAGCGAGGGAGCTGCTGCCTGGAGGAAGCCGCCGCCTAGAGGATCGGGAGAGCTCCTGTCCTCCTGCTAGGGTTGGGACGAAGATGAATTAGTGGCCTCCTTATGGCCTTATGGCCTTATGGCCTATGGGCCTTAGCCCTTATGGTGGCATGGTGCACAAGTGCAAGTGCAGATAGCAGTGGCTCGGGCCAGGCCGAGCTTTTTTCGAGCTGAAATTTTCAGCCCGAGCCTAGCCCAAAAATAACTCTGGACTTACCAAACAGGCCTAAACCTGGCCCGAGGTAAAAGCCCGGCCTGACCTTGCCCAGAAAAAACTTGTCAAGCTTGGGCCGGGCCGAGTCGGGCGGCCCATAAATAGATCTAGTGATAATACTGGTATATCCTATATGCTCCAATTGCAGTAGGTAGACGTAGACAGGTCGTGTCTACTGCACTGCACATAGACACATAGTTTCAACGAAAGATGCTGTTTGCTACGTACGCGGGTGCTCTTTGATGTCGCATCACGTCGCCGGCTGGTTGCGTTCGAGCCGATCGATCTTCGCCGTACGGGCAATGGCGTTTTTTTTAGTCTTCTATGGACGGAGGAACTCATCCACACTACACGCACGATTATATACACATATAGGTATGTCCTTAAGGCTAGCCTCAATGCTCCACCTTAGCAAGTTTCTTAAGGTTGTCATATAAATAAAAGTCGATGTACACTATAATTAAGGAAGAGAGAGAAAGACTTTATCTTATTTAGATACACTCATCTATATCCTAGATAGAAATACTATAAATACTCTATATCAAAGGCCTAAGATACCACACTCTAGGATATTATGCATTGGGAAGGTGGTATCTAAATACTTTTCATGCAATAAAAAACTGTAGTAAGAAACCACCCATTGGGACCAGCCTAACATATATCTAATCTAGAACGGAGGCTGAACCCTACGGAGCGTGAACGCGTGCTTTAACTATTGAACACATCTATGTGTGCTTGTACTATTCCCTTATGGACGCGTACACACACTACACGCACATCCACATACATATGTAGATGCGTTCTTAATATATATCTAATCTAGAATAGAGACTGAATCCTACTAAGCATAGACATACATTTCAACTATTAAATACACCTATGTCTATGTGTACGTGTACTATTCCTGAGGAATAGACACCCGCCAAAGGTTAGGCAACGGCGCTAGCTATACGTAGTTGGACAGTAGTAGAGTACCACAACGTCCTACGGGCCATACATTCACACCATATGCATGATTGGGCCCACTAAGACCATATTTTGCAAGATCAGGCCCTACCAAAACCCTTCGTGGCTCAGGCCTCCTGTCACGGGGCCTAATATTGGTTTCATCCTTTCTTTAGAGAGACGGAGAGATAAGAAGCTTCGGCTTCTAGTTTGATTAGTAAGGTGCCGGGCGTTGCAAAGGAGAAGGAGATTCAAACTTTGATCTATCTAACTCAAGAGATCGCATCGTTACACCGATTGCTCGTATCTCCTAGAGCATTTTTTTTCCCCTTAAGCTATATCAAGCAGAATTGCAACAAATAAAAAACATATGTGAGACTTTGTTGCGAATTAAATTATAACCCCAATCGATGTAATCTAAACCCATATTTGCTCATTTCGAAATATACAAAGAGTGTATCATATTTGATGGGTGACCTTGCGCGCACACGAAAACCATCACCAACTTCCGCGATCTTGATTCAAGGTTACCGTTCAGATGACACAAATACACATGCAAAATCAGCTTGCTTTTCTACGTTGTCGCAAAGTCTAGCTGGGTGCATGCACATTGTTGCGAATATAGAGAAAATATTTGAGATATCTTTGTTCTACCATCTATGCTATAGAATTGGACAAAGGTTCACAATTCAAAATACAAAGGCACACTTACTGGGACAATTAAAGGATACATGTAACAGTAAAAAGTACCAGGTCTTAACAAGAGATTCTTTAGGGCCGAGCCTACAACTCCTCTAAAGCAAACCATCATAAAAGCATAACACATCCACGAAATAAAAAAGTACCAGCCTGCATTTCACTATCCATCATTTGTCTCAATCTTTGGATCTCCACGGCTTTCTGCTCAAAAACTGAAATGCAGCAATCCGTCTGCTGCCAGTTGCGCAATTCTTGAACATTGGCTTCTAGTTCCTTAGCATCGTAGAAATGTTCCTGCATAACACCTGTACACGAAACTATAATTTTTGAAAACCAAATCATTCCTCACTTTCCACAACCCCAAAGGGTGTAAAAGCACAAACATAACTCCAAGTAGAACGTTTTGATTCACTAACCCACCACCGAGGAATAGATTGAAAAATCTTTGCCCAGGTCCTAGCCAACAATATCTGCAACTCCTTTCCAGGTGATTTTAGCCACACAACAATCATAGAAAAGTTTATTCACTAACTCTTGGTCAGAACAAAAAACACAAGTAGTATCTCACCAGTCCACTTCCTCTTCGTCAAGTTTTGTTTTGCCAACAACTTGTTTTTAGACAACAACCAGCCATAAGGAAAACTGAACTCCAGAAGGCACATGACTTCCACACCATTAGAGTGTGGATAGGAATAATCCTATGGAGATTAATCATGCCTTAAACAGAATGGGAAGAGTAAAGACCACTTCTCTCATATATCCCAAGCGGCACTTCCTGCTCACTTGATAAAACATAAGAATGTGCAATTCACTGAGCTCATACCAGAGTTTTATAAGTCATCATTGAAGCAACCTCTAAAAGAATGTTTCAGCTGGTGTGCATCCCATACTTTAGCACGAGAAACCGAATGACAGTTTCAAGTTTAAGGCCCAAGTTGAAAAGAATGTAACATTGCAGCTTGTTCATTTATAAGCACTTTTTTTTTCAAAATTGGATCCATGCCATTCTAAAACTTGCCAATTCGGAATATGCATGTCCAAAAGAGTAAATTGGAAAAAAATGTCACTCTAAAACTTGATATGCCACTCTAGGACTGTTTTGCCCTTGCCTTCCTCCCCTCCCCCACCGGTCACCATCCTCTCCTACTTCTTCCTCCCGATGCAGCCGACCGCACCGCCAGTCCTCTCCTCCTCTGCCACAGGCAGCGTCCGCCTTCTTCACCCGTCGCCACTGGCCCTCTCCTCCTCTTCTATCGGTGGCTCTTTTCGTCTGCTTGTCGCCTCTTCGGCTTCCCCATCCTCCCGGCGCATTGGTCGCTCCCTTGGTCTCCACGGCGTTCGGCCCTGTGACGGCGTTCCTCGTCGACTATCTCCGCTCCGGAAAGCTCGCTCACTCGCGGTGCTCACCTGCACCGTCGCGCTCACCTTCCTCAACTTCTGCGGCCTCCTCATTGGCCTTCGCCGACGCAGCAGACGCCGACAGCGGTGGCGGAGGAAGGGTGTAGAGGCAGCAGAGCCGATGGGCCGTGGCAGACGCCAACGGCGGCGGCGGAGGAGGAGGGGCGTAGACCGGGCGGAGGCGACGAGGCCGCGTCGGACGCCGGCAGCGGTGGAGGAGAGGGCTGGCAGCGGGGGGAAGGACGACGGTCGTGAGGAAGGGAGGAAGGAAGATGGTGGAACCAAGGGGAGGAACTTCGGTTGGCGTGCTCACCGGAGCAGGAAAAGATGGTGGTGGCGCGAAATCAGAGCAGTGGAGGGAGAAGTAGGGCAGGACGGTGACCGGTGGGGAGGAAGGAGAGCCCCAATGGCAAAACAGTCCATTCTTTGTCATTTATACTCCTAGTTGGGTTTCTCTTATAAATCAGGCACAGAACTAATACTTGAACTTTGGTGATGGACTTTGTTGATATGCAATTTGATTTGACTCACATTAACTAAACCATGCAAACAAATAAGCGAAGTTCACGTTGTTGCCAACATGGCCGAGTGACCTGAATCTTGTCGTGGCCTTCCCATTGAACTGAAAGAAACAATGTTTGGAAACAAGCAACCCGCAAGATCTTGACAACTGTACATTAAATCAAATCTTTTATGCCTTTTCAGTGCATTTGTGGAAGAGCAGATGCAAGAGCACATAGATATGCAATAATGGGTGACAAATGTGTCCATGATGGATAAAAGCACCAAAGTCCAACCAAAAGATAAAAGCACTAGCTTATAACTACATTTGCTCTGCTGAAGTGCCAATCTTTCAAACTAACACCATCTCTTTCATTTTGCGAGTTCCTTATATTCATTTTGATGTAGCCAGGATCTTTTCTACAGAAACCAAAGAAGTACATATTAATTAGTATGTCAGGTATTAAGTATACTGCTGATAATTTGAGTATAAAAGGAGTCATGCAAGAATCTGTTGATATTTGTGTGGGATTTAATTTAAGGTCTAATCAACATTAACCCTAAGCTCATATGATGAACACCTAGTCTAATCATTAGAGCGGAAGCGTGATTAACATACCCGAACTGGAGGAAGCCATGAGTAGTTGTAGATCGGTTGATGTAGAAGCCGGTCGGTGGTCGCAGAGGAGCCGTGGGCGAGGATGGAGGTCTTCTTGATGACGATGACGGCGACTGCGGTCTTGGTCTTCGCTCACCGTAGCGCCTGTGAGAGATCGGGTTTGTTTAGGGTGTTCGTTAGCCTAGAACCACACACGGGTAATCAGCCTTCCGAGTCCCTAATCCTTTTATATGGCGCTAAGTGAGCGGGACCAAAACCAACTTGTTGGTTATGCCCCGATCGATGCGCGTGGTGGGCGTGCCCCTTAAATCTCGGATGCGATTAGCGAGATCAATCCAACATTCTCCCTTTGATCGTAAGGCTAACATCATAAGCCCATTCTCAATAAAACAAAGATACCAAAGTAATGCGTTGCATGACCAATGAAGTGTCATACAACCACACGGTACCTATAGTGTACTATTCCATCTTGAAATGGATATTCATTATACTTTATGGGAGTTGGTTTGCTTTAAGGTCCTTTTATCCAGAATCAGAGGCTTTCCATTAAACCCATGCCGACAACATGATCACAAAAGATATTGGGTGGTAAGCCTTTAGTAAGCGGATCCGCAAGCATTGACTTAGTACTAGTATGCTTCATACTAATGGTTTGATCTGGATTACATCTTTCACAACATGGTACTTAATGTCAATGTGTTTGGCGGCACCACTTGACTTGTTGTTACTCGCATAAAAATCATGGGTTCGTTATCGCGATATAAGGTGAGTGGTTTAGAATCTTGTCTACCACTCTAAGTCTCGGGATAAAATTCTTAAGCCATACTGACTGCCCAATAGTCTCATAACATGCCACAAACTCAGCTTGCATCGTTGAAGATCTTTGTAAGGGTTTGTTTTGAGCTTTCCACGAGATAGCTCCTCGGCGAGTGTGAAGATATAACTTTGGCGTGGATTTCTTAGTATCAACACATCCCGCAAAATCTGAATCTGAATAACCAACAACCTCAAGGTTGTCAAAATTCTTATATGTGAGCATGAAATGCTTAGTAGCTTGCATATAGCGCAAGACTTTCTTAACGGACCTTCGGTGGTCGGTCTGGATTTGACTGATATCGCCAAGCATCCGGTTACAAAAGCTAAATCGTATGCGTGTACATACTTGAGCATACATAATGCTTCCGACAATTTGAAGCATAAGGAACCGACTTCATCGATCGACTTCATATTGGTTCCTTGGACATTGAAATGTCCCAAACTTATCGCCCTTAACAATAGGAGCGGTGCGAGCGAGCACTTATGCATATTATATCTCTTTAGTACTCTGTCAATGTATGCCTTCGAGATAAACCTAATACTCCTTTGGACCTATCTCGGTGAATTTCAATGCCAAGAACGTAAGAGGCATCACCAAGATCCTTCATATCAAAATTAGATGAAAGAAATCTCTTGGTCTCATAAAGCATATCTTTATCATTTGCTAGCCAATAAGATGTCATCCACATAAAGAACTAAGATGGTGAATTTACTCCCTTGAACTTAACATATATGCGATTATCAACTTCATTTTCCTTAAACCCAAAATTCCTTATGACCTTATCGAATTTGAGGTACCATTGCCTTGACGCTTGCTTTAAGCCATAAATTGATTTCTTAAGTCGGCATCCCATATGCTCCTTGCCTTCCACAACAAAACCTTCCGGTTGAGCCATGAAAACGTTTTCTTGCAAGTCACCATTAAAGAATGCTGTCTTAACATCCATCTGATGTAGCTCTAAATCATAATAAGCTACAAGTGCCATAACAATTCTGAATGAATCTTTAGTTGAGACAGGAGAGAAAGTGTCATTATAGTCAATCCCTTCTCTTTGTGAGAAGCCTTTTGCTACAAGCCTTGCTTTGAACCTTCGATATTTCCCTTAGAGTCATGCTTGGTTTTGTAGACCCATTTACTGACCCTCTTGTTTTGACTCAGTCGAAATTTCTACTAAGTCCCATACATCATTAGTGCTCATAGACTTTAGTTCATCCTTCATGGCATCAAGCCACTTAGAAGAGTGTTCACTTATCATGGCCTCCTTATAAGAGGTGGGATCTTCCACCTTCCTATATCATTAATATCCTCATTCATATAAACAACATAATCATTTGGGATGGCGAGATCTTCTCTCCATTGTGATCTTCTAATAGGTTCAACAGCTATTGCGAGGGGCTATTGAGGCTCATCATTAGGTACAACATTAGGAATTTCAGAGACCTCAACGGTGGAGTGCGACAACGATTTTGTCTTTGGAGGTGCAACCACACGAATACTGAGAATAAAGATCTACGGGATAAGCGGTGAAGGAACATAAAACCGCTTCTCTTCAAGATCTATTTTCACGGCTCGAGTCCTCGTCATTCTCTAAGAACACAGCGTGTCTTGTTTCTACAAACTTAGTTATCCTATCGGGAAAGATAAAATCGATACCCTTTGGATCTTTTAGGGTACCCAATAAAATGGCAACTTCTTGTCTTAGGATCTAATTTCCCAATATGTGGATTAAATATCTTAGCTTGACGACAACCCCACACTCGTAAATATTTTAAACTTGGTTTCCTCCCATCCATAATTCATAAGGTGTCTTAGGTCTTGATTCTTCGGGAACCCGATTAAGAATATGTGCGGCCGTCTTTAGTGCTTCCATCCACAAACCGGTTTGCAAAGTAGAATAGCTAAGCATGCTCCGTACCATATCCATAAGTGTGCGGTTGCGTCGTTCACTACCCCATTCATTGAAGTTCACCGGTGTAGAATCTTGAGCAACAATGCCATTTTCTGAAGGAACTTAGCGAAAGGGCGAGAATTTGCCCATAAGGAGCATGTCTCCCATAATATTCTCCCCACGATCCGATCTTACCACTTTAATTCTTAGGTTGTGCTGATTTTCAACTTGACCTTAAATATCTTGAATTTGTCGAGTGACTCGGATCGGTCCTTAATGGGAAAGATATAACCATAACGGGAGAAATCATCGATGAATGTAATGAAGGAATCAAAACCATCCACGATGTCACAGAAAAGGACCACAAATATCGGTATGAATTAATTCTAATAGTCTTTGTCTTGAGTGGCTCCCTTCTTTATTTGCTTTACATATTTTCCTTTAATGCAATCAATGCAATGGTGCGAGTTAGAGAAATCTAATGGGTGGAGAATGTCTTCCTTAATGAGGCGCTCCATTCTCCCCTCGAAATGTGGCCTAAGCAGCGATGCCACGGTTTGAAGAAGTCTCATCATTATTTTTACGCTTAGCATCACACACATTCAAAGATATATGAGATTCATTAAGGGAAAGCATATAGAGCTTGTCTTGTCTAAAAGCAAGACCAACATTATCTGAATTAAATGCAATAATGCACTTATTGTTACCAAAATTACATTTAAAACCATCATCGTCCAATAAAGAAACTGAAATCAAATTCCTCCTTATGGAAGGAACATAGACTACATTATTAAGGCGAAGTATGAAGCCGCTATCTAAAACTAATGAAACAGATCCAATCGATTCAACTTGACTTCTTTTCCATCCGCGACTCTAAGACTTCGCTCCCCTTTCTTAGTGTTCTCGCGGTATGGAATCCTGTAAAGATTGGTAGCGTGCGCGTTGCACTGAGTCAATCCACCAAGACTTAAGGAGAAATCAGCATAAAGAGTTTCATCAATAAGCGTTATTGTATCATTACCCTTCTTTGCGAGCCACTTGAAAAACCGACACAATCCTTCGAAAATGCCCGATCGCTTGCAGTGACATTCATCCTTTAAGTGCTCGGTAGAGCAACATGGGGCTTAGGTGTATTGTGCACCTTAGGCCCTGACTTATCTGAATTGGGAGAGTAATGCAGCCTTTTTCTTGGATTTGAAGTCCCCTGAGAACTTCCTTTTGTTAGGACCGCCAACTTGATTCACAAGATCTTTCTTTTCGGTCCTTATTCTCTCTTCCTCCTGGACACACATGGCGATTAAATCGCTCATGCTCCACTTATCTTTCTGAGTGTTGTAATTTATCTTAAAAGCAGTGTAGTCAGAAGGAAGAGAGGTCATAATAAAATGGACTAGGAAGCCATCAGATATTTCCATGTCCATGCCCTTGAGTTTTCCTGCCATATCAGTCATCCTCATGATATGCTCTCTTATACTACCGGACCCGTCATACTTAGTGGTTAAGAGCCTCTGGATTAAAGTACTGGCATAGACTTTAGTAGAGCCTCTGAATTTCTCCTCAACTGAAGCCAGGTACTCCTTAGCATTTTCGGAATCTGGGATTGCTCCCCTGATTCCAACTGAGATAGAGGTCTTCATTATCATTAGTGACAGGCGGTTAGACCGCTCCCATTTTTCAGCATTAGTGTCATAAGTTTTCTTTTTCTCATCGTAATTTTCCTCACCGTCGGTGGGGGGAATGGGAGGGGTCACCCTTAATGCATAATCAAGGTCTAAAACTCCAAGGACAACTGATATTCTTTCTTTCCAAGCGGGAAAATTGCTTCCCGTAAGCTGTTCAATGTTGTCTATTGTGGCGGCAACATTTGAAGCGTTTATTGCTGCAAAAATTTAAAATAACATAAAGATATATTGCATGCAATTAACCCTACGTTGGTTTGATTAACAACATGCAAAACTACAGTTCTAATCCATATCACCGTTGGGCAGAAAATGGAAAAAGAACTTAACAATATTAATACGGCGACACATGATTATAAACGACGTTGGTCAGAATATAATCATATGCATACATAATGCCAAAAAACATAAAATCTCTAATTAAAATATCTCGTTGGTTCAATTTTAATTAGAGACAAAACATTATTTATAGTACATTGTTATTAAACAACAAACATTAATTAACAGTGCATAAAACATAAAACCAACGGCTTAAAAAAGCATAAAATTGAAGGAGACTAACCCTCTGCGGGCCCAAATATCAGCCGGCCCAAAACCGAAATGGAATGATGGCCGTTGGATTCATTGAGCGGCTGAGATGGATCCCGAAGCAAAACATTAAAGCCCCAAAAACCTAACCCTAGCCCCATTCCATTCTTCTGCTCCACCGAAAAAAGCAGGCGGTAACCTTGTTGTCATGCACATCAGCAATGCATGTGTGCGCAGCCTTGAGCCGAGCGCGCAGCAAGCAGCAAGCAAGCAGAGCGCAGCCCCGAGCCGAGCGGCAAGGCAAGGCCAAGACGGGAGCGCTGCCCCGAGCCGGAAGCGGCGAGAGCGGCGCCATGAGGCGCCACATGAGTCATGAGATGAGCGCGGCCACCTGCAGCGCAAGGGGGAGCACCAGCCAGCGGTCTTGTGGCATAAGCGCCAGCCGTCTTGTGGCGAGCCCCGGCTAGAGGAGGCGGCGCGGCCCTGAGGCAGCCCGTAAGTCTCCGCCGCCGCACATTAGGATTCTTAGTGTTCTGAATTTTGGGGATTTTGATTTGGGGATTTTCGGATGTTTGCAAAAGTTCTTGATTCCCCTCCTTCTAAATGCTAAATCCGAAATACTAGTCATGTAATTCGGTTCGGTTGTGACTGATTAGGGTTCAAGATGAGTCTAGGGTTGCTCTGATACCAAATGTGGGATTTAATTTAAGGTCTAATCAACATTAACCCTAAGCTCATATGATGAACACCTAGTCTAATCATTAGAGCGGAAGCGTGATTAACATACCCGAACTGGAGGAAGCCATGAGTAGTTGTAGATCGGTTGATGTAGAAGCCGGTCGGTGGCTGCAGAGGAGCCGTGGGCGAGGATGGAGGTCTTCTTGATGACGGTGACGGCGGCCTGCGGTCTTCGGTCTTCGCTCACCGTAGCGCCCGTGAGAGATCGGGTTTGTTTAGGGGTGTTCGTTAGCCTAGAACCACACACGGGTAATCAGCCTTCCGAGTCCCCTAATCCTTTTATATGGCGCTAAGTGAACGGGACCAAAACCAACTTGTTGGTTATGCCCCCGATCAGGGCGCGTGGTGGGGCGTGCCCCCTTAAATCTCGGATGCAGTTAGCCGAGATCAATCCAACAATTTGGATCCATATGTGATCCCAATTTTCTAATATGGAAGTATCTGGAATATGCCATATTAGCGGATTAGTTTTCTACTTGGACTCTAAGTCCTTTTACCTCTTATATATACCTCTTGTAAGCCGCACGAGGAGAGGAGACGCCTCATTGTAATCCTCTTGCGTTTTGTAATCATTCCTCATATAGTGATCATCGTCGATTGGCGCCTGTGGTTTTTTCTCGTAAGGGTTTTCCACATAAAAATTCGTGTCTTCTTTGTCTCTATTTTTCTAGCAGAATCATAGGGAACTACTAATGCAGTGACGTTCTGAATTAGGCTGAGTACTGAAATTCACCAATTGAAGAAATCAATTGGTGATTCTTTGACAGTAAAGAGGAGGTGGTGATGGTCCTAGACGACAACCACGGAGGCGGCAAGGAGGAGAGTGGAGGCCTATGGCCCTACCACGCGAGATCGGCTTGGGACAACAGCTCAATCGCGGAGCGGCGGCCGATGCAGTCGTGATGCTCTTTGCCGTTGAGGGAGAGGTAGCAAGCCACCAGCTGTTCTAGCTCCTCCAACCGCGCCGCAATCCCGCAGATGCTCACGACCATCTCCACCATCGATTCCCGAAATGACCACCACCATGAACCTCTCCAGATCTGGCGCCCGCCGCAACGAGGATCAGGTGGCCAAGCGGCGAGAGGTCACGGTCGCCGCTGAGGGAGCAGTGGCGTCGGTGGTGGCAGTGCCAGCGTGCGGCGACGGCGGGGGAGCGACGCGGCGGGCTGGGCCGGCCCGGGGCGATCACCACTGAGGCTGGTGTGCTCGGAAGGAGGGGATGAGTATGAGATGAGGGATCGAGGGAACAGGGAGTGTTACGGATTAACATGTTCAGTTGAAGTCTTGAAGGAAAGATTGGGAGCAGTTGCTGCTTACTCGTGGCCTCACGGGAGAAGGGGAGGGGCGAACGGGGTCCGAACTTTATTCCGCTTCGCTGAGGGGGTTTGCTGATGGGTTTTGCGCGCGGGAGGTCGAAGGAGAGGATAGGCTGACAGGCGGGCTCGTTCGTCTTGGCGTCGAAGAGAACCCGCGGAGAAGTTTGCCATAGGAACGCTGCATTTTGTGTATTCAATTAGTTTCTTTTGTGTCTTCTTTCCTAGGTATTTTTCTAGTTTTTTTTTCCTTCCCTTCCTTTCTCCGGGATTTTCTTTACCAGTGAGACGATTGGATGGACCGACGACTCTCCGGACAATGATAACGACGCCTACCTTGGAGATCATCACTGTACCATATTGGGTACACATAAATCTCCTTTAGTTTTCTTTCAACAAACAACACAACTACTAAGGCACAAGTCGTACTCTCCAGGACAATGATAACGACGCCTACCTTGGAGATCATCACTGTACCATATTGGGTACACATAAATCTCCTTTAGTTTTCTTTCGACAAACAACACAACTACTAAGGCACAAGTCGTACACATCCATGGAGCATGGGGATTATTGATGATTTACTTCCCACTGTCGATCATCGACAACCATGTCGCCGTCACAAGTTTTGAAGTCTCTAGCGAGAAAGATTAAGAAGTCCAACACATTTATTGATTCAAGCATTTGTCATGAGGAATTAATACTCTATAATTAATATTCCAAGTAAAAAATTAAAAATATTTAAGTTGTTCAAATAACTTCGATCAAAACTCTTCAGCCAAGACCCACAACCAGACGGATAAGCTGGGGTGCACCAAAACTCTTCGACTAGGACCCCCAGTCGGGTGCATAAGTCCAAGGTCCACAGGTCCCTTGTAGACCTCCCACAATATGATACATTGTCTTATTCATGTAGTCGCTGACAATAATCGTCTGCGCCATCTCCTAGAGCTAGCAAGACGCCTCCTAAATGATAATAACTGCCATCCCTTTGACGCTATAAGGGTTGGCCGGGAGCCAGCGAGACGCCTCTTAAACGATAACAGATGTCATCCTTTCGACGCTATATAAGGGTTGGTCGGGTGGCACGTCAAAACACACCGCTTTGTAATACATTCACATTCTCATCAATAAGGATACTTTGCCTCCTTCATGTAGTTTCGATTCTATTCCTCTCGTTATTATATAATATCCGCGACTAAATCATCTACGATTTGTCTTCATGTACTTTAAACTTGTATTATTAATATAAACGATAGGATCTTACTCGAAAAGAATCTCTGTCCGTGAAACTTGGTCTGGCTGGAATAACGGGCCAACTACAACAGTCAAGCCATCACTCGGAGGCAGTCAGCTAATCAGGAAATCAGACGGCCTAGATCGACCAAATGCTCGCGAGAAATTCACAATATATTTAATGTGCGAATTTTCAACAACAAGAGCAGCTCGTTGTCGCTACAAATTAATGCAATCAAGCAGGAAGGAAGACGATAGATTATAGCCGGAATAGCCTACTTGAAAGATTAGTTACCTTAGATCTTTCTTTGGCCGTTGTTTTTTTTTCTAGGCTTTTTGGCCGCTGTTTTTCTTCTATTTTTCTTTCTTACTAGCACTTTGATGCTAGTTTTATTTAGACCTTTCTTTCTATATATTAATGGTATAACCCACAAGCCTCTTGCGTGATCTAAAAAAAAATTTATTTTGAGCCCCCCGGTTTCTTTCCATCATCAATCACCTGTTTGATCTCGGCCGTTTGGATAGTTCACCAATCGGACGGCTACCACAATTTGCATTCCTTGCAAGCATATCTTGTCCCAAACACCGAGGCCCCAAAATGCAAGAAAAGGTTTTGCCCTTTTACAGGATGCACACTTGGCTGGCTGGCTAGCTAACGCCATTGATGATAACTACGTCTTTGTGTTTTTGTCTTAACCCTTTCATGTAATCCTTGCTTCCGCTAGCTATAAGCTTTTTGAGAGCTAGCTCTGATACATCGAAACGGCAAATGCAAACACGTACAGCTTTTATTAGTTACGCACCGAGCCAGATGGAATGAGCTGTGCATGCAAAATACTTTAGTCTGCTGTTACCCAGCGAACCCGCGCGTGGGCTGTTCGATCACGCACGTCACCGACGTGGGGACAATCCACTGAAGGGCTTATTTGGATACATTATAATCTGACTTATTTTTTTCAGATTAACTCAGAATCTAAACTAAAATCTCTTCTAATCCCTTTGGATTGGTTGTAATCCCTCCCTATCCAAATAAACCCAAAAAATTCTATATATCCACGAACTAATGCAAGTGTTTGGTGGAATACCAAAAATGTACCGAGGAAATAGTTGGACGATATGCATGCATGAAATGTTGCTAGCTAGCTCTCTGTAAAGCATAAACAGAATTTGTAATTTGTCTTCTTGCCGTTGCAGTTTGGCGTTCAAAGCTTGCGCGCGGAAAATATGAATAATCCTTGTACGGCTACTTTGCTGAAGAATGAGGCCACTATTTTGCGTAGATCGATAAACCAGCCGGTAGTCATCAGTTACTAAGAAAAACGCCGATGGCGATGAGAAAAATTACTCGATGGAACTTCATAAAAGAAAAATGGCCGAAGAGCAGATTATAACTTGGCCACGCGGTGTATTAGTCTGCATATATAGAAATCATGCGAGTACTTATTTTCGAAGGGTATGTATAATGGTATAGACAGCTGTTGTCTATAGTAACTATCCATGTCACTTGTAGATAATACTATAGACAGTTCATACAATAAGTTATCTTTTCACTTGTCTTTATAGATGACACAATCTTTTAATGCTTTTATAGACCTAAGATATTTCCTTCTTGGTTCTGGTGATACAGTCGGCTATAGGATTGTAGACAACATATTTCTATTTATTATCTTTCATCTACACCAGCTTAAATCCTACGTGGCAGAGACTATAGACAGCTGATGTAAGCCCATTATACATGACCTAAGTAGTGCTTGTTCCGTTCTTTTTTAAGTGACACTCTGAAACCCGTATCGTCTAATATCTTTAAAAATATTTAGATTGGTTACATGAAAACTATATTATTAGATTTATTGTTATAAATACTGTCATAACATTGTAATTTTGTTTATATATAATAAGATAAAGTTACAAAATGTAAAGGTCAAGTCACATCTTGTAGACCGTAAAAAATGTCACTCGAAAAAATGGTGGGAGTACGTAGATCGTCGTGCAGAAAAGATTGTTTGCATTGCCTTCATTGTTTTTACTGAATTAATGAGTAGCCTGTAAATTCAATGGATCGGCCACAGCATTAGTGTGAACCAGCCATCGAACGTTACAAATGTTTTTGCAGCAAGATTTTTCAGCCTGAATGCACCTGCCAAACGAGCGAGCGAGCCACAGAGAGAGAGCCCGGGAAAATTTCAGAAAAGTCCCTTTGGTAATTTTGTCATCCCAAAAGGCCAAAACACACCACCACTATTTCTCAAACCGATAGTCACAATTCACCTTCAGCTTAGCCATCTCTCCTAGTCCAAACCCCGCCGTACAACCTTCGTGCCATGGCTCAAGAAGGCACCGCTTCCAACGGCAACAACAGCGCACCGCCGGTGACCAACAACATCGGCTCCATGAGCCCCAGTGAGTCCAAGACCGGCATCCTGGTCGGCGCGGCTACCAACAAGGGAAAGGGCCTAGTCAAGACAGAACAAGAAGAACGTGGATCTAAGGGTAAGAGCTCAGCAGACGTAGTAGCTGCCGACGGCCGTACCGGTGGTCACCGCCGCCGCGGTGACAGGCAGGTGCATGTCGTTACGGAGCTTGAGCGGTGGATGAGGGACATGTTCACCAACCTGCAAATCCTCCTCCCCAACCTCCTACTACTACAAAACAGGTTATACTGGATATTTCATCACATACGGTTCCTGTAGAACCATCTATGTTATAATTATCACAGACAGTTTTTAATAAGAACTATCTGTGATATGTAGCGATGGCTAAAACCGTCTATGATATATAATTATCACAGAAGATTCTTGTTAATAACCGTCTGTGAATCATCACAAACGGTTTTAAATACAAACGGTCTATGATGTCTTCGAATATCACGGACGATTTGTATTAAAAACCGTCTGTAAATCATCATAGATGGGTTTTATTACGAACCATATGTGATTATAAGCATATCACAGACAGTTTTGCAGACAAAATCGTCTCTGATATTTTTGTTTTGTTGAGTGGGGAAACCGAAATTTGGACTTAATGGGTGAGTTGTCGAAACTCGCTTTATATTAATAGCCACCCTTATCCACCATACACCTCTATCTCCTCCTCTGCCATCTCTCCTCTCCCCAACCCTAACCGAGTGCCACCGCCTCGCCCTGACCTTGTGCCCCGGCCTCCCTCAAGCTCGTCGCCCGCGGCCTCCTCTACCTCGCCCTGGCCTTGTCGTCGTTGGCCTCCCCCGACCTCATAGCTCATGGGTTCCACCGACATCGTTTCCCCCAGCCTCCTCCACTTCGTTGCCCCGGCCTCCCACGGCCTCGTCGTCGCCGGCCTCCCCTGGTCTCCACTCAGATCGCACACTATTCGGTAAAATAGCTATAACTTTTGTATACGAACTCGGATTGCGGCGTTTTTTGGCTCGTTGGAAAGCTAATGAAAAGTTGCATCCAAAAATCGATAAGGCAATCTTTGATTAATTTAGATAGGGACTCTACACAGTGTCATAAGTTGCAAATCCGAAAAGGTGAACCCCCCCCCCCCAAAAAAAAAGGGTCGTTTAAGGCCTCAAAACGACCTCCAAAGTTTCAACACCCGTTTGCGCCTTCCAGTTTGAGTTTCCTTTCATTCTAGATTGTGTAATCAACCATATGAGATACTCGGGTCCAACTGTCCAGCAATTAATTGGTTTTGCAATAGAAAAAAGCTAGCTTTTTTCACATACGGTTATTGTTTAGAATCGTTTGTGATAGTTTTTTTTTTCACAGACGGTTTAAAACCGTCTGTGTTGATCTCATATCATCATAGACTCATAAAGGTAGACAGTTCAAAAAACCATCTGTAATGATGATTTTGAACCGTCTGTAATGATATTTTCTGTAGTAGTGTCCCCGACAAGGTGAGATAGACTCGTATTGGGGGCTTAGGGCTTTATGTGCTGGACTACTAACTAGTACGTTGTGATGGTGTTGATCTTACAGACTGACAAGGCAACCATGGTGGGGGTGGCAATAGACCACATCAAGAGCTTGGAGGTGACGCTGGCCAACCTAGAGAAGCGCAAGCAGGAGATGAAGCTTGTGCGAGGCCGGCGCAGCCCAGCCGACGCCGGGGCCTCCTCGTCTGTGGGGCCACTGCTCGCCCCCGCGGTGCCAACTCAAGTGGTCCTGCCAGTCGGAGCACATGGTGGGATGCCACCTGCCGCCGCCGCGGTGACTACGGTGCCGGTGCTAGCACCGGCGCCGGCGGGGCTCCAGACGTGGTCGGGGTCGAACGTCGTGCTAACCGTGTCGGGTGACGATGCGTACGTCAACATGTGCGCGGCGCGGCGTCAAGGCGTCATGACGATGGTGGCGGTCGTGCTGGAGAAGCACCGTATCGACGTGGTCATGTCGGAGGTCGCATCCAACGACTCCCGGAGCATGCTCATGATCCACGCTCGCGTAAGTAAACCTCTCGTCCTCTGGGTCCTGGGGTTTTGGCCAAAGATGTTGGTTTGCGAACGGCTTATATAATTGGAAGAATCTAAGCTCACCCGATCTTTGTAAGTACGAGCAAATATACAGGGGTGGAGCCAGGATTCAAAAATGAGGGAGCCAAATAAGTTATACAATGTAATTTCATTCGATGAGAGGACCAAATAGTACTAATAACAGTAATATTTCTTAAACTATACAAGATTATAGTACAAATTTGTCAAAACATGAGAAGACTTGCCCCTGCCAGCCGTCCTCTCCTTCTACCCCTAGAAATATATAGTATTACCTTTGTTCGCAAATACTTATTACTGTTGACTTTGACTTAAGTCAATAGTGACAGATATACGCAAATGAAAGGAGTATATTCTAACAGGCCTTTTGTCGGTGTGTACTTTTTATCGGAATCAACCTTATGGGAGTGGCCAGTCTTCTAATCATTCGATAACATCTTCTAATCATTTGATAACGCCTAGTGTGGAAGTTACCACAAATGGCATTACATAAGATGCCAGTTTGCAAACTACGTGAGATAAGTGGAAGAATAGGAGCTCACACGATTACGATAACCATGAGGAAATAGTACCTAGAGACACATTTTGTCATGGTGCGTATCTTTACAGGGATCATCCTTTCTTTATAGGGATCATCATTTCAGATATGTAGGATCGAATAGGCGACTAGAGGGAGGGGGGTGAATAGGAGCACCAATTTTTCTTTCTTCAACCTTGAAAGGATTCAACACTACTTTGACTCCATTAGCTATGAGAGCTAAGAATGTCAATAAGCAAGCAGCAGAAGACTTGGAAGGAATCCAATCAAAACCTTAGAGGAGAAAGACCAACAAACCAAAAGCTCAAAACAAACAGAGAAAGAGCTCGAAGAGACTCATTTTTGAGGGATTGGTTTAATTTACTTTTCAGAATGAATTGGATTACAGCCACTCCAAACCTGGAGGACAAAGCTCAAACACTTGAGCACCTCATAGACCTCTCCTCTCAATAGACTAGGGTTTTGCAATCCTTCGTGTGCACACTCAATCTCCACACAGCCAACACTACCCTATTTATATTGAAGGATAAAGTCTAGAGAAGTCATCTAAGAGGGCACCCGTGAAGCCCAGACAGAACGGGTTTTACTTGTCTCAAACTCTACGCTGCTTGATGTGTCCCATCGCACAGTACTGTTCATATAAACAATTCTGCGCCAGTTGACAAGTCCTGTTACACAGTCTGCTGCGCTCAGTCATCATACCCTTTTTCAGCATGCTTATTCTGGACATTGGTTCTCCCAACCAAATCTCAATCCTTCTCACCATAGATCTTAGTTGACCACCAACTCAAGACCTCCTCGAGGATCTCCGCAGATCCTCCTCGAGGACCTCCTCGAAGTCTTCCACAGGACCAACCTGCACAAGCAAAGATCAAAGAACATTTTTCAGGCACAAGTTCTTCACAACTTGACCCAAGTTAGCCAAAACATGCATTATGCAACAATTATGCAAAGAACCTCAAGAACTTGACCTGACCTCAAAACCAAAACTCCAATTTGGTCGACAAATAGCACACAAGCGGTATTACCGCCATATTATGGCCAAGATACTCTTGCCTTTAGCGTAGTAATCTGCACCCAAAAGCTAGCGATCGTCACAACTTCTAGGAAAACCAAAACTCCCCAAAACACCTTCTCTGGAAAAACCATACCGCCACCTTGCGGTATCACCGCCCTGCGGTACTACCTCCATCCAATGCGTGGTCGTACCACTCCGCGAGAAAACCAAATTCTCACTAACACCTTCTCTGGAATTTTCGTATCGCCAAGAACGAATGGTACTACTGGCCTACGGTATTACCATTCCCAAAGCTGTGGTACTACCGCTTTCTATGGGAGATCAAGGCTCCCAAACACCTTCTATGGAATAATCATACCGCCATGAACCAAGCGGTACTACCGGACTTCAGTAATACCAATTCTCAACAGTGGTATTATCGTTTCATGGATGTAACGACCCAATCCTAGGGCACCCGAGAGGTCCTCCAAGAACTTCTGGAAAGTCCATCAGGACCTCCCAGGAGGTCCACAAAGGACCTCTCGGACAGATCCTAATACCTCCCAGAGGTCAGCGAGACCTCCCGAAGTCGAGAGAACAAGCCCGAGGAGGTCTTAGGAGCCGAGGAGCACCCCCAATGATCTCCCACGGCCAGACCAAGGGAAGGCGTGGAGGTTTGAGGTCATCTCAGGACCCTCCTGCGACCCACCAGAGAAGGTCGTGGAGAACTGAGACCACCCCAGAACCACACACGCACAAACCTGAGGGTGGTCGGGGAGGATTGGGAGCTCTCCAAGGTCCTCTATGTGAACTGAGCTAGTCCCAAGGATCATGGCTAGCTCTTCACAGCAACACCAGTGGTAACATAGCAACAACACAAGCTTTATTAATAGCCAAAGGAGTTGTTTACAAGAGAGCTTACAAGCCAGTAGGCAAAACATAGAAAAATAAACACATGAGCCACCCGATACACCACAGGCAACCGGCTGGAGGGCGCAATCCTAGTTGATCTGGACCATTTGGTCCACTGAGTATATCACCTTAAAGCTTCCATAACCTGCTAAAGACAGCATCAAGCAAGAGTGAGCACAACAACCGTGCTCGCAAGTTACACCCGTCAGATAACAAAATGACATGCATAAATGGATATCACAATGGAAGGCTTATTATGGTTAATTTGCATAAAGCCATGGTTATTTCCAATTACCAGTATTAAGTTCCAAAGCATCATATAGTAAATAAAATTCATTTAGTAAATCTGTTTTCAGTTGGATATTCATTCATCACAAGTGGTGAAGGATACCCTCCTGTCACAAGGCTCCCCGCCCAAACCATGGGACAGCAATCCCAAAACAGTTTTAGTAAACATTTCTGAAAAACCCCAAAACCAACATCTAACTCTGAGTAGCCTTTGCCAGCACGTCCATGACCGCGGACACGGCTATTCGAATAGATTTAACTCTGCAGAGGTTGTGCACTTTACCCACACGACATGATTTCTCTAGTTTGTTTGGCATCTTGAAAGTGCCACCTCTCACCGCCAAGGTAAGAGGTCTAGAGTTCATGACAAGGCCTTTACAATGCATTGCTCCACCACGCTTTTTCCTTGCTAAGGTTTCACCCCCTATGGATCGCAATCCAATGAAGCCCCTCTTGCACCAATGGGAAACGATGAGGTTATAAAAGACCATTGGCCATATAAGACCTCCCACACCTCCAATGGAGCGACCTATGGTGGAGTTTTGCAAATTATTGACCAGATCCCACGCCCACACCGAGACATGTGGTTGCACGATTGTGGCATAGCCCATTATAAGCATGGCATTGGTCGCTCAAAGACCGGTCCTCAAATGACTAGGCGACTTCCACAAACCCAAGGACATCGATCTACCATAAAGGCACGATCCGTGCATAAACTTGCACCAACCAAGCCAACCAATTCGCCCCAGTCTAAATCCATCTCCATTTTTATTTTCTTTGCTTCCCAACAACATTTTCACCCTTCCATGACAACCCAATGTCATGGTGAAAACATTTAAAACAGTGTTTGGTCATGATGGTAAAGATTTTCCCAAATCAATACTTTTGGTCTAAGCATGACTAAGCATATGTTTTTCAAATGGTCTTGGCTCACACTATTGCATGACCCAAGTTTGATCTAGTGGTGACAACATGCTCAGTTCAAGTCAATAGTGGCCATACAAAGGAAATAGGCATAGCTATAAATTTAAAACAGGTATTGAAATACTTGGTAGAAATAGGCATGCATTATACATTAAAACAGGACATAATTAATTTGAATTACTGGGTGCAATATGATCAAGAGCGTAACTTGCCTCTTGCTTGATAGCTTAAGATTCTATTTTCTCACAGCTCTGGCTCTCTGGAAACGTAAAGATCTACACGGCAAAAGAGCAGATTCAAATAACGATCAAATAAAGAACCAACAGAGCTCCAAATAAAGAATCAAAATAACTCCAGAGGAACCTTAAAACTCAACCAACAGTAGAGTACTATACTTAGAATAGGTTCTTTGGAGGAGGTCTAAGCTTGCCAGGAGGAGGGTGGTCTTTAGCAAAAGACCCCAAGGGAGTGGCTTAAGCAGTAGGCAGAGAGGTCCCGAGGCAATGGTTCTTGCGCAAAGTCCAGAGGGGAGGTCCTCACACGAGGGCCATAGAATCCGAGAAGATGTCCACCAGGGGAGGTCCTGTGAAGGACATGACCAGCTTAATGTGGTGACAAAAATAAGGGTGAAGCGGACCACCAGAGGACTTACCAGGGACAAGAAGAAGCAATGGATGGAGGGAGGTCGTGAGCACAAGGTCTTCCTGAAAGCCAGCGAGCGAGAGCTAGGATAACAGAGGGTGGAGAAAGGGAGGAAGGTGATGTGGTAGAATTTCTTGGTCTAATTGTAATCAAAATGGTGAAGAAAACTAGAAATATACGTGTCAAGGATAAGTATAGAAATGGGTCAAAGGTAGGTAGTGGCAGGGCAGGTGTCACTACCATTCTGGGCAAAAGGTACGAGGAAGGACAACGTATGTTGCTATGGGAAGGAACAAAGAAGGATGTCAGAGTACGGCTAAGTGACCAAATTCAAAGTAAACACCACGTATATGGATGCATTTAATGTGACAAGACATACATTAAATGCCCAAGACACTAACGTGGCGGAGGAAATGAGAATGACTAAGTCTGGCAAGTGGGGCCAGTCAACTTAGAAACAGTCGGGTCAAGAGGGGAGGTCTTGCCCCGCAGAGGAAGTCCTTGAGGAAGTTCGAGAGGCTTAGGAGGTCCTAGGCCCAAAGGACAAGGAGGTCTAAAGGTTGAGGAGGTCCGGACATCTGAGAGGAGGTGCGGGCATGGGAGGTCCCGACAGGTCGGGATCAACGAGAGGAGGTCTGGCGGTTAGGATGTCTTCAAGGGAGGTGCAGACGGTTGGGGTCCGCACAAGGGAGGTCCTAGAGAACACGAAGAGGTCTGAAAGGACATGGGAAGATCCAGCTAAACAAGAAGGAGGTCCCAAAGGACACACAAGGGGGAGGTCTCATGGACAGGAGGTCCGAAAGACACACAATGGGGAGGTCTTATGGACAGGAGGTCCAAAAGACACACCCACAAGATGGTCCTGAGGACAGGGCCCACAAAAGGCTGGTCCTGACGGTCAGGTCTCACAAGGGGGAGGTCTGACGGTCAAGATCCAAAAGTCAGGAGAGGTCCTGACGATCTAGAAAATAAGCAAAGGAGATCTGAGCGGCTCGGAGATGATCAAAGGAGGTCGGAGCGATTTAGATCATCTCAAAAAGAGGTCTGGATGGCTCAGATACGATCAAGGAACATCTTAACGGTCTAGACACGCTCGGAGGAGGTGCAGGTGGTTAGGATGTGGTCCAACGACAGGAGGTCCATCAGACACTGGCGGAGGAGGTCCTTTGGACAGAAGTCCAACGACCTACTCACGGGAGGTCCAAGGTCAAGCTCAAATCGAAGGTGGAGATCGATGGCTAGGACCTCACAAGGAGATCCTAACGGTCACGATCGGCAAGGGAGGAGGTCCTAGAAAACGTAATACCATGAGTTGGGGCGATAATGCAGTTGCACTAGGACTTTTCCAAAGAGAAGGTTTACTAAGGTCAAGGTGAAAAGGAGTCCAAGTGATCACCGAGGGTTCACAAGAGCATAGAAGGACTCAAGTGGTATGAGAGAAGACCTAGACCACGAGGAGGTCTAAGCCAGAGAAGAAAATCCGGACGATGGAGGTCCAATTTGAGCACAAGGATGGTTCGATCGGATGCAAAGAAGGTCTAATTGAACACGAGTGGGTTCAAGTGAATTCTTGGGCGTTCCAAAGAGCAAGAGGAAACTCAAGCAAAAGACTTGAGGAAGGTCTAGCATAAGAGTATACTCAAACAAGGAATGAGGTCGTGATCAAAAGAATCTGAGACATCAAAGAGGTCAAGACAAAGAAGAGGTCCGAACCACGGAGGGGTCCAAGTGGTAAGGAAGTTTGGGCATACAAAGGGTCTAAACCCAAGGAAAGTCTAGACCTAGGGGTGCCCAAGCAAAAGGAAAAATGTCAAAACCACAAGGATTGTCCAGTCTTCAAAGGAGGTCTAGATACAAGGAAGAATCTAAACCTGAGAGGAGGTTTGAACTGTAATTGAGATTAAGGGAGGTCCTGACCCAAAGGATGGGCTGGACCAGGAGGGTAAACTTAACAAAGGTCTCAACAGAGAGAGATTTCCAAAAGAGAGGAAAGACCCAAAAGACATGGAGGAGATGCCCACAATGAAGTCAAACAAGAGGGACGGTGCAGACGGATAAGAATGTCGGATGTAGGATAGAGGAAAGGAATCTTTATCAAGAGAAGGAGAGAGAGCTCCAGGGAGCTAGAGCAACACCAAAAGAACTAAGTTTTGGATTAGTTGAAGTTTAGTTAAGTCATTTTAAATTCTTCAAATTCTGAAATTCTCAAGTTAAGCTTGAATTATCATCAAAACCAAATGGTTGTTTTTATTTTTGAATATTTTCAAAAATGCTCTGAAAATCAGGGTGTTACAATGGAAACGCTCAAAAGCCTTAGAACCGAACACCCTGCCACGTGGACGGCCTAGATTCACGGGAACGTTTGGACCGCGTGTCTTAGCCATCCGATCTGGGCACTGTTCGGAGGTTCGAACGTCCCACTTGATCTGGACCGTCCGATCAAGATCTGACCGTTCAAAACACTTTCGGACCAAGTGACTTACGGTAGTACCGTGCCCAACATGCTGGTACTACCGAAAAACCTGACACTTGCTGAAATCAACAATTACGACAAAACTTTCAACACAATTGCCAATTGTACCACGAATGGCAATGTATTCATCATTAACTGCCAGGACTAAAACCTCCTGGTCTAACAATCTCCCCCTTGATGAATACATTGACAATACATCAAAAATCGAGAGTTGAATGTTTGAAAGAAAGTTTCAAAGTTTCAAAACTGCAAAGCACAGAAACTCCCCCTCAACACAAGCACAATTTCTCCCATCATTTCTCCCCCTTTGGAAATGAATTTAGCAAGAACTTTTTAGAGAGAGAACTTCAAAGAAAGAGCAAGGGGAGCAAAAGATCAGAAGCTGTGAAGATTATTCAAGACACTTCAATTGTTTTAAGAATTTAACCAAGCCATCATGTTTAGCAGAGCTATCTAGATCATATAAAAACATATACCATACAACAATGTCAAAACAAGTCTGTAGAATGATTAAATAATTTGAATTCATGACAGACATCTCAACAATGAATAAAATAGATTATAAGACCACAAAGAGATATCACCATAAAGAGGTAAAGCCTATTAGTGAGGCAAGCTTTAAATCTAGATGAGCTAGCAGACTTAAGTAACATCCTATTGCTTTACTTCCAATTCTTATTTGCATATGGCATGCTTGCAGCATACGTTTTTTCAAGTGATGGCATGCTTGAACCATACTTCCTTTTATTTGAGCACTTTCTGTGTGCAAAAATTTTCTTTTGAATATACATATATATGTATGGAATGTTTGAAGCAAACATCTTTTCAATTGATGATTTTTTTTATTATAACATGCCAAATTGATTAAGTATAAAAGGATTGCAAAGAGAGACATACTAGCTTCAAATCCAAGATTTAAAATAAGACTCACACTCAAGCTGAACCTTTTTGAGGAACATCGCAAAGAGGTCACAACAATCAATTTAGTTAGAGTATACAGCCTTGTCATATTTTAATTCAAGTAGCAAGTTAAGTGAAATCAGTCATGATCAAAGCTACACAACACATGAATAAATATGATAAAAAAGCTCTACAACTCATTTGATTTCAATGGATTGGTCTGAATGATTTGTTTGTCAAGATAATTAATCAAAACTTCTGAACTTATAAACACAAGCTCCCCCCCCCCCAGAATAAACCCATGGGATGCAAAACACCCAAATCACTTCGCAAAAGGGCAAACCGAGCAGAATCAAGAGGTTTTGTAAAAATATCAGCAACTTGAGACTCTGTATCAATAAAGTACAACACAACATCTCCCTTTTCCATATGATCTCTAAGAAAATGATACTGAATATCAATGTGCTTGGTTCTTAAATGCTACACAGGATTTTTAGCAATACAAATAGCACTAGTGTTATCACAGAAAAGTGGAACACTATCCAAAGTTAAACCAAAATCCTTAAGAGTAGAAGTCATCCAAAGCAATTGAGAGCAACAAGAAGCAACAGCTACATATTCAGCCTCAGTTGTGGAAAGAGCAACAGACAATTGTTTTCTAGAAGCCCATGACACAAGAGATGTGCCTAAGAAGTGACATGTGCCAAAAGTACTCTTCCTATCAATTCTACAACCCCCAAAATCAGCATCTGAGTAAGCTCTAAGGGTAAGGCATGATGAAGAAGAATACCATAAACCAAAGTCTAAGGTTGACTGAAGATACCTGAAAATTCTTTTGATTGCTTGACGATGGAGCAAGTAGCCAGTTTGGGGACAATGTGGCGTCTGAAGTGATATACAACCTGGCGGTGTCAGAGATGATGGTTTGGCTCTCTAGCTGATGAACATGCAACAAGCGAAGGGGATTTGTGATGTGCGGTTTTGTTTCAATTTGCGCAAGGTCGAGCACTTTACAGCCTTTGCATCAATTGAAGTCGCAGTACTTTATCATTTACATTAAAATAGCAGGTGACCCGCACATTTAAATAGTTAGATTTGCTTCGAAGTTTGAATAAATGCTTGAAAATATATTTATGTATCTTGTAGACTATTGATATTTTTGAGATATTCTAAACATTGGAAATCACAATAGAAGCGTGAAGGAAAATACAATATGAGAAACTTAACTGAAATATGAGCTTCGATGAAAGAAAATTATTGAGCATAATAAGTTGTTGGAGTTTTTAGAAACGTAATCACTCTGCATCATGCAAAGATCACTCTATTTAATCTCAAGCAATATGTTGATTATATGTGCAACAAATTATCTTATTAGTTTATATGGTATTAGAGCACCTTGCTTATGCATGCACCGATACAATTTAGGCGACCTACCTTGAACTTATCTTCCCTTACACGTCGGCTGCCTTACCGAACCATGTGATTTCTATCTCTTCTCGCCGTCACACCATTTTTGCTTCAACCTCCAATAACAAGCCCAGATCTTAATCAATCCTTCTCAGCTGCTACCCTCTTCAATACAATACTTTGCCACATATTTAAATTCTACTTCTCCACAATTATTGCTTAATGCTAATCGTTGTGACATCAACATACATACGCATGCAACCATCGTCGATTCCTGCTGAGGACACGTGTCACGCTCTCTCCGGTGACCCCGAGTCTATTCTCTGCGGTTGCACCATCTCTACTCTAAGCTTTTTGCTCCTCTGCCTCTGTACGCCTATGTTTCTATTTGTACGGATGCATGCATGGACATACACATGCATGATGTTATACATGTTCGATGTTATCTTCTCTTGTGTCGGTCAATCCTCTTCTTCGACATTGGCCAACTCAACGTTGTAACATCCCCAAGTTAATTAATGATAATTAGTATGCATCTTATCAGCATGCATGACATTTTGGAAACATTTGCATCATTTATTGCACTTGGAAAATCTCAAAACAAGATTAAACCTACACTTCAAATTTAACTCCAAAGGAAAACAAGAACAAAAACTTTTGATTATCATCTGGAACCAATTTATTCAAATACTAGATTAATTATCATGAATTAATGTATTTTTTTCTAAATTTTTGGAACTAAATTCAATCCTCAGAAAATTCAAACTCAAATCAATAACCTATTCTAAGTTTGAATTTAAATTATACAAATTAAATCATGAAAAGTGGGTTTTCAAATTTTATATGGGAACTAGGTCATCCCAGGAAGCCCCCTTATTTATTTCAGAATTTTAGAAATTTTATTTCTATATTTAAAACCTCGGTCAAATCCTTTTGTTATTTGGTCAAACTGAAATCAAACTCAGGCTAGCACTGTTGCTCCGACCCGAACCAGCCACTGTTCCGACCCGCGCCCACTTGATCCAACTGCACCTACTCGGCTGAGTCAGACCCCGATCGCACCTCCTTCTGTCTCTGCCACGCGGGCCCCACCGCGCTTGTGCTTCTTCTTCCTTGGGCAAAGGCGAGCTCAGGAGTTGAGCTCCAGGTGGCCTTCGCGCCCTGCCCGCTCCATTCACGGCATTCGCCCATGACAGCCAATCCCCAGCTCCATTTTCTCACGACGTCTTGGTTCGCACCGTTAGTGAGCCTTTAACCCCCCTGCTGCTCCCTCTCGGCCTCATTCTCCTCTTCACCGAGAAAGAGAGAGAGGGGGGAGAGAGCCCACACCTCTGTCGCTCCTTGACCAACAATCCCGGCGCAGCTTTTACCTCACCATGCCATGCATTTTTGTCCACGGGATCTGCCCGTGAAAGCGCCTGTAGTGGCCGGACCGTGCGCGACGCTCTCAGCTTCGACAAGGGCGCCGCCGAGGTCGCTTGTCACCGCCGTGGCCAACCCGATGATCCCTTTTCTCTTTTGTCCGCGTCAGCACGCGTTCTAGAGCATGGGAATTAATTCCCCTCCTTTAATTGCACCTTTATTTCGCAGAGTTGTGCTGGCGACGCTGTCTTCCCCGACCACAGTCAAAGCGCAGCCCGCACCGCCGCATCATCCCAGTCAAGCCTCGCTGCAATTCTTTGCTTCTGGAGCATCTACTTGGCTCCCTCTTCCTTCTCCAAGACTCGGGTGAGGCTCTTCTCCAACCAATCGTCGCCGCCACAAGGACCTCCACCGCGCCACCATCAGCTTGCGTCGCCGGACCACCCCGGTCACTTTCCGTTGCCTTAAAGAGCACGATTAGCATCGCAAAAGTCCCCTGAGCATTTCCCCCACTTCTTGTTGAGTTCATCACCTCACCGAGTGCTGTCACCTTGTATGCTGCGCCGCCGCCGCGTCTGAACAGCGTCGTGGCCGAAGAGGAAGACCAGTGGTTCTCGTGCTGGGCCAGAGAAGTCATTGAAGTCGCAGGAGTTCGGATCCAGCACCAATTTACCCCAGGAAGTCCTCTGCGTCGAGCACCGTGACACCCATACACGCCTCCTCCGCTCAACACCACCGCCGGCGAGCCACCGTGCCCCTCCGCCGGTGACGACACCACCAGAAGGTAGCCCTTGTTATTGTCTTCCCATTTTGCCTTGGCCCGTGCACCCTCCGGCCTCCCCTCGCCGGCGACAAGCGCGGCAACACCACGGCCGCACGCGTCTCTGTTGTCGAAATTTTTGACCGAAAATGTAGCTCATTAATTAACCTAATCTTATATTAGTTAGAGCTAATGATTGTTTAGAGTAATAAGTAATTGTCTTAAAGCGGTAATGCCTCTATTACATGTGGGCACGTGCGTTCTGGTTTAGTGAATGTGTAGATTAGGAAGTACGTTTTCTCTTAAGGAAAAACGTATTGATGCATTGCTTAAAAACAAAATTATGCTTTTCTAGTTGGAAGACGTATTCATTTGAATCGCCTTTAGCATAGTTTCTAGAGACCAAATCATTGTTGGTAGGTCGAACCTAGACCCGGTCATTGAGTCATCCTATGGCTAGCTGAACCCGAGTATAAAAAGTAATTAATTCTTTTAGAAATCCGAAACGAATTATATGTACACTGAAAAATACAAATAACTTCAAAAATGCATAACTAATTCATTTTAACTCCAAAATAAGTGAAACTAGTTTTGTTAATTTTCATGTTAAATGAGCTTTCTTATAAAATTGGTTTCCAACATGTCACTGTCCCAGAAAATATAGTTTGTGGAAAATGATCCAAAACTAAATTATTTGTACACTATAAATTGCTATTAACTTAGAAAATTCATAACTAATTCATCTCAACTCCAAAATAGATGAAACTAGTGCTGATAATTTTTATTTTTAATGAACTTTATATTGCAATTGTTTTCAAACATGTATCTGTAGCAGAGAAGGTAGTTTTGGAAAATGATCCATTAACTCCATTATTTTTACGATATAAAAAGCTGATAACTTTAGACATTCATAACTAAATCATAAAAACTCCAAATAAGGTAAACTCAACTATTTTGGTCCTATAATATTATCCTATAATTATCTATGGAATCCTTGTATCCACCTGCTCTACAAATTGTGACCAAATAATTTAATTACATGAATAGTAACCGGTTGTATTTAAATTGTATTTTCTGGAAAACCGAGATTCAAACCATCATAACTTTCACATAGTAAATCCAAATGGAATAATTCTTTCACCTAAATTCATCTAAAATCATGACCTACCCACTGTATAAATTTTATGCATTTTTGAGCATTTTGAATATTTGACTTATTTGGTGTTAATTGCAATATCGTTCTTTCGATAGATTTCTCGACGATACGAACGTATATTCATGAGTGTAACTTGAGATTGAACAAGTGGTATAGCAAAGGTGCGAGAACCCTCCTCTTGATCATATTGCTCCTATTGATTTTAAAATGTTTTGTATGGTTTTAATCTCTCAATTGCATGCTATGTTGAAAAGTATGTTCATGAGTAGAAGTAGTTAATTTCCTACTTGCTGCATTGGCCCTCCTTTGAATGCTGATTACCATTTTACCTTGAATTATTAAGGCTATATGTTATATGGGATTGTTTGCTAATTTGTAGAATGATGCTTAGTCATGCTAGTAGTTGTAGCCGAAAGCGGTTGATGGAGCTAGTCTATCGGCCGATGGATCGAATCGAATCTTAATGAAATTTGAGGATTATATGGATTTGATTATGTTGAAATTGAGGAAAATGTCCAGATCTTCGTATCTGAATATTATGAACCTGTTGATGGGTTGTTGTTGTGTGTTGGACTTGGACGGGTGATAGGGTGATGAAGGGGTGGTACCGGATTCGCATAGCCCCGTCTGGGTACTTGAGGACCGGCCTGTGGTGTGATGAACCAAGTCTTACGTACAACCACATACCGGGATAATGGCGAAGGCTTGGCTTAATAATTTGTTGTGTGTTAGCTATCCAAACACAATCAGATTGGCAATTGTTATTGTTTAATTGTTCTTTTGTCAATCTGGTGGGGGCATGTATGTTGTTCTCTTACGTGCTTTTAAGGGTCTTTTGCGTTTGTGGGATACTGCGCAAGGGACTTACTTACATAACGGGGTGAACCGTGGTTCTAGCGCGTATGATAGCCTGCCATGGTTCTTAGCCTCGGGTGGTTTGATAGTTAGGACATGACATTGTAACGGCCTCGTTATGATATCTCAGTCACACTCCTACGGAAGAGTGCATTGATCGACATTATGAGATAATCATATCGTGTGGGTAAAGTTGTACAACTCTGCAGAGTCAAATAAATCTATTCGAATAGCCGTGTCCCCGGTTATGGACATCACTTGTGGGAAAGTATGCACAGTTAGCTTTGGGAAATTAAGTTTGGGTTATGGTTGGAAATATTATGTCTTTATGTTAGTTTGTTCAGATCTGAAATGTTATCGTAAACGCGGAGATCACGTGTTAATTTTGTGAAGAATTGTTATACGTCACGAATGGGATGTTCGTGTGTTGATTATATTTGGAGATTATACTTTTGATGATCATTGCTTACTGTTATTCAATGTTTTGTAAATGTTTTAAAAATGGCAATTTGAATCTATACTATTTATCTAATTACAAAACTTGCTTTATGCTGAAAATTGACTAGTGTAGTAGCCTTCTTTTGATACTTACATGCATCCTTATTTTTCTTGAAAAGTCTCACGAGTACAACTTTGTACTTAAAATTGTCTATTGTTCGGTGAGAAGTCATTGAATTGGGTAAAAATACTTGAGCCTTCGACTTTAACTCCAGTTGGTTGCTTGTGGGATTGTGGGATGCCAACTTGGTTATTCCCTATTATTTTAAGTTTGTCTTCCGCTGCAATTTATTATTGATATTTATGTTTGGCCGAATGGCCCTCTTATGCAAACTTGTACTTAAAAATTCTATTTGATGATGTTGTAATTACAATTCCTTTACTCTTGTACGATTGTGTATGGATATGATTGCAATGTTGTGTACTAGGATATGTGCATGTTAGCAACTGATCCTTAGGAGTTAACATGAGACACATATCCGGGCACTCGGAATCACTTATGTTTCATGTTAAGTGTTGCGCAATCACTTGACTTGAAACAGATCCGATGCCGGGTCCCCACAAACGTTATGGTTTCGTCACTAACCGTGGCGACCTCTCATCTTCGTTAATACCAGTATGTCTACTTTAGTCATTGTCTAATGATATAGAGAATCTTTTCGACGTTCACAGCTTGCCATCGCGGCTCTTGGTTCCTTCAACTCTGGATTTTTTTTAATTGCTCTAGTGAGTAGTATAACATTATTCTCGTTGAATGACTAAGGTGACTGGCAAGTGCAAAATACTAATCATTGCAAATTATAGAATTGGAGTAGCATGCAGTTCCTGGTCGTTTATTTGCTTTTTTGCATTCAGCCTCTTGTGCCGCGTCGAACTGAATCCGTGTGTCGTCGCTGCTTCAGAACCTGTGTTTGTAGTAGTCCAACCGTCGTCTCCTATATATTACTGAAACATTTGAATTCGTGCTTCCTCACTCAGATTGCTGCTGCTGCTCCTGATGCTGTTGTTCTCTGCTGCATGACTACGTTGTTATCGATTGATTCAGGGTATATTACAGTCGTAGTGTCACATTCTTCTGGGTTGCAGGTGGATCCTCTCATGGGCTCATGGCCCAGTTTTCTGGTCATGGGCTAGACGAATCCAGCCCATGGGATCAACATTTTTGCAGAGCATCAACAAATGGGCCTAGCCCAGTAGGAAGAACGGCTTGAGCGGAGCAGGAGATGGGCACAAGAAGGCTTAATTAGATCCTCACAAAAAAAAGGCTTAATTAGAAGGGTGATAAAGTGTGCTTAAGATTGCTAATTCAAGAAGGAAGAGTTGCCTAAAAAAAACCGGAAGAGAGGAAGATGGTTCATTCTCCTTTGTCTCAATTCGCATGTGATGCCAGCTACGGTCCCCTTGTCGCCTCGATCGGCTCCACATGTGGCGGTCACTCGAGTTCTAGCGCTGCAACCATGTGGTTTCCAATCCGTCCATGGATCGAGCTGCTTTCATTGGAGGGAGTCGAGCTAGCTACTGCACATGAAAGAGAAAAGGAAGAGGAAGAGGAAGAGGAAGAAGAAGAGGAGGCACAAGACTGCACGTGGGCTTATCCGGTTAACGCGTGCACAGATCGATCGTACACGGATCGGCCAGGAGATGGACCAACTTTGAGGAATAATATCGATCATTGTACTGAAGTGGTATATATAAACGCCCTGCTCCCGGCATTCAGACCTTGCTCCCACATGCACAGCGGTTTTTGTGCTAGCGCTAAGCAAGTACTGGTTCATCGCTTTGGTTTAGCTTTTCCTCTTTCAACTCTGTCTTTTGTTTTGTTTGGCTCTCCTCCTCAGTGGGCAATGGGCAATGGCCGTGCATGCTAGGTAGCAGCATCATTCCAGGACAGTGCAGTGGCGGGCCTGTCTCTGGGTGTCCAAGGACAAAGTTGCAAAAGACAAAGTTGCATTCAAAGACAAGGAGAGCGGCCGGGCAGCAGGCAGCATCACCGCCACCCACCGCCGGTACTACCAGCAACAGCGTCAAAAAGGAGAGAAGAGATCAACCAGACAAACATGAGAGGAACATAAGCACAAAATGCAAAGAAAAAGGAGAGGAAGGATGCAAACGCAATGTGCACATCGATCACCAAACTCGGAACACGCGTAGCTAGCTTGCTCAAGAGCTGTTCAGCAGCAGTAGCAAGCAAAAGCAAATGCTACTACAATCTCAGCCACTACGTGCATCTATGTGCTCTGCTCGTTGCTTGCCGAGGTGCAGGGAACTAGTACTAGTTGCTGCTCCTGCTCCTGTACTACAGAGCAATTCCTTTTTCTTTTTTGAGGTTCAGTTCCTTTTTCTTTGGGCGTGTAGCAGACTAGGACTAAGACTGTATATATAGGTTATGACTAGTTATTATGCCAACTTTATTTTCATTTCCTTTTGCACAAATTCTGATGTGGATTCCCCTCGGCCCCTACGATCCTACTACGAATTACTCCGATCTATGCGAGAGAGAGACAGCGAAAAGCTCCAAAGGAAGGCGGACCAGTGGCAAGCCAACAGCCGAGGTATCACTGTAGTGCCACTACCCCATTAGAGTACGGCCGCCACAAACTCTCCTTTACAAAACCTATATATATTGATCACTCCAAAAAGAAAAGCACAGCTGCAATTATCCCATCATTCCAATGTCTGCGTTCTGTGTCATCCTATTTTGGTGATCAGATAGATAGATAATGTGTGGGAGTCAGTAGATACCGGCAAATTAAAGGCTGTCCTCCTCCTAACCCCATTCTATTTATCTATTTAGATTTCCGTTTAACCGAACTTGTCCTCGTTTGGTGGTGGTGGGGCTCGAGATGCGATAGTTTAGTTTCTTGAGCTCTTCTTCTCCGCATTTGGATAATGGTTGGTATTTGCTTAACTTTGGGAGTTGGCATCACACTTTGACCCAAGACCAGCGAGTGGAGGGAGAGGTCATCACCAATTATTGCTGAAGAATAATCTTCTGTTCCCCCGCCTCGCAAGGGAAAAATGGATAAGCGATCGATGCAATTCTCTGGCGCCAAGTCAGATCCATGAACTGATACAATTCCAGATGAAGAAACTCGAGTTGGTGCATGAAGCATGGCCATATATATTCACATCCTGATCTCAATAAAAGAGAAGCATCGTCACACTCAAAGCAATTAATTACCAAAAGGGACGGCATCTTCTTTCTGCTCGACTCTCGAGTGGCTAACGTGAATGGGGAGGGGAGGAGGGAGCGGCTAGCCGGGATCGGCTCTATCTGCCTAGCTAGCCAGGCACGCCGGATTGCCAGCGAATAGCGTGGATAGTAGCAGCGAGCGGGCGAGAGCGCGATCCACGACGACCACCGCTTTCTTCCTCGGTGCGCGAGATGCGGATACTCCATCCCCTCCTTTAGTCGATCAATTGACTAATCTTTCAGACAGCACACGCATATGGCATACTACGTAATCATGACTATATATATAATCAAGAAAGCAAAGCATCGCCATCACATTCACAAATCGCAGCGCTGGCTGCTTCTGGCTTTTTAGCTGCAATGATCGACCGATCTTAACTTTTTTTTTTGGTGGTTTTCACTTTCACCCAAAGGATCGAGCAAGGTGAGATACAGACACAGTGGTGGTCTGTTTGTTCTTCAGACGCCATGGGGTGCTACTAGTCGCTTGTGCAGTACAGATTTATGCCCGTTTTCAGGCCATAAACAAACAACATAGCAGTCCAGTCCAAGATGGGGGAGCTAGGTGGCCGCACTAATGGTCAAGCAAGCTAGTCTTCACTCGCTCGCTCCTCACCAATCCGGTCAAAATAGATGCAGGTGGAGCAGGAGCTGCAGCCTGCAGCTATTTGCAGCAGCAGAAAGCACTAGCAGTAGCAGCTAGCCTCCCTCCTCTGCCTGGATGCATGACCTGATGGTTTCTCTATTCTCATCCCATTACCATTACCAGTACATGCCCTGCCCTGCCCCTCCCCTCCCCTCCCCTCCCCTCCAAATCAATTCGGGATACCTCTCTCTGTCTCTCTCTGGCCAACGGTGTGTGTGTGAGAGAGAAAACAACAAGGGAGCTAATAATTTCAGCGCAACAACATTCCATTCTGCAGAAACATCCTGCAAAAGGCGCAACCCCACCCCCCACCGGCCAAGCTCGATCAGCCCGTCTTTCAATGCGCAATCTCCTCCTCCGCTTCACCTGTACTTGCACTGACGCGAACACACAGCCCCACCCACGACAACAACGCAAAAAAAATGAAAATGAAAATTCTGAAGAAGATAAAAGGGAAAAGGAGTAAGGATGCAATGTTTTGCAAGAATTGGTGACTGTTACCTATTGATCAAATCAAGAAACCCCGTCCCTTCCTAGTGCCAACGATACATACAAAATTGCAAATTGAGAGAAGAAACTTTCTCCATCGATCCTACTACCGCCGTCGTACATACAACGCCACCGCCGCCTCGCCGTGATTCCAAGCAGCTACTATGCGTAGTAGTGCTTGCTGCTAGTCTTTTTAGCTTGGCCCCCGGGGAATGCAATGTGGGTGGGTTAGTACGGTCGGAGGAAGTTGTCGGAGTTGGCGATGCAGTCGGCGGTCGGCCAGGCGGACCGGAGCAGCTTCAGGAGGTGCTGCGCCTTGCGCTTGGCGCGCTCCGAGCACCCGCCCTGCACCATCAGGAGCAGCTGGCTCATGGCGCCCGCGCGGACGGCCTCCACCTGCAGAGCCTCGGACCCGCCTACCACCGCCACCAGCGCGCCCGCCGCGTGCTCCGCCGCGCGCCCGGACATGGCGAGCACCAGCGTGGCCACGGCCGCCGCGCCGCTCCCGGCGCCGGCCACCACCGCGTCCCGGCCCCCCTCCGTCCGGCACAGCTGCTCAACCGCGGCCAGCGTGTGCTCCGTTTCGCCCGCGCCTCCGCCCTCCGCCACGCGCTGCGCGAGCGCCGCCGCCGCGCCAGCGGCCACGGCGCGGGGCGGTTCTCCTTGGCCAGGCAGAGCGCAAACAGGCCCCGGATCCCGACGCGCACGGCGCGCGCGTTGGCCTTCTCCTCCACCAGCGCGACCAGCCCCTCCAAGACCCCCTCCGCCGAGCCCAGCACCGTCCTGCCCTCCGCACCCGACGCCGAGGCCGCCGCCTCGACTACGGCCCCCGCGTTAACCTTGGCTTCCAGCGTCGTCCCCTGTCCGCCAAGAACCTTCCCGAGCCTGGTCACCCTCTCCTCCCTCCCGACCACCTCGACGGCCTCCGCTTCCCCCATCCCGACGAGGGCGAGCACGGCCATGGCCTCCGCCTGGACCTCCTCGCCGCCTCCCCCGAAGGCCACTTCGACGAGGGCCGCCCTGGTCTCGTGCGTGGCCATGACGACCCTGTTCTTGTCGGACTCCCTGCCGAGCGCCCTGAGCTTCCTGAGCGCGGGGAGGCCCGGGCCCTGGGCGATGAGGGAGCGGATGAGGTCCGGGTCGGCGGGCTGCTTGGGCGTGGGGATGCGCTCGACGCCGAGGGAGCGGTGCGCGACGCACCACTCCTGGATGAGGCGGCGGAGGGTGTGGTTGGGGATGAGCGTGAAGTCGGCGAGCGGGGAGCGGGTGACGGGGCAGGTGGTGTTGCCCGTGGCGACCCAGGACTCGATGCTGGCGCGGTCGTATGTCTGGCATGAGCTCCAGCGAGATGGGGCACCGGAAGTACCACGGCACCTGCACCCCCGCCGTGTCCAGCTCCAGCGCCAGCTGCACGCTCCCCGGCATTGGCGGCGCCCCGCGGCTCTCTTGCTGCGGCTCGTCGGTCAGCTCCGCCTCCGTTCGCCCTGATTTGGATCTGGCCTGGCTAGCTAGCTCGCGATGGAGATGTGATCCGCGTGCGTGCGTGGGGGGTGGTGGGTGGAGTCGGGGAGAGTAAACTGGACTGGTGGAGAGTGGAGATCGAGGGAGACGAAGCGCGCCGGGTTTAAGTAGGCGGGAGGTGGCTAGCACGTGTGGGTTGAGCCCGACTCAATCGTTGGGGTAGGGGTCACTACGCACTAGTACGTGCTACGGGACCCAAACTCAGGCTCGAGCTCGAGTGCGAGACGGACCGGAACCGACCTCGACCGCTCGATTGACGATTGGGTGCGCGCCAATCGTGCGCTTACCAGCTGGGCTAGTTGGTGAGGCTTGTCCTGGCTCGTCTCGGTTGGCTGGACACGAGGCTCCACCCGATGTCTGACCCTTGAACGCTTGTTGCGAATGTTCAGATAAAACTTGGACGCTTGTTCGCATCCCCTGCATGCAAGGATGGATCCACTTATGTTTATGAGTGTTTAGTATATATGAGATATAAAACATGTATATACTAAAAATTGGGTTCAATCACTGTATAACGTCCTCAAAACCAAGTTCTGCGGCACCAGGCCACCAGCACCACATGTCCACACCACACTCATAGTCTGCCCACGGCTTCCGACCTTCCCGGCTTCGGGCTTCCCAATTCCCCAACTCCTAAGGCCCAAGCCCATTTCGTCAAACTCTAATCTCTCTCGATCTCACAATCTCTCTCTCTGTCTCTCAGAAACACACACCCACACTGCAACCAGCAGTCCATCCTTGTGCTTGCGGCTGCAGTTCCACCGCCCTTGCGACTGCGGTGGGGTGGCGGTGAGGGGCGGCGAGTGTCGACGGGTCGGCGGGGAGAAGGAAGGATCGGAGGCGCTGCTTGCCATGGCGCTTTCGCTTTGCTCAGCGATCGAGCTCAGAGCCTCAGACCACCTCCGCGCGGTGGTCGGCGGACGGCCAGGGCGAGTCTTTGGGCGTGCCACCCACTGCTCTGAGCCTATGAGGAGTGAGGACCCCACCGTATCTGAGGACGGACCGACGGAGGCATCTGGGCGACCAAACCGGGCAGTCGATGACCCTCGAGGCCTCGACCCTGACTCCCCATCAACCGTCGTCCCTGACTCCCCATCTCCCTGAGCTAGCTAGCTAGGCACTCAAGCAGCCAGACTGCCAGAGCCAGGTACGGGGACCAATCCCAAATCGGCAATTCCCAAACTGCCAAACCGTTTTGATAAATGAATTAAAATGCATTGTGATCCTAAATCTTCAATCTTGTATTTATACGAATTGTAGATATTAGAGGCTAGAGCTTTGAGAAATGAAGAAGAAGTATGTTGATTTGAAATCTTTGTGGGAGAGAGCAGGGGGTATCTATTATTACTGTTGTGGATCTTTATGTTCTATATTGATTAATATTTTTGTAACTTCGAACATCCATCTTAAAAATTCTGGGTCCACCACTGCTGTAGGCTCCTCTTGTGCAGACTAGAGGCTAGCAGTAGCATAATACCCCAAATTAAATCAACATTTAGTCAGTATGGATGGCATGGCATGGAATTACCAGATCATCTTTGTTGCAGGCTTGCAGCAGCAGCCAATACATAGCATAGCTTTTCTCCGGCTAACTACACTAGGCAGAAGAGTGAAACAAGCCACCACCCTCTCTACAACTATTTTTACTATTTCCCAACGGTGTCATTTTAGAAGAGAGAAAAAAAAAAGCTAAGAGCTAGCGCGGTCACATGCGGCTTGTTCGCTTCTTCTCCTATACTCTATATTCTAGCGATCGTGGTTGCCTGCTTGGGGTCTAGCTTAGAGAATAGAACACTGCACGTACAGAAAGCGAACAAGCTAGCTTAGGGCGCTGCATGCCGTGCCAGGGTGGAGATCCACACCTACGAGACGAGCTGGTGCAGCTACGCCTACAAGAGGCTTCTTGGCGATTAGCGGTGGAGGCTGAGTGTTGCTGGCACTGGAGACTGGCTAGCTAGCTAGCTAGCTAGGCCGCAGGCACGTACGTCGTAGATGCGGTGCCGATCGACCGACGCTAACGGCTGATTCCTTGAAATGTACTGCTGCTCTGCATCTGCATGCATGCACGCATGTTCTCGTGAACATACGTACGTACGTAGCTTAGCGCCCTCCAAGTCGTCGCGTAAACACCTGTCGCTGTCGATCGATTTCGCATTTGTCGCGTCTAATGTCTCGTGAACGTACGGTTGCCGGGGCAGAGGAAGAGCGTGTTCTTCGCTAGCTAGCATGCATCCCAGCCCGTGACACTTGAGCATCAAGGTGGTGCGCAGGAAGAAGCAGGAGAGAGGGACGCAATGATCAGCAAGTCCGTTAAGGGGAGGTCACCGTCGCAACAAACGGAAAGGGGGATGTAACACACGCATGTCTATAATCAAACAGTACTAAACAGATTGCTTGACCAACGGTAAATCGAGAGGCCTTGGCCGGCCAAACGAGTAGGAGTACTACTGCAACTGCACTCAGTGGGCCAATAGTGAGGCGACAACAGTATTCGCTCCTATCCGAATCGGCCAGAGTAGGAGTAATAAACTCGGCTATCTCCCGCTGCTGCGAGAGCCGGGTTTGACCGGCCGGGCCACGTCCCATGCACCGGGCAATTCAAGGCAGCAGGCCAAGCAGTGAATGTTTACAAATCACAGGACAGCGGCATCCGCTCCTACTCCTACAGCTTCCCACTGTATAAATGACGGGTGTCAGAGCAATCAGCCTGCACGCCTCCTGGCAGCAGTGCGACGACCCATGCATTTACTACGTGCTGCTAGCCGAGATTGCCCTCTCCGAAACCAAACGGCGACGCTCCGGACCAGCCCCCACCCCACCCGCGCCGCGGTTCCCGACGCACCGATCACGCAGGTTTCCGCGCATCGCCCGTGTGTCGGCAGCCGCGCCCACCCCGCGGGAGATCTCACGGCCCGGAAAGGCACGGTCAAACCGGCCAGGCCTGCCCCGTGGGCCCCACGCCCCAGCCAGCTATGCTGCAGTGGCTTATCGGGCCCCGTCCCGGGGAAGGAGGGAGAGCAGGAAGCCTCGCCCTCGCGCTGCGCTTCCACACGTCGTCGTTGGCGCTTACCGGGGCCGGGGGGCGCGACCCGGTGAGGACGGGCGGGCGGGCGGGCGGGGGCCCACCGCCTCTGGGCGCAAATATTCCGGTGCCCGAGGCCCACGGCGTCCTCGTCGTCGACCGATGCCGACGACACGTCGGACGCTGCCGTGGGTGAGGCGAGGAGGAGGGCGGGCGACGTGTCCGCGCGTGCGGGCGCTGGCGAGTGGGGCCGTGAGGGGGGGGGGGCGCTATGAGGTGGGGCCGGCGGTGTCCCCGGTCAACCGGGCAGGGGGATGGCGGGCTGGGGCGCACGTGCGGGCACAGCTGGCACGGGCGTCCCGAGTTTTGACCGCATCGTGATCGGCGTGGGGGTGCTCACCGGTACGGAATTCTCGCGAGCCTTTGATGCTGGCTTCCTTCCTCACATGCATCATGATTCCTCATTCTTCGGTTCTTCCTTCCTCGAGTCGTTCCTACAACACCCTCTCTCTCTCTCTCTCCTCTTGTCCTGTCAATTCTCCTTCTCTGTCTCTTTCTTTCCCGTGTTTATCACCAAACGTGCGCTCCATCTCCTCTCCGCTCTCATCTGCTGTTTACCCCCGCGTACTCGATCGATCCGTGGTGTTTAATTTACTTTATCATCGAACGCAGGGACCTAGTGATAACTTTTTAAAAAGGGGCCAAGTGGTGACAGGCGATCGAGAATGTTGGTAGATTTTGAACAAATAAGATTGCGAGCGTGAATGTGCTCAAAGCATCGTACCCTTCACTGAACCGAAATTGCGTGCATAATTGATTATGAAACAACATTTACCTCGCAAAGACAACGACAACCAAATTTGTTAGCACTACTCATTCACATTTACACTAATACAGTGTATTATGCATAGTTCGACTTGTCTGCTTTCCAGACAAGGTCAAACTAACGGAAAAAGCTAGTCTAACGATTTCATTTTCTTTTTTTTTAACCCAAGGGCAGGAGCTCTGCCACAAACAACAACACCAGCACACTACAACATAAACACCGTTTAGAGACTTTATTTGTCACATGGAGACTCTTTACAGTGTCACCGGCAATTTCCATGACTCTTCTGGAAGTGAAGAGTCGTCAAAATTCTGGCGACCCTTCAAAAAGCGTCTCCACTTTCATGACACTTTAAAGAGTCATGGGAGTGTCACTAAATATTAGCCATGAAAGAATCTCCAAATTTTAAATAATATTCCCTAATTGATATAAATAATGAATTGGCACATTTATTAATAACCAGAATATATCTCTTAGTGAGTTTTTTTTAATTATTACTAATTGTGAATAATTATTGCATACCAAAATATTATGCTCTGAATAGAAAGTACATAGTAACACAAGTTTATTACCGAAAGAAGGATTTCACAATCATATATATTTCGTATACAAAATTCACAAAACAAATATGTAGACATGATATAATCCCATGATTACAAGTTCACTATAACATCAGGTCCCAGTACTACATTACAACTCTATTATCAAAATGTCTTTGTAAAGAAATGTGCTTTTAGGCTCAACATGTGCTTTGAATGATGTAATCTTGCATTGTCGACAACAAATGGAAGTATGTTAATTAAGAGAAGCCTATTTCACTTAAATTACGCCGTCGCAACCCACCTCGCCGGTGTGCAGAAATGTGCCACATGACACGCCAACCTCATCAGGCCTGAGCTCACCCCCGACCGCAAAAGCCGTTGCCACTTGCGTGCCCCGACGCCCCACCATGACGCCTATCGTGTGTTATCGCCGTCACCTGTTGCAACACCCGCGACACAGCAGCTACGACTTCACCGCGACAAGCATCGTCGAAGCGTCTAAAGCGACGACGCTTGTTGCGTCGCCCTAGCCAAGCCCACAACAACACCCAAGCCTGTGTAGGGCCTAAGCTCGGCCATGACCGCCGAAGCGGCGGACACCTACGCGTCCTGACGCCCGTCGCCCGTCGCGTGTCATTGTCGCCTGGTCGCACACCACGATGCGTCAGCTCCGACTTCACCGCGACGTGCATCGCCAAAGCGTCCGGAGCGACGCCTGCCGCGCTGCCCCAGCCGAGCCGGTGACGATGGCCAAACCCACATCGGCATGCACCACCACCCCGCACTGCAACCACCAGACCGACCAAATCTACCACTAAGGAGGGCATATCTGGCGAAGAAGAATGGCCCGGCCGAAGGATGCTTCTTGACGATGAAGACCAAGCGGCCCTCGCGCTCCTCCACTTGCAGCTTGAGCCGTGGACGGGACGCATTGTGCCTCGTGCGCAACGGGAGGGGTCACATCGAGGAGCTCCCGACAACACCTCCGGCCCGAACCACGAGAACACGAGCGCGGACGTGCGATTTTTCATTTTCGATAGAACAATATGTAGTGTAACATGACATGAGATGGACTGATGAAGCATAGACTAAATTAATTGAGCTGGTGGTATTTTTTTTTTTCCTTTCTGATTAGGCTATGATTGCTCCTGCTTACACAAAGTGAACACCGAGGAAGCTCCCCACCTCATTAAGATAATCATGTGTTAGATGGGAGAGAGAAAAAAAGTAAGCCATCGATCGATCCCGGCCGCACGCTGATTTTCTTGTTGGTTTGGTCAAGTACAATCTAAGCTTGGTTTCGAAATTTCTATAATCTGTTTTTTGGCTCAAGTAGCTCTCCACGGAGTAGTACAATACTTGTATACGAGCAGGAACTAGTACTAGTTGGGAGATCGAAACAACGTTAGTATAAACACGAGTATTGCCGACCACGCACAGGGTGAGAACATGGCGCGCATGCACACCTACAACCGGGCAGTAATCGGATTGAAACTTGCCTAGCTAGCTATCGGCTATCGCAAAGTACAAGTCAGCAGCTTGCGTGCGCCACATGGTTCACTCCTACAAAACCATTGTACAATTTTACTACTACGTGTGCGGTGAGCACGAGGCATGCAATGCGACAATCCAATCCGGTCCAACTCCTCAGCACCGACAATGGGTTTCGTAGCTGCCTCCCTGGCTGTGTAGCCATTCATCGTGGACTGTAGTACTAGCTAGAGCGCGCAGGGAAAAAGGCTAGCTTGGACCTTCCACCTCACATGCATATGCGTGATTTCATTTCGTATTTATAAAATTAGCCACAACAGATTTTTTTTATATAAAATTGACACATCAGCCGCACGATGACTGTGCGGTGGCCCCGACGTCCGCCGCATGTTAGGTTAGGGGTTCGCGTTAGGATTAGAGTTTCGACTCATAATCCGCGGATTTCGTAGTATTTTCAAAATATAGCAAATTAGTTACAAAAATTATAAAATTTTACTTGAATGCTCGTAAAACGGTGTACTTTCTTGTGTAATTTTTTTTATAATTTTTATCGTTCTGATTTTACCTCGCAATTCCTTTTAAGTGTACTCATTTTATCCATACTTGTTACCCCTTCCCCTCTACACGCATGGCCCCCTCCACTTGACCTGCTCTCCCCCTCCCACAGGCCCCCCTCCGTTGGCCATATTTTGAACAAATCCATCCTCCTCCTCCAGTACATTTGTCGACTCTCATGGTGTCCCCATACTGCGGTCTTTGCAGCGTGAACAAGCATCCAAAATTCCCAGCGCCAACGTAGCGGCTCCTCCTTCGCTTGGCTATAAATACCGATATCTCGCAGTCGCTCTTCGCTCATCCAAATTGCGTTTTGCTTCTCGTTCTGGCGCTCGTCGATGAGAAGTCAGAGAACTTAACATAATTAATTTGTTTGGAGATCAAGTATTTGCTTGCTGCTCGTCGCTTGTCACTTGGTTTTTTTTATAGCTTACCCCGAAGGGCAGGTAATTTATCGAATGCTTTTGTCGTTATTACCGTAATTATTTAGTGTACTAATTATTAATTAGTTATGAATTAGTTAGTTTACTGGTAATTAATTAGTTTAGAGGTAATTAATTAGTTCACTGGTAATTAATCAATTAGTTGAAATTAGTTTAGAGGTCATTAGTTAGTTTACATGCAACACATTTTCGGTACATGGAGTGCAGAGTTTCACTCGTACGACCTGGAAATGAAGTACAAGGATCTTTGGCCGGATATGGTGCAATGGGGCCCAAACAAGGACTTAAAGACAACAGTGAAGGGGCGAAGGCAGACGCGACGCTTCCAGAATGACATGGATGCCAGCCAACGTACCAGTATTAGCCGCACAAGTAAGTGTAGGATATGCAAGACCCCTGGGCACTTAGCGAAGGATTGTCCCAACAGATCGAACTCTTCTGGTCGTTATTCGGTGTCGTAATGTAATATTTTTTTAGCCTTGTTTTCTTATGTACAACGAAACTTGTATGAGTTATGCATAATTTGCATCCTTGCTGCGTTCTTCACTGTACGGTGCACTGACATCCTTACTACGTTTTTGTTATGTCACAGGAAGACAACAAAGGTGCTACTGGCTTGAAGAGACTGTAAACACCAATCAACTTATTTGAAGATGAATGTGCTTTTTTGCCATTCATTTAGAATCAGTCAGGTAATACAATCGAATCATTTGCATCTATCAAGTCAGAGGTGATCTGTTGAAGTCTTCTTAGTTCTTACTGTTATGAACTTAGAGTCAAAAATCAATCGTGCTTTAAAATTCTCTATTTCTCATCAATACTGTAATGTTCTAACATGCCTATTTTTTATGTTATAGGACGCTCTTTATTAATTTATCAGTTTTCTGTGGATGATATTCTTTAATATTGTATTGTACCACATGCTAGATAACATTGCGTATGAACCAACTAAGGGAAATGCGCGGCATGCAGATCATATAACGATGTAACGTAGCCTTCGAAACGCACACAAGTCGGAGGTTACGGTACATCGTTATATGATCCGCATGCCGCATATTTCTCTCAGTTTGTTCATGCACAACCTTATCTAGCCTGTCGTACAATACAGTATTAAAGAACATCATCCACATTAAACCGATAAATAAACAAAGAGTATCGTATTTGACTGGGTTACTTGTGATAATACCCCTCTTCCTACATCACGATTGTAATAAACCCGCGCGTATTTCATGTAATGCTTGTAACGTTTGAAATGTCGACAATTATCTATATGAAAACGTACATTACAACTTCATTCCAAACCCTAATTCATTGCAAACCCTAATATGCCTTGCACCTCTCCAGAAAGCAACACATTGTATATCGATGTCTCCAACGGAGTTTAACGTAGCTTTTTTTTCATACATTCCAAGCCACATGAAATCATGAAACCATAATTTCTGAAACATAAATCCTTCATTTTTGAGACATATAAAATTGTCGAAACAGTACACAATCAAGTCCACTACGTGAGGAGACTAAAAATATCATAGTTTTTGGACCTTATTTTCTACATTTGCAAATTCATGCAAACAAGTACACTTATATGAAATTATGAGAAAAATTATGAAAGAATAAAATTATGAAAAAAAATTACACAAGAAAGTAGACCGTGTCACGAGCATTCGCGTAAAATTTCATAATTTTTTGAACTACTTTGCTATATATTTTAAAATACTACGAAATCTATGAAACCCTAACCCTAATCGGCACCGAGGGGGCACGTGGCGGATCAGCACTGAGGGGCACATGGTGGGCGGCGGGGTCACCGCACCGCAGCCGTGCGGCAGCGGCGACGTGGCGGGTGCGGGGCGTCTCCGCACGGTGGCCGTGTGGATGTAGTGTTATTTTTATCAAAAAATTCGGAACATCGTCATTTCTGTAAATACGGTAAAAAAATGTTAATACTGAAGAAAAAAAATCGACATGCATGCACCATGGACCGGGAGGTATTGCTCGGGTATTTTTAAAGACAGATAAATAACCTCTGGGGATTACTCTAGATTGGCAGTACTGTACCGGTCTGGTGCCAGTAGACGGAATGACGGATGGACTGAAAGGTGCATGCATTGCCTGGATAAATAGGTGCCAGTGTGCCACTGCTAGCTCGTTCAATCCATTGGGTGTTGGGCATTGAGTGCTGTGTATGGATCGCAAGGAGACAAGAAGAAAGTCGCTCATTATTACGGTATTACAAGGAAGCAGAGGTTCTGAATTTTCAGGGTGCGAGTTTCGCTCATTGCCGGAGCTTCAAACAAACTATAGAGAGAGCTAGTTTTGAGAGAATTGTAAACCGAATAAGAGAGAGAGCATATTAATAGCATATTTTTTTTTTAGAGTTTAGCAAAGTGCAGTGGGATTCTCACCCAATCTGAATTGCAACAATTAAGCTCCTTATATAGCGTAGCCATCATGTGAATTACGTATACAGATTCATCGAAAGTATACGTGCATGCGTATAAATATATATTCATACATGAACACAGGTGAGCGTAGCCATCATCGAGAGTATACGTGCATGCGTATAAATATATATTACGTATGGCTCATCGTGCCCTGAATACATAGTGTTAAAAAAAAGTCTAAAATGCTGGGGGGCTATCACTACCAGAAGCAGTATTCCCCTACGGTTTAAAACCGTCGACAAAATAGGAAAACCCGTCGGTTTAATTTCTGACGGTTACCGTCGAGTAAAACCTCTCGACCCTAGTGGTAAGGAAAATTCACTTTGGTGACGGTTACCGTCGAAATGAAACCCGACGGTGTTGGAATTCGATAAAACGGAATTTTCTGAGGGCAAAACCGTGAGGAAAATGTATTTCCACGACAGTTCGTCACCGTCAAGAAAATTAGCTATTTCATTGATTGTTCTTCCGATCTGTCAATAAAATTGATTTCACGATGGTTAATATTACCGTCAATAAAATGTATTTCACCGACGGTTTGCGCGTCAAGAAAATTAGCTATTTCATCGATTGCTCGTCTATCCGTCAATAAAATGTATTTCACTAACGGTTTGCGCCCGTCAAGAAAATTGATTTCCAGTATGCCAAGAAATTTATCCTGACGGTTTTCCCCCGTCAGTAAAATTGTTTTGCAAAGGAAAAGCGGCGATAGCTAGCGACTTACTGCAAAGCAATGACGACCAACAATGGACTAACAAATAGAATGGCGAGCGATATCCGAATGACAACACCATGCAATCAAACACCATGCAATCAAACATTATAATTAATGAACAAACATTAATTATACCACAAGCACAAGCACAAGCATACCAACATTCATAAACTTGACCTCCAGTTGGTTCATCCATCCAAAAGACATCTAAAGTGAAGTACAGGTATACAAAAGTCCCTATTTCCATTACATTCAAGTTCACTAGTTAAAGAACTACAAGAGATCATTTGAAAGTCACGGAATAGCGATGGTTGGTGTCGCCATCAATGTCGCCATTGTTGTTGTCCCCTGCTCGTTTACATCGGCGTTACCATCGACAAAGACCGTTATCCGGTTGTGAGCCCACATGGGACGATCCGGTCCCTTCTTTGCAAGGTGAAAACATTATGTCAACTTGAGTAGATGAGTTGAGTATGAAATCAACATGGACGGTGCAAAGTTGTTCTTGTATTTTGTTTGACCATTCATGAGCGATGTTAGTTTCTTTAACAAAGGTAAATTTTGTATTCCCCAAATAGAAGATTTTTACGTAATTAATGTGAATGAACAGATTCGATTTGACAGTTACCTTGATGCCCCAATGTTGCTATCCCGAAATTTTTATTATAGCTTTCATGATCAACATTCTTTATTTAGTTCTCTAGTAAGCAGGATGGTAGTGCGGGGGCTGAGGTCCAAGCTATATATTGCCATTACTTGACAAAATCTTCTTGGCTAGGTAGATCGGAGCATGTTAATTTTTACATAATATATGTATTAAATATTTTTGAGTAGATTGTATTGTGGGTCCTTGCATGAATTTTCCACTTAGGTTAAGAAACTTGAATTCAACATTCAAGCCCTAAACTAGCTAAACCGCTTTTCATGGTGCAACCTTCACAATATGAAATATAGAATTGAACTATGCGTATGCAAGGTTAGTCATTTCGGATGTTAAGATATCAAGTTTATGCACCTCGTGGAATATCCATGCAATTTAGAGACTTCGATGCAATATACTCCTTTTTCATGTAAAACTTTAGATAAAGTGACCTACGGTACTCTTGACTTCTCACATGTATCTATCCTCCAATGTAGGTTTGCACAAATCTCATAAGAAACTATATATATATATATATATATATATATATATATATATATATATATATATATATATATATATATATATATATATATATATATATATAGCATTGTTCTTAATTTATATGCTTGATGATTATGTCGTCTTTTGATTAGAGCACAGCAAGTATAGCGAGTTTGAATGAACACTCATGAAGCAAGTCTTCAACTTAGGTTATGTTTGTTCCATCTTGATTTAATTATGCGGTTAATTAAAAACTTGTTTACAAATGTAAAAGTAACCATAATGCTAACAATTAATGTCACTATTCTATATTATAGGCAGAGATGAGAGGCGAGGAGCTTGAGGGTTGGCGTGGAGGAACTGCAGCAGATGGAAAGGAATCTTGAAGCGAGACTGCAGAGGGTACACATATAGAGCAAGAAACGTCTGAGCAAGAAATTAATGAAGAGCAAACACAACGAATATATATGGGATATGCTCTGATTAAGAAAAACAAGCAAACCATCACCTAAAAATGAAGTGCTTGTTCTGAAATATTTTAAAGCATCAATCTCAAAAGCATCGGTAAACCTTTACTCAAGAATATATAAGCTTAAAATAGTCAGCTTAAGAACATGTGACACTTGGCATATACTCAAGATTAGTTTAGCCTTGTAAACAACTCACAAGTATGGGTGTACTAACTAGTACAAAAATCATTTGCCACCTTACCATCAACTATAAGTAAATGAGATTCAGGTTATGCCCATGTTTAGAACATTCAACATGAGTCCACTCGCTCCTTTCTTTGTCTTGCTTGTTGACAAATCGACATACCAAAAAATATTAGTTGTCTAGTACAAATGGTCCTCCATATGACAAAGGTGACCGATGAAAAGTACCACTTGAAGTCGAACTATGCAACATAATAGTTAAGAGGGAATTTTGTTTGTACACAAGGCAATAATTGTAGGTATTAAACGATATTACCTGTCCTTGTGTAGGTGTTTCACGGCGTAGCATCTCTGGTGGTGGTTGTTCGCCTATCTTCTCAAAAAGCATCTACAGTTGAAAAGTACCATTTGAAGTTGAATTATACAATCTGTACTAACCATACAATGCAAGCAAAGACATATATGTACAATCTATACTAACATGGCATTTGGACCAGCATTGAGCAAAACCATGTAATATGCCGGTTAATATCACCAACAGAAGACATTTGGACCAGCATTGAGCATTCAGCAAATCAGTGAAAAATCACATAAAGGGAATGGCAATAGTGCTAGTATATTATCTAATGATCTGTTTTGAGCAAAACCAAACTTGTCAAGTTATAGCATATATATATGAGGTTGCAAATTCAATCATCACATTTCGTAGTTCAGAAGCATCCATCACATTCCACATCAACTTTGCTTTCATCACAGGGTAGTTGTGATTAGTTGCACACATTACCACAAATAAATTAACCAAATGTGACATTTCTTAATTAATACTAGTGAATATGTACACGAAGTAATCATCCATCTCTGGCACATTTGTCAATATGTACAAGAAAGCAACCTTGTACTCTTCTGTTGTGAGATCACGACAGCCACGAGGGCTAATGCATCGACCCGGGTATTGAAATATGACAAGGTCACATAAACTTTGAAATGTGGAGGCACCATCATCGTACAGAGGTGTCTTGTTTCTAATTGACCGAACTTTAGGGTTAAAATATAGTGATAGAAAATCTGTAGCCTCCTCAACTAGGTAAGCCTCAACAATAGAACCCTCAACTCGAGCCTTATTCACTTTCTTCCTAATTTTTGTATGTACCTACATAGAGTAAACCAATTAATTACATATATCATTAGGATAGAAAGATAAAATCTTGGTATTACTTGTTTTACCTCTCATATGGGTACATCCAATGGGCAGGACAGGGGCCTCCTAGTCGAGCCTCATAAGGAAGATGTATGATTAGATGTTGCATAGGATTAAAGAACCGGGAGGAAATATTTTCTCTAGTTTGCATAGAAGCACCTTGCAACATTCCGTTCTAGTGAGGTTATGTCATCCTTGCTAATCTCTTTAGCACACAACTTCCTATAGAAAAACTTAGCTCAACCAAACATAGCCATATATTTTCGTGAAGGAAGCCACGAGAATGCAAGCTGTAGCAAATGTTCCATGAATATATGGAAGTCATGACTTTTGAGGCCAAATATCTTCCTTTGTAGAAGGTTAACACCTCGCCTAATATTGGATGCATATCCATCGGGAAACTTCAATATTTGAAACCACTTAAGGATGGTTGTCTTGTCATTATTATTGATGCAAAAAGGTGCCCTAGGCTTATGCCACTTCCCATTGTTCTTGACTCCAAGTGCGGTGAAGGGCGGTGACAAATCTCGGCTAAATCTTGTCCGCCTTCACATTATCCTTGGTCTTGTCGGGTATGTCAAAGCATGTGTTCCATATAGCTTCACTACATTTTTCTCATTGTGCATCACATCAATGTTGTGTTGAAGCTTTAATTTATTGAAGTATGGAAGTTGCCAAAAGCAACTTTTGTGGGTCCAATGGTGAAGTTTACCAAAGTTTTTCAGTATCACCTACAAACTTGTCTATTTGGGCTTCGACTTCCTCTCCTTAAATGCCTAGGTGCCTCCTCAAGCACTCTTGTGTTCTTCGAAATGCATTACCTTGGGTTACAATTCATGGTCTCTAGGTAGGAAGCGTCTATGACAATCAAACCGGCAAAGCCTTGCGACCATTACGGAGTTGAAATGCTTTACCGTCACACAAGCATTCGGACACGCAAGCGAACCATGTGTGCTCCAACCAAAGAAACATACCATATGCAGGGAAATCATGAATCCGACCATAGATATGCTCCCGCATTGTAAAGTTTTGCTTAAGTGAAGCATCCCATGTTTGTACCCTCCCACAACTTGATAAGATCGTCAACTAAAGGTTGTAATAGAATATTTAATTTTTTCCCGGGATGTTGAGGGCCGGGATAACAAGGCCAAGGAATATGTACTCGGCTTCAAGAGCATGCCCGGTGAAATATTTAATGGAGCCACAAACACCAGCCAACATGAGTAAGGAGCGCACCCAAACTAAATGGTGTGAAACCATCGGTTGCTATAGCAAGACGCACATTTCTAGGATCACTTGCAAAGTTTGGGAAGTCCTCGTCAAATTGTTGCCAAGCTTCCCCATCACATGGGTGCACCATCTTACGGATGTTGGTGACTATGTGACCGCATTAGCTTTTTGTCTCCTTGTGTGCATACAACCTTTGTAGTCTATCTATAATGGGGAGGTACCGTAATACTTTACGTGGGACTTTATTATGGCCTACCTCGTGGCGAGAGGTATCACATAAGTCACACTTGTCTTTATGCTCATTGTCTTTCGATAAAGCATGCGCTTATTATAGCACACATCAATTTTCACATAAGGCATTCCGAGACCCTCTAACAACTTTTTGAGCGGTAGAAGTCCTCGGACAACTTAGACTCTGGAGGCAAAAGTTCATGAATTATTTGTAATACATCGTCATAGTGTGCAATTGACATATTGTATTGTGACTTCATAGCTAGCAAACGGCGGCAATGACAGACTTGAGTGTGTTGTGTTCTCATGGACTAGTTCATCGCTAGCGACCATTCTATAAAAGCTTTGGCGGAGGCCGTTGGCTCCTCATCGATTCGGTGGATGGTCACCGCCTAGGTCAATCAGCAGTTGTCCATCCGATTACATTCATTGATTTCCTCGTGATCTATTGAAGGGTCGTGTTCATCATGTGTTGTCCATGTTTGATAGTTTGACCTAAACCCATGTTTACTTAAGTGCAACTCTAAAATTTGCCTGTTGTGCCTAAAATACTTCTTGCACATTGCACATGGACACTTAATCGTGTCACCTTCAACTTCCCTAGGATTTGAGAACGCATGATCTAAGAACTGTGTAGTTTGTTCAATCCATTCATTTGAGGGAGCTTTACCACGCTGCTAGCCACTATACATCCATTCATGGTCTGCCATGAAATAGTTCTGTGTGTACAATAAGAATATATTAGGTACAAAATTATTTTTATTAAAACTAGGTATGTTGCATCTGTACTGTACAAATATCCTATAGTGTTGAGCCCAATTTAAGATTAAACCACCATGGCATATAGCAATTTATTAGACAAGATTCTATACTATGACCCAGTTGACTAAGCAATATCAATCTTATTCTCGTGATTACCAAGATTAGAACATTTGCACATAATTAATAATTTAGCAATCAACAGAAGAGTAGAAAGGAGCTTACCAATAATAGTTGTTAGCAAACAAAGGATTAGAACATTTGCACATAGTTAAATGCATTATATTACTCATTAAACCAATGCAGCGAACACATTACACATTACAACAATCCACATGCATGTGTTGATCCACCACTCCACTTATAATCAAAGGGAATCATTTAAGAACCAACCAAATCAAAGAACATTGCAATAACAAGTGTTCAAGTATCCAAATGAATGCACGACAATATAGAAAGAAAATCCATACCCGGGAACTCCTTGTTGCGGATGTGCGATGTGGATACGCTGCAATAGCACAAACAAAGGAGAAAGACCATACATCGATTCAGTCCATAGCTAATCCAAATCCCAAATCCAACTCCTTTCTTTGTGGCTTTTCGGTTCTAACAAGTGAGGTACTACATAAAGTCTTTTGATTTTGTCACTTGGAACCATCAAATTTATGTATGACATGCATCTTTAAGTAAGAGTCTTCTCCAACCCAAAGTCAAGAACAAAAAGGAGATATGTAGTGCTATAGGCATGCAAACTAATATACCTAACTAATTGCTTGTCAACTTAACTTACTACGCCCTTCATTTTCTAGCTAAAGCATGTGATCAATGATGCTTTCTTTGTATACCACATAGAGTTATTACTAAACATGTGAAAGATTGAAAGGTTAGAATTAAGTGGCAAACTATGTGTAACGTCCGTTTTCTTTAAAGTTTCTTGCCCGGTTTTCAAAATAAAAGTAATCATTTGGCTTTATTGAGAATCCAAAGCTTAACTTTGACGTCTTGAAATCGGAGAGTTCAATTGGAATTAATTAAGCCTTAATTAAGTTCTTTGTTGGTGTTCCTTCTTTGTTTGAGCCTCTCTGTGTGTCCACAGGTTTGTCTCTTCTCTCTTAACTTCCTTTGTTGGGTTGAACCTCTTTGAGATCTAGACCTCTCTCTTATCTCCCCTCTGTTCGAGACCTCCCTTGTTGAGATCTAGCCGCTCAGACCTCCCCTTGTTGAGACCTAGCCGCTCGAGACCTCCCTTGTTGAGACCTAGCCGCTCGCACCTCTCCTTGTTGAGATCTAGCCGCTCGGACCTCCCCTTGTTAGGATCTCGCCATTAGGACCTCCTCTCGGGAGATCTTAGCCGTCCGTGTCCTCCCTTAGTTGGATCCAAGGTTCCGACCTCCTTAGGTCCAAGACCTCCTTAGCGCTTGGACCCATCTTTGACTCTCGTGGTCAGACGCTTGAGGCCTTGCCTTCTTAACCTTAGGACCATCCGATGTGGTTTGGATGGCACGATCCTAAGGGCACGTTAGTTTGGTCCGAATGTTCCTATCCTTTTTGGGCTGCCGATTTTAATCGAGCAGCTCTGCTTTCTTCTGCGTTTTCCTTGTTTCAGGACCTCCTCTGGTTTGTTTTGCAAAGACCACCTCCTCGGTCCTTCTTTGGTCTTTTATAAGGACCACCTCCTAAATCGAATATCCCTATTGGTCGGGACCTCCCTGCACCCTTTGATCTGGACCGTTGAGGTCCTCCCTTGAAATCTTGACCCTTAGACCTCCCTTGTGCAGTCTCGCGTCCAGACCTCCTCGTGGTGAGCTTTACTTGACCTCTTGTCCGAACCTCCTCTTGAGTCCTTGGACCTCTGTCCAGACCCCCCCCTCTGAGTGTCTTGGACCTCTTGCCCAGACCTCACACAGTGGTCTTAGGCGGGGATGACCCTTGCGGTGGGGCCACCTCTTTGACTTGTGGTGCACCCTTTTGATCGCCCCACTTGCCGCCCCTCTTCACCTTGTAATTATTGCTCTTGCCTCGAGAACTCAGTGCGCATTTAATAGGTGTCGGGTCACATTAAATGCAGTCATATCCGAGTACTTTATTTCAATTCTTTTAGGGCAAGCCTTGCCCTAGTTGTCCCGATTGCCTACACCTCACCGAGTTTTTCCTTGTGGTGCACACTACCAACTCGGCTATATAAAGCACAGGCGGGCCGACCTTTGTAACTGTTGCTCATTTCTTCCTTCCTGCCTCATCTGCTCGGTTCTTCCTTGTGCAAGACCTTTCCGGAGAGCTCTTTGAGGCCGTGTTAAGCCTCTTGGTTTCCTTTTTGGCTGAGTTGGTTTGAGTTCCTTTTTGTTCTTTTGAAGTTCTCTCGCTTAGTGTGGTTTTGCTTATTTGGTTTTCTTCTTGACGTGTAGATCACGAGTTCGAGGAGATCTTGGACCCGACTCTTCTTTGCAGAAGGCTCTCCTTTGCTTGACCAAGGCAAGCCACAGATCCCCTTTGATCATCTTGAACCAAGTTTAAGTAAATGTATTTCGGTTTTACTTTATCATGCATGGCTATGTTTATATGAAAATGGTTTGGGCAGTGAGTTACTTGCCTACTTGTTTGTTATGCCTCCTTTATACCTTGTCTCCATCATGTTGTCATGTTCACCTTGTGAGCCTTAGGGTGGATAATTTAGTTGGTGTTCTTTGTTATTTGCCAACATGGGGGCCGTAGGTCTTATCTGACCTTGCTTAAGCGTGGTTCAGCGTATCATGCTTCATCTCTAATAATCTTGACTAATAAATATGAAATGTGTGGTGGTGCCATTGTTGAGCAACTATGGCGGGCGCCTAAGTCAGTGTTGGTTGTGGTGTGAGATCACTTGGTTAAAAGCTGTTGTGCCAAGACGGGTGGTCTTTTGGCATGGGCTTATACAAATTGTTTCTTTGAGGCAAGAAGGCGGGGAGTGAGTAGTGGGTGCTTTGCACACTTGGTTGTGGAAGTCTTGCCTTGGCACAATTAAGGACTTCACTTTGTGTCTCATTGAATGGGCCAAGCAAAGCAACCACAAGATCATTTTATGGGAATGGTGCAGGTGAATAATTAGCAATGGGTTGGCTTGGGGCTGTTGTGGTTGGCGTGTGATTAGTTGGCGCAAGAGGGCACCCATAACCTGCGGACTTCTAGACCACGGGGAGGGATTGCGAAACCTTAGCGGGCAGCCCGAGTCGGTTCAAAGCTTTGTAAAGGCCTTGCAGCGCTCTCTAGGCTGCTCACCTTAGGAAGTGAGCAAGGGTGGCCGGAACCGATCCCGCTAGAGATCGTGGATTGTGGGTAAAGTTGTAGACCTCTGCAGTGTAAAGATCTATTCAATAGCCAAGTCCTTGGTCATGGACATGCTCGATGAAATGGTGCAAGGGGTGGCTGTTTCAAAAGCTTGTGCCATCGGACACTTCCATGAGATGCCTTGGCTTTGCCTCGAAGAGACCTTGGCCGGCTCGGAGGGGTCAAGGTTGGCTCGGGTAGTGGTCCAGGTTGGTTTGGACCTCTGGAGTGGGTTTTGGGTAAGGACACAGTCACGGGTGTGACCGGAACTCCTTCTTTTGGTTGTGGGCTGTGAGTTGGTGCTCACCCCACCTTTTTAAACATCAAAAGTATTATGTACTATGGTTTTACTTTCTTTGCTTTTCAATCTATTACTATTTTATTGTTCAAATCGGCTTTATGCAAACTAACCATACAACTCTCCATTGGTAAGTCCGTGCATGAATATTATTGCATCTTTGCTCTCTGTGACTTGGCCGAGTACATTCCAAGTACTCATGGCTTAAGCCCCGTGTCAAAGCATTATGAGGATGATCAAGTGCGTGGCGGTCAGACCTCTTCGAGGAGGAGTTCTTGACGACTAAAATCGCTTAGGGCGTCCTCCACCCGACTGACTGTGGTGCTTGTTGGATGGCTTTGCGTGTTCAGTGTTTGAGCCCTAAAGCTCCTTGTTGCAGTTGTAAGTCCTCGTTGGTGTTGTAAGCCCTCGATGGCGGACCTCTTGTTAACAAGCTTGGCCATAAGGTCCTATTATATAAAGTTTAATTTATCTCTTCATCTTTGTTTGACCTCGTGGTTGTGGTATTGGCTTGTGTTCTTGTGCGGGCTAGCTCTGTTGTCACGGGACTAGCTCGGATGCACAGGCGGGACCACCAGGAGGTCCTTCGGGACTTAGCTTTGGGAGGTCTGCCGGACCTCTCTTAGTGATGTACCGGAGGTGCTACTGGGCGGGTGGCGGCCACGACCTCGGGAGGTCCGCAAGACCTCTGGGAGGTCTGGCAGACCTCGGTTAAGCTCCATCTTGGTGCTACCACATCTTTCCGTGGTGACTTCAAGCACAAAAAAAAATGGTCCTCCCGAACCTCTTACGGTACATCACGAGGTGGGTCGTCACACTATGTACTAGCTAGTACTATTATTGGTTTACAAACGTGCTCAAAATGCATGGATGGAATCTAAGGATTCTATTTTACCTACCATTGTAGCTATATATGGATGTCCTTTAATTTCGAAATTTATTTCCTCTGAACGTACATACATATTCTCATTCTATTTACATGCTTGAGCGTTATCTCAGATCACCTTTAGTTTTCAAAAGATATAAGATGGCACGTATGCTTTCAAGGCACATTATGCAAGTACGCGGTTTGGCATTCTTCATGGTAGCAAATTCTTGTTAAGTTTGCAGTTTTTGTAACTCTAGTTAATTAGTGCGTTGTATATTAAGTACAGTTCCATGGTAGATGTGAAAATACATATGAAAGAAAAACGTTGAATCTCTATATATGGGCATCGATGCTGGTATCATGCATGCATATCACCCTTCACAATTTTAAGTGTCACTACAGAGTCGCTAGAGATAGTACCACCAAGATCACAAGTGATCTTTGCTACCTAACTATTTTTAACATGCAAACTCCATCATGAGTCTGTCCGATCAATACGAGGGCGGTTGTTATTTGTATTATTTAGACTCACGGGGAAGCCGATATCAATAGTGCCCCAAGAACAAATTCAAGAAACACGATCTGTTCTCATATTGACGGGATGGCTTATAACGGAGTTCACATGTTAGCACCGAGAAAATTTGTTCACCTTGTACACTCATTTAAGCTGCGTCATGACAAATAAAAAAGTCATAGGGGCGGATATAGGAACAAGCCTCAAATTACGAGTCAAATTCAACACAAACATCTACATGAATATCACTTCTCTCTCTTGAATACAGATCCTCACGAACCTAGAAAAAGAATAGAATTATGAAGGCCATTCGTTTATCTTCATTCATTGGTCATTAGTAGAACTACTAAATGGGGAGAAGACGAACCTTGAGGGTTACATACAGATCACCGGACAATTACCCTCTGGATCTGCTCCACGATCTAGTCACTTTTATAATATCATCATCATCCACACCGCACGAACAAAATAATGTTCAAGGACATTTAGTAACACGAATAAGTTCATGTGGGTACAAGTAAAGTTAACGTCAACTACTTGAAACCTACCAGGCACTATATCGAGCGGACTTGCTTTTTGTTCTGGCACAATTTTCTTTCCTTTGCAAGACTTGCGTAAGTCCTATGACATAATAACATTGTAATCACCAGTTCCTGACAATTAATCGGAAAATTTGGACCTTCGTGTAAAGCATATAATTGACAAGCATAATCGCAAAGCTCAAATACATATCCTATTTCATATAGAAGAACAGAGCTAAAAATTTGCACGATGAAGGAAAATGATTTTGGACTTACTTTTAGAACAACATCTCCGTGAGAGTTGGAACTTGAACAGATCCCTCCCAAAATTGCCTATAAAACATGAATGAAATTAATTCAAATCTGCATACTTGTAAAAATCTCATGAGAACAATTGTGTGGGATCGCAGGAGATGCCTACTAGACAACCTCTGGAGGTGGCGGGAGGCCGCTGGGGCGCAGGAGGTCGGGCGCGGGAGGCGGCGGGAGGCGGGCGCGAGGTGGCGTCGCGGGAGGCGGCGGCGGGAGGCGGCGGCGGGGAGGCGGCGGGGCGGGGAGGCGGCGGGTGGAGCTAGGGCGGCGGCGTGGAGTCGGGCGGGGGTGGAGATGGATGAGGAAGCTAGCTAGGATTTTGAGGCGTCTGTTAGGGGAGAAATCGTATAGGTTTTAATTTCCCAAGCATTATTTTGACGGTCTTTTGTACACGTCAGAAAATTCCTTCCGCGTGGCATAGTAAAAATAGGCGCGGCAGTCTGGCGTGTGAGGCAAATTTGCCCGCTCGAAAATCCCAAAAAGCGCCAACTATAGGCCTGATGGGGTGAGCTAGTCAGAAAAATGCATTTTTCCTGATGGTTGTGTTTTACCTGTCAGAATAATAGATTTTGCTTATGGTTTATGGTACCGTCAAGAAAAATATAATATTTCGACGATTTATAATTCCCACAAGAAAATGCTAATCCCATACGGTTTCTACGGGCCCGTCAGGAAATTTATAAACCGTAAGGGAATACCCGTTTTCTGGTAGTGTATGGGCCACGTTAGCCTAGCTTATACTTCGTCCCTGGTTTTGCTGATTAGTTTTGTGAGGCGGCGGCTGTGTTGGCCCAAACCGAAGGCGAACACAATGAAACCCTAGAACACGAACACAATAACACAAGAATTTTTTTTGTGTGTCACCGGAACAACAATTTTTCTGATTTTTCTCTTCTATTGCTCTTGTTCACAAAATCTGATTACAGGAGTGCACTTTTATTGAGAGCGAATGATTATTCATATCTGGAAAGTATTATACGTATCCTGAAGGGATACCGTACAAATTCTAGAATCCATAATAATTACTGTCTAAATACTGTAGGACTACGTAAAAAAACTCTACGTAAAATCTAGATATATGTATATACACAAATATTACTAACAGGTTCTCCAGCGCTGTGCCACGGAATAAACAAGCGTAGAAACTTGTCGTCGCATATATCTTCCTTCTTGGGTCCTGGGGGCCTAGCTTGCTCTAGCTCTCGTGCCGTGGCATCAAATCGAAGAGATCAGATCAAGTCGCAGTGTCAGTGCGTGTGTGTGAAGCCCTGTGCGGCGGCCAGAGGAGAGGCAGACGGCAGACGACCTTAGGACTCGATCGAGAGGGCCGGCCGGGGGCAGTGCGGCCGCGTGGAAAAGCTTAGCTACCCGGTGGGGGGGAGGGTGGGCGTGGCGCGCGCGCGCGGTGGTGGCCTGGTGGGGCTACCTTAGCTAGCCGAGCCGAGCCGATCGTCGATCCAACAGCCGCGTGCGTGCAGCGGATGCTGCCGCCCCCGTTTTGGGCAGGCAGCGTCTACGTACTCTTTCACGCACGCTCTCCATCAGATGACAGGAAAGCGAGTTTTGTTTGACTAGGGTCGTCGCGGTACTTGCCTGCCGGGCTCTACGTTGATCCCTAATTGTGATATCTGCTGGTCTGAATCTGATCGTGCTGTAAGAGGAGAGGCTCACGCGCGAGCTGGTGCATGACTGCATGCGCGGACCGTGGAGATCGGTTAGATACTTGGATTGCCAAGCATGGTGGGGCCGTACGGACGTGTGCATGCTGTACTGGATTCGTCATTCGTTTCCAGTTACCGACCGCGCGCCTACCGGCTACTCTTTTGAGGGCGGGAGAATTGTGCAGCATAGTCATCTTAATACGCAGAGACTCATATGTTACGCGGGTAGACATGTTTACCTCCAGGAGCGCATCAGGGAAGTAGGGGCTATGGTTGTCCACTTTTTTTTATCTCAACCTTTAACCTACTTTCAGTGTGAGGATTTTTAACATAGGTGTTCGAAGTTACAAAAATATTTATCAATATAGAACATAAAGATACACAATTGTAATAATGGATACCCTGCTCTCCCACAAAGATTTTAAATTGACAGACTTCTTCTCCATTTTTCAAAGCTCTAGCCTCTAATATCTACAATTCGTATAAATACAAGATTGAAGATTCAGGACCACAATTCATTTAAATTCATTTATCAAAACGGTTTGGCCGTTTGGGAATTGCTGATTTGGGATTAGTTCCCCGTACCTGGCTCTGGCAGTTTGGCTGCCTGAGTGCCTAGCTGGCTGGCTCGGGGAGACGGGGACGACGGTCGACAGGGAGTCGGGGTCGCCGGCTACCTGGCTCGGTCGCCCAGATGCCTTCGTCAGTCCATCCTCAGAGACAGTCAGGTCCTCACTCCTCAAAGGCTCAGAGCAGCGCACGGTGCCTCACCCGGTCACCCTACCGGCTGCTGCGCTCGGAGGCTCGGTCGCTCGGAGCAAGCGAGCAAGCCACCGCCGCCGCTACATAGTGCCCCTCCGGTCCTCGGTCCTCCCGTTCTCCCCGCACCACTTGCCGCTCCCGCTAGGCTGCAAGGGCCAGTGGAGCCGCAGCTGCAAGTGCAAGGATGAACTGCTGGTTGCAGTGTGGCAGTGTGTGTTTCTGAGAGAGAGAGAGAGAGAGATTGTGAGATCGAGAGAGATTAGTATCAACGATCGACTCGCCGATCTTACGAAATAAACAGAAGAAAATGACAAAGAGTTCTTGGGAGAGAATGTGATTGCTCTTTTTTGCTATGAACTGGATCCTTTCCAGGGGGTGCCCTTGACAGGACAATGGACTAATCATAATTACACTGAGCGTAATGCTTGCTATGCCATTGAATCAGACTTGAAACATGAATCTAATGTTGATTGTGATGCTTCAATCTGATGCCTTTATTCCTCCATGCTCCATCTTTAAATAGCCATCGAAGGGGTGGTAGTTACTCCTAGAGAAGATGCCTGTTGGAAGTAACACGTCCGGTTGGACGATCAGTTATAGTTAATGAAACAGTAACTGATAGTCAGTTGGTGTCTGTGAGACACTAAACCGTATAGTGGTTATTGTTAGTGTCTTAGGACTATGAAACGTCGCGTGGTATGGAGCAAATAAGACATGTGTTTCATTCATCACACGGTAAGAAATATACTTGGAATCAGGTCCAAGTGTTAGTTCATAGCTTCTACGAGCAGTCACCTGGTTAGAGTTAAAGTACATGATCTTGTCCGACTAGGGTACCTATTATGTAACCTCTAGAATCCTTACGACCACAGAGGTCGTTAGCCTTAGGGGTTACGACCACGAAGACATATTGTCTTTTATTATGTATTAAAATAATATATAGAGATTTTAATCCTCGTCAGCTAGCCCCCAAACTTTAAATGAATTGGTTGTGTGAACCATCCTAAATCATATCGGGCAGACCCTCATTTAATACCGTGAGAAACGAGATGGTCTGTATTCACTTTAAAGTTGAGAAACTACCTTGGGAACCAAAGAGTTTTTCTGTCCGTTGAAAAAAAAAGTCTGTGTCCATTGGACTTTGGGTAACTCCCGATTGCAGTTAAGGAATTGCGGCTATAAAATCCCTTCAGCGCAGGATTTTAGGGTTTTTACGCTCTCAATTTTTCTTGAATCTCATTCATATTCTCACGAAGAGTTTCGTCTGACCTCTTTTCATTCTCTTGCCCAAAACCTTCTCCGACCACTTGTTCATCCACCAACAAACCCCACAACGTCGGATTCGATCACCAAATGGTTGGTTTCCAACTTAAGTGGGAAGAAGCTCAAAGCTCTGATGGAGATCGGGATGCTTTCAGACAAGAATTTGATCAAGTGGAGGTCAGTGGCCGAAGAGCACTTTTTGAGCGGCGAAGCATGGGAAATCCCTGTTTTTCTTGCCTATATCGAGTGCAGGTAGGGATGGCAATAGGGCTCCATTCCCCATTCCCCGACGGGGAATTCATTCATTAGGGGCCGGGGTTGGGGCTATTTATTCCCCCACGGAGATGCTAATATGCAAATACAATTCCCCATTGGGTGAAGCAGGGCCAGGGCCATTCCCCTACTCCCCATCCCCGCTACCCGCATGGGACCTCGATAACCCTATGACATATGGGCCACTAGCCCACTACCGCATTGTTTAAATCTTTAATGGTTTGCTTGCTTATTTGCTTGGGAGTTGTGACACCATCTTTAAGAATATTGTTGGAATTCTTCATTTGGAACACTGATAAGCACTCTTTATATCATTTAGAACACTGATTCTGTCGTCTCTATGTGTATATGTATAGGAGAGGTTGGAGATCCAATTTTTGGGTCTGGGTCCCCGTGGGGGCCCGATAACCCGACGAGGATAGGGAACGGGGGAGAATAGCACCCCAGGACGGGGACGGGGATGGGGAACGGGGATTTTTCCTTCTCTCGGGGACGGGGATGTTCCACCACTTCCCGCCAGGGAATGGCCCGTTGCCATCCCTAAGTGCGGGCTCTGATTCCCGGCTCACAAATTCCTCTCCAAAGTCCTGAAGTTCTACGAAGTCAAATTAGTGAATCTGGCCCCCAACTCGATCGCCAACCTCAGCATCTTCGTCTACCTCTGCGAGGTGCACCTAGGGATCCGACCAAATCTGAAGGTCTTCAGGTATTTCTAGAAGATGACGAGGTTGGGGAAGTCGGTGGCTGGACCTAGGGAATGCTCGCTGCGACTCCACGACGGGAAGGCCGACGAATACATCTGAGTGTACTCAAAGTCCTCATGGTCGTCATGGAAAAGGTTCTGGTTCTACATGACAGTAACGAAGGAAGACGGCCTTTACTTCGCCGGCAAGCTGGCGAGTGAGAACCCCAACCATCCGTCGACCGTGAAGAAGGAGGGAAGGGTCGGAAGGTGTGTTGAAGCAATCTAAGACCTCGGTGCCAAGGGATTAACTGTTGGCATGTGGTTTGGGACTTCTCCATGCGTCGGATTAGTCCCTTGGGGCTCCGATGACTTCCCCTGCTCTAGTACGTTGATCGTGATGAGGCAACTAAAGATTCCAGGGAAGGTGAGTCTTGAAAATTCCGACCAGTATAGTTTATTCAGCTGTTTATTTGCTAACCTTGAAATATCTTTCTAAAGCGCTTTCCCCTGATGAGATCAGAGAGCAAATCAAGATGATCTGCGCTGGGGAGCCTGATGTTAAGGTTGCGTTTCTCAACATCTTGGCTGTTGTCTCTTTAGAAGAGAGGACGAAGAGACTCAAGGTAAATAACAACTTGTTCTTCATCGTTTATATATTCTCCGACCAGTATATAATTCTACTCTAATTATGTAGACGGTCGGGTTGAGCATAAAAGAGTTCGATGATGGCTCTAATTCCTCTGTCGCTACGACCAACTCTTGCTCAGAGACCCTACAAGAGGATGGTCTCCCAGAGGTAAGAAAGAGCATCGAAGTGGAGTATATATTTTAGATAGAAAAATTACGTCGCCTTAACAAACTTTAATTTGTAATCTAGGCAGGGGAGAAAGACCCGGAACCTAAAGCTACGAAGGTCACAGGCCCCAGAGTGGTCACTTACGACCAGACAGTTGTTTCCAAAGCAACTGTTTCAGAGGCCAATGAGGGCACCGTCTCCGACCAACTAGTCGAGGATATTTCTTCTAACCTCCTGCCGAAGGACGTCAAGGGTCCAACCAGACCTACCGGTTCAGAACTGGTAAAATCGGTTGAAAAGAAAAGAAAGGCTAGTGCTTAGGACTTTGCTCCAGTGCACTTCAAGATTAAAACCAAAAAGACGACCAGGTATGCATATACGAAAGGAATTTATATAAATACATATCTTTAATGTTTCTGGTACTCCAAAATTATGAATTTCCTTTCTTCTATTTTAAAGGTCCTCTGGTGTTTCGGCCGCCTCCGACCAGAGCACCCCCTAGGAAAAAATTCCTGAGAAAAAGAGGTCGAGCCAGCCCCCAAGCAAGTGGTAGCACCATCGCCTGCTCAAGGACCTACGGTGGCTCCAAACCCACCTATGGAGGTGAAGGTTCCAGAGGAATACCAGCAAGTTCCAACCACGGCTGGGAAGTCTCCTCTTCCTGGCAGTTTCACTTATTGCCCTCGGTTCATCAACGACAACGAACTTGATGAGGCTTGGGGGAGGTATCGGACCGTCAAGCAGAGACGAGTCCTGATAATATTTTTGCCAAATACAACGACGTGGTGATCCGGGTAAGCATCCACGACCACTTTTATAGCCATTTCCTTAAAGTTTATCAAAAAAAACTTAAAGAAGTTTACTATTTTTGTAGCACATGGTGGAAAAATTTGTTGTGATCGAAGGACTCACACAACGAATAAAGATGTTGGGGAAAAAGAACTCCGAATTAGAAAGTAAGTACTTTTTTCTTGGCTTCCTTTCTCCTTCTTTGCCTATCATGCTCCTCTTTTGTTAATTAATTTCTCCACTTATCATATTCGATAGATTCGAAGAAAATTAAAGAAGAGATTATGGCTAAGGAAGCCAGAATAAGCACGCTTGAAGATGAATACCAAGCGAAGGACCAGTCGATCGAATACCCGACGACTAGGCACAAAGAATTTGAGCAAGGCAAGGAGGCTGCTCTTGGGCAGAATCTTGAGGAGAAAGTCAAGGCTCTCAACAAGATGCTCTTTGATATGAGATTTGGATTAAGTTTGCCCATTCTAGGAGATCCGGTGGAGAATATAAACTTCCTTAGCCAACAACTCAAAGATCGCCAAAGTCTGCTCAAGACTACTCGGAAGAATCACACCTAAGTTATGAAGGACGTCGTTGCCAACGGAGTCAGCCTTGCTTTGGCAAAGCTAAAAGCTTCCGACCCCTCTATTTCCATCCAAGTCATTGAAGAAGACTTCAACTGCTCGGATGAAGAAGCGACCAAGTTATTCGAGAAAGTAATGCCTCTCAGAAACAAGGTCGCGGAGGAAATGAAGGTCGGGTCTTCGTCTCGCAGCGACCAGTCTGGTGGCTCCGATAAGTAGATGATTGTAGTATAAGAATTCTGAATGTAAAATCTTACCTTTTTTATCATCAATAAAGTCTTTGTTTTATTTCTTCATTTTGTCAAATACTCAAATATTTCCTAGCCCCCGACTGCTTGTGTTAGTAGAAGAACTTACTAAAGAAGAAGTAGACTTAGAAAAAGAGCAAAAGCCACGACCATAGTACAAACTATGTACTGACTATGTTGTAAAAAAGATCTAAGTATCACTAGGAAATTAATTTGGTCGGAATCAGTGTATGACTTCGACTAGTTTTAGATCTTTTCTATAATCGAAATACTGCATAGTACACTATGTGGTCGGAAGACATTACTAGACTTAGCTTGATGATAAGAAATCATGCAAAAATGTATGCATAAACGATAAGTGGTCTTGTTTATACATATTATCCTAAACTAGTCGTGTAGATTGCTAAGAATAAAAGACATGAAAAATACTTCACGAAATATGCTTGTGCTCAAGTCCGACTGGCAGCGAAGGTCGTAGGAAAAAGGACTGTCGCTAGAAAACTCCTTCCAGTGGGCTGGACCACATGTAGAGAGGAGAGATTTCAACTAGAAGGCTTTCCGTGTCCCGACTAATAGCCAAACAAAAGTAGAACAGAATGTTGAAATGAAGAAAGTTAGTCTTTGAATTCTTAAGCATGTAAGTAACTATATGTAGTTGTTTGTGTTATGCTTCTTTTACTCATATATTTCTTTGAGAAAAGAGTGTGATCACGTATGAGAACCATTGATGTAATGGTCACGACTAGGACCTTTATGGCATTTGACTAATATAGTAATATGTTTGAGCCAAAGAGTAAAAGAGATCCTTTTGGAAGGATATAAGAGAGAATTGGGTCTTCTCCGACCAGTTAAACAACAATAGTATGTGAACAGATAATATATAACAGTCGTATAAACAATATTACTCATCAAAGAAAGTAAAGAAATGATGAATCTTTATTGAAATTGATAGAATGTAAAATACATTTATACAAAGAACTTACACAATTGATCAATGTTCCAAGAATTAGACAAAACACGCCCGTCTGACATGGCTAGTCGTACCGAACTTGGTCAGGTGATTTCGGCCACAGTGTATGGTCCTTCCCACTTGGGAGAAAGTTTATTGCGATTAGTCTGGCTCTGAATATTTTTGAGAACCAGATCACCTACAGCTAAGCTGCGAGGTTGCACCTTACGACTGTGATACCTTCGCATGGCTTGTTGGTGAACCGCCGATCGTATTAGGGCTTGGTTTCGTCGTTCTTCAAGGAAATTGATGTCGTCGAGCCTTCGTTTTTCTTTATTTTTTTCATTAAAATAATTAATTCGAGCAGAGCCGATTTTCAGTTCCAGAGGAATCATGGCTTCAGCACCGTAAACCAGAAAAAATGACGTTTCACCGGTCGCACGACTGGTCGTGGTTCGAACGGCCCATAATACAAAAGGAAGCTCTTGAACCCAAGCTCCTGACCATTTCATTAACTGGTCAAACAATCGGCATTTCACTCCTTGTATTATGATACAATTAGCTCGCTCGACTGCCCTGTTGCTAAAAATTTTTGATACCTAGATCTTCACAGAATTCCTGAAAATTTTCGCTAGAGAACTGGGTACGGTTATATGTGATTATATGACTGGGTTTACCAAATCGTGTGATCACATTTTTGTGAGGAACATCTTAGTGGCTTCAGTTGTTGTTTTGACAACTGGCTCGGCTTCTATCCATTTTGTAAACGTGTCAATCATAATGAAAAGGAATTCAAAGCCCCCGGGTGCTCTTGGAAATTGTCTCAGAATGTTCAGTCCCTAGGTTACAAAAGGCCAAGAAAGAGATATTGTTTGCAAAACTTGTACCGGCTGATGTACTTGTCGACTATGAAATTTACATTGTACGCACTTCGTCACGAGCTCTTTTGCATCACGAAGGGTAGTTGGCCAGTAGTATCCTTGCCTGAAGGCTTTACCGACCAGTGTTCTGTAGGAATGATGTGCTCCACAGACTCCTTCATGAATATTGGTTAGCAACTTAATATCACCCGTTTGAGATATGCATCTCATCAACACTCCATGAGATCCCCATTTATAAAGGGTACTTTCGATCGGAGTGTATGATTTGGCTTTTCGAGGTACACAATCATCCTTTATAGCTTCTTCAGGAATAATGTCATGTTGAAGATAATTGTAGATCAACGTCATCCAATTGGTACTGGAGTCGATTTGCACGACCTCTAGAGGAGCATCTAAGTCCTCGAAAGGCTTGACCACTGAGGGTGAATCGAGTTGCTCGAGAGAAACTCTGAGCGGGATGGGTGTCCTCGTGGAGGCCATCCGCGCCAACTGGTCTACTAAAAAGTTTTTCTTTTTAGGAATATATTGGATCTCGAAACCGAAGAAGTGCTTTTCGAGTTTCCGTACTTTCGCCAAATAGGACGACATCTTGGTACTTGAGCATTGATACTCTTTCCTGACTTGATTCGTTACTAGTTGAGAATCGTCTTTCACTTGTAATCTGCGAATCCCTAGCGCTCTGGTTGCTCGGAGTCCTACCAGTAAACCTTCATATTCCGCCACATTGTTTGTAGCAGGAAAGTTTAATTGAATGGCGTATTTGATGTATTCTCTAGTAGGGGATATCAAGACAACTTCAGCCCCTGAGTCTTTGAGTATCAAGTAACCGTCAAAGTAGATTGTCCACTCGTCGTGGTGTTTGTACTTGGGCCCTTGGGAGGGTTCAGGGTTCGTCCATTCGGTGATGAATTCTGCAAAAGCTTGGGACTTGATTGCTATTCGTAAGATAAAATGGAGGTCGAATGCCCCAAGCTTGACCACCCATTTTGCTGTTCATACTGATGATTCCTTGTTTTTGAGAACTTGACCAAGAGAATATTCTGTTGGTACAACCACTCTGTGGGCCTGAAAGTAATGTCTTAGTTTCCCTGAAGCCATAAGGAGACCATAGAGTAACTTTTGTACCTGTGGATATCGTTATTTTGGTCCATGTAAGACTTCGCTGACGTAATATACTAATCGTTGGATGTTGTCATGCTCAACACCAGTACTGCACTGACTACTTGTGGCGTTGCAACCGCGTATATCAGCAAGGTTTCTCCCGATCTTGGAGATACTAAGATCGGAGCACTCATAAGGTATTTCTTAAGCTTTTCAAAGACATTATTTGCTTCTTTAGTCCACTCAAAACTTCCATGTTTCTGAAGAAGTTTGAAGAAAGGTAATCCTTTTTCTCTTAACCGTGCTGTGACGACTTAGCGCTGCCATAGAGCCGGTTAGTTTTTGGACTTCTTTCTTTGTGGTCAGAGGGCGCATCTGGTCGATGACTGATATCTTTGCTGGGTTTGCTTCAATACCTCTAGTTGAAACTAGGAACCCAAGAAGCTTTCACAAGTAACTCCGAAAACAGACTTATCTGGATTTAACTTATGGTCCTGCCTTCTTAAGTTATTGAAAGTCTCATGTAGGTCAGAAATGTGGTCGCCAGTATTGATGCTCTTAACAACAAAATCATAAATGTAGGTTTCTAAATTTCGACCTATCTGAGGATTAAAGGTTTTCTGCATTAACTTTTGAAAAGTTGCACCATCATTTTTGGGACCAAAGGGCATCTTGACGTAGCAGTAAGTGCCATATGGTATGATGAAGGAAGTTTTCTCTTCATCATCCTTACTCATGTTAAACTGGTGGTACCCTGAATATGTATTAAAAAACTTAATAGCTCACACCTGTAGGTAGACTCTACGAGATGATCAATGCGTGGAAGGGGAAAGCCATCCTTGGGACAAGCTTTATTAAGATCTGTGAAGTCAATACACATTCGTCATTTTCTATTGCTTTTTTCTAACCACTACAGGGTTGGCGAGCCACTCTAGGTGGTCGACTTCACGAATGAATCCAGCCTTGATAAGCTTATCGATCTTCGACTGGATTGCCTCGTTCTGATCAGGTGCGAAGCTCTTTAGCTTCTGCTTGACTGGTTTTTTGTTAGGTTGGAGAGCTACCCTGTGCTCGATCACCTCCCTAGGGTCTCTGGGCATATCGGACGCCTGCCAGGCGAATACGTCCAGGTTTGCTTAGAGGAAAGAGACGAGCGACTCTTCCTATTTGGGGTCGAGTCCTGCCCCGACAAGTACCTTTTGGGTAGATGCGTTAGCATTTCCTGACCGAGATGGTATTTTGATGCTTTCCAAAGAAGCGCCTTTGCCGATTGGAACCTCCTTGGTTTGGTCGAAAGGCTTTGGGGTCACCTTTGGTCTCGAGTGCTTGACCTGCATGGAAGGCAGATTAGTTTCCTAGGTCGGAAGTTCGTCAACCAGTTATAAGGATGTTTTATCACATGCATAAGCCATTTTTCGATCTCCTCAAACCATGATGACTCCTTTTGGTCCTGGCATTTTTAGACTATGATAGTCATAATGCGTAACTATCAGGAATTTAGCTAATGCTGGATGACCAGGGATTCCATTCTATGCAGTTTCGAAATCCACCATATCAAATAAAATCTTTTCCGTTCGAAAGTTGTCAGGTCTACCAAACATAATCGGTAGGGACAGTTGCCCAATCGGTTTAGCGGTAGAACCAGGAACTATACCATAGAAGGCATTTTTCACAGGTTTTACCTTCGACATGGGAATTTGCATTTCCTCCAATGCTCCTGTAAATAAAATGTTTAAAGAGCTATCTCCAGCTATCAAAACTCTATTAACTTTGCAATTATTAATTGTAGGTTCAACAACGATAGGGAACCTACCTAGTCGAGTCAACGAGATGGGGCAGTCTTCTTTGCTGAAGGAGATAACTGTTTCCGACCACCTGGATAGCTTGATAGTGATCGAAGACTTGGCAAGGTTGACCTCCCGTTCCACGGTCTTCAAATGACGTCTTGACTCGTATGAGGAGGATCTACCGAAGATTATATCAACTGTGTGTTGAGGCTCTTGGTACTCTATCCCTTTGTCGCCATCTTTATCTTTTTTGGAGCTTGGTTCTCAAAATTTTGTTACGGAGGGGAAGGGACCTTTACCTGAGTAGTAGTCCTCTAGTTTTTTTTGCCAGGCTCGACAGGTGCGCAGATCATGCCCTGCTACCTGGCAAAGTGGACACCACTTCTTGTTCTTCTTGTAGGCGTCGGTCCGAGCCTTAGCTTTGTTCCGGTCGGAAAAGTCAATTTTGCCCTTGATAATTTTTTCTAGAATCGCAAGAACTTTCTTATTGTCAGTCTTACGATTCTTCTTACCCTTAAGAGTCTTCTTGCTTTTCTTCTCTTTTCTCCAAACCAAAGTTGAGGATTTTATCTTTTTGATCATCACTTAGACTATTCAACCGCTTCGCTAGCGGTGATATTTGTCACCATGTCGAAAAGTTTGACGATCATTCGTGGAGGATTCATTGCAATATCCTTCAAACCGCCGATTCCTCAACCCTGCTTTAAAATCCTGGATGACAGAAGATTCCGCGACCTCTGGGATAGAATTTCGAACCTGGCTAAACTTCTTGATATATTATCAAAGACTTTCATTAGTCTTTTGCCTGATTTGATGAAGATTATCTTCTTTTCCAAGGCAGTCGTACGTACCCTGAAAGTTTGCGATCTACAAATCACATAGCTGCTCTCAAGTGTAGATAGATCCAACTAGTAGGTTTAGCAATCACGACCAGACAGACCCTTCAACGACCGTGGGCAAATAGTTTGCCATCACGTTGTCGTTACCACCAGCTGCTTTGATGGCGGTAGTATAGATTACAAGAAATTCTAATGGGTTCTGAGTCCCATTGAACTTCTCCATGTTGGATGGTCAGAACCTATCCGGCCAACGAACAGCTTGGAGTCCTACCGAGAATGCTCAACAGCCCGTAATAGAGTCGTGGTGCCTTCTTTGAAATAGAGCTGGATAATAGTCAGTTGGTGACCGGTTTCTTAGGTTTACATACCTAGTATCCGGTGTCCCGATCCGGTCGTAGACGTTAGTGTTACGCCTTTGATCACCTGTTTGGTTCAGACGATGCCGAAGGTCATCGGAACCAAGCGGTCTTTTCTCATGACGACGACGAGGAGAGGCTACTGGGAAGAGCCATCTTTCCTCGTGATTCCCTTGTTGAAATCTACGCGGGGGTCTTGGTATCGATCGGTCCTCCGTCTAACCATGTTGTTCCCCTGCTGAGGGAGGAGCGCTGGGATGAAGTCATCAACTGATTTTGCGAGTTCCTTTGCTTCTAGTATATTTCTGTACGCTGCATGGTTTGCTGGAGGATCTCGGATATCTTTCCTACAAGTTGAACATAACCTGGAGTCCCTGCTAGAGCAGGATCTAGGTTATTCAGAATGTCTCGAACTCGTTGTAGGTTTTGCATTGTTACCGAAGGTCTTGGAGGATTCTGACTAGCATAGGGTGTTCGATGAGTCGAATGTCCTTCCAACATTTCGTCTTGCCTTGTCCGACCTGTCACGCGCTGTGAGGTAGGAACATGCGAATTAAATGATTGACGTCCATAGTTTGTTTGCCTTAGGCAGGTGGTGCTTGAGCGCCCGTACCATTTCCACTAACAAGTGATGGCGGGTTAAGCCGTGAAGGACTGTGCACGGCATCTTGATGGGTATCTCCGATTGTGTTAATCTCGTGGCACCAACATCAATCCTCCGACGAGCTCCCGCCGTAACTAAGGGAGTGCCTTCCATTGCTTCTGCAAGGATCCTGAACGATGGGGAGCGGTTGGAGATTACCACCTCCGGAGGGCTTTGTGGTGGACTCAGCTTGATCTGGCGGATTGCCGACCGTATGCTGAGTTTGACCATTCCCACTTGGCCCACGATCGGTGACAACTTCATTGACACCCTTACAAGATGTCGGTTGGCCCCCGAATACGTAGGAGCCGTTGGCGAATAATGGTCGCCCATGACAATATTGAGAGTACATGGACTCTCTGATTGTAGCGTTGGGCTCCCATCGCCGTTCTTGCCGGTCGGATGGACCGGGCTTGTAGAGGCATTTGGACATTTCGAACTGGTCAGAACGAGTGGTTCCTCTGGGATCTCCACTGATGGTGGTGGTGAATCCTCATCCATCCGGTTGATTTCGCTAATCTCAACAAATGGCGAGCCGGCGGAGGAGGATAATGATGACATCCTGTTTTCTTCAATGGTGCGGATGCATGTGTCCATGTCGAGGTTGGAGTACTCCACCAAGTTCCCATGAGTGACGATGGGGCGAAGGAAAGCGAATGAGGAATGCTGAGCGAAGTAATCTTAAAAAACACAATGCCTTGATCCCCACAGATGGCGCCAGCTGTCGACGATCGAGTCGTCGATCATACGAAATAAACAGAGGAAAATGGCAAAGAGTTCTTGGGAGAGAATGTGAGTGCTCTTTATTGCTATTAACTGGATCCTTTACATGGGGTGCCCTTGACAAGGCAGTGGACACTACTGCAGAAAAGGTCTTCACAGATGGTTCGTAACGCCATTACTGAGCGGTTTCAAGCCGCCCGAGTTTATGGGCCGATGATGACATGAGGTCATCACGATGGTTTTTGAACCGCTCGCATGATGCATGCTATCACGCACGGTTATTAAATCGTAACGCTCGTGATATATGCCTTATCACGCACGGTTCGTGTTTAGAACCGCTCTGTGATAATCGCTATCACAGATGGTTCGCTTTCTAGAACCGCTCGTGATAAGTGTATGCCACGTATAGTTCTAAACAAGAACTGCTGCGTGATAATTCGCTTATCATGCAGACGGTTCGTGTTTAGAACCGCTCTGTGATATATATAAAACCTCCAAGCAATGGTGCTTGTACCTTTAAAACCGGCTTCATATATATATATATATATATATATATATATATATATATATAGTCCCTAGCCCTTTCGTGGGTCGTGAGGAGGATGAGACAGCTTGCCACAGGCAACCTCTCATCGAGCCCTCGCAAATTCAAGAAGTGAGGCCGCAAGAGAAAGCTCGTGGACATACAATTACTCGGCCGCATGTCGCCGATAGGTAATTGGACTTGACATCAAGAAATGGTTGATTGTCGATACATGAAGCCTCACGACCCAATCGAAAAGGGGGGGACTACAAACTCTCTCTCTCTCTCTCTCTATATATATATATATATATATATATATACACACACACATATACATATATATATACACATATACATATATATATACACATATACACATACACATATACATATATATATATATATATATATATATATATATATATATATATATATATACATATATGAAGCCAGTTTTAAAGGCACAAACAACCACTACTTGGAGGTTTTATAGAGAATAGATCAGAATAGAATAGTAGGACGTATATGTACCTGGGATGCAAGGGAGGAGAACTTGACCTGGGACACAAATCTGAAAAGTTAATTGCAGCCAAGCCCCATCGAAACCACATCGATCCCATGTAAGCTAACCAAGCACAAAGAACCGCATCAATAACCCTCAAGACTCCATCGAGAGCATTAACCAAACCCACCATTTTGTCCCATTCATTTTGTCAATCTAAACCCACAAAGATGAACTAAGCAAGATGCATGTAATGTACATACACCAATAGCCCTCAATTTACATCACAGAGCAAGGGGACTATTAATATGAACTAATTATCAATTCAATTTCAGCATAAGACTATTAACATCATTACATCACAGAGTAAGGGGACTATTAATATGAACTAATTATCAATTCAATTTCAACATAAGACTATTAATATTATTGAGCGCTCAACAAAGAAGACAAAGAAACCAAGGGTGTCCAAACCCACCACACCAGTAGTAGCCCCCGACATCCATCGCAGAGCACTAGCCATTTTCATCACAGAGCAACGGGGGTATAGACAGAGAGGGAGTAAGGTAGGGTGATACCTCAAGACAAATGAAAACCATGGCAAATGACCCCACCACCAAAGACAACCCTCATCCATCTCCTTCACCTTGCATAAATCACACAAACATCAAGACACAACTTAAGGCTCAAGCATAAAAATCAAACAAAACAAAAAAGACATTAAGTTAATAGATCTAGAGGAGAATAGAGGGAGGATGGGGAAAGCAAAGCCAGGGGGGCTAGGGCCCGAGCGCAGGAGGCCGAGCAGCAGATCCAAGCCATGGCGGCGCAGGCGACACGCGGGGCCAAGCCCAGTGGCTTGGGTGGAGGTGTCACCGTAGTTGTGGCACAACCCTAACACTGCACAAGACACTACTATCGTACGAGTGTCTTGTGTAGTGCATAGTGGTGTTACAACCGGCAACGACGACGACGGGGTCGGGCGGCGGTGTCGAGGTGGGGAGGGGAACGGACGAGAGTAAGTGCGCTGCGGAGTGACGAGTTAGGGCAGGTGCAAACCCTAGCGGCCGGGCTTCTACTAATAAAGAGACTTATCACAGACGGTTCTATTATGGAACTGTCAGTGATAGTTATCACAGACGGTTCCATTATGGAACCGTCTATGAAATGGTTCTTCTCAAGTATATTATCTTGTATATACACTTACATGCATGGAGAAATTACATGTTTATATGACAATTTTTTCATTTAAATACTACTGTAAAATTTGCTTTATATATATATATATATATATATATATATATATATATATATATATATATATATATATATATATATATAGAGAGAGAGAGAGAGAGAGAGAGTAATAATTTAACATATAATTAATATAGTAGTACTTCATCTCCAAACTAGATTTTTTTTTTGATTTTGGAATTTTCATATGGCCAAACAGCGTGGCCAGTTGCTTGTTACAAAAAGATTTTAAAAAGTAGAAACCTACAAATAAACAAAGTTTTTCTAGTGACGGAGGTAGACTGCTATCTCCGTCTTCAATACTTCAGAGGCGGCGTAAGGCGGCGGACGGTTCATGATTGAACGAAGCTCGAAATCGCCCACCGCGCTAACGCTCGCTCGAAAGTGTCTCTGAAGACCTCGATCGTTGAACCAAGAAGAATTGAGCCCATAGGCTTACTTCCTTGCTTGAGGGTCTCGGCCGTCGACTTGGCGGTTCGTCACCGACATTAAATCCTAGTGACGGCAAGCCTCCTGGAGACGTGCAACGTCATTGTGGAGGGCCACGTCAATGATGCGGTAAACTCGCCGAAAGTGGGAGATCACCCGGAAGACGCGACGGAGGAGGATGTCAAGACGGCGGAAGGTGGCCGTCACCTGCTCCCGTAAATTCTCGGATAGAGAAGTGAAGACACTGTTGAAATAGTATTCTTCCACAGCTTCCGCCAACGTGCAGCGAGAGAGGTGCTTGTACAGTACGGCCAGGTAGGCCATCAATGCCGGCGACAAGGAAACAGAAGAGGCAGCCATTTTCTGTTATATGTGTGGTGATGATCATCTTCGATGGCGGATGATCCTTTTTATAAAACATGGAATAAATTCGGAGTGTGAGACGAGGAGACGCATCGGGGAGCCGAAACGGCATTGATGCGACGAAGAGACGCATCGGGGAGCCGAAGCGGCATATTGAGGCGATGAAGAGACGACGCATCGGCGACGAAGAAACTCATCGGGCTTCGGAGTTGTAGCGATATTATTACAGACGGTTATAACAAAAACCATCTGTGATATGTAGTAATATCACAGACGGTTATTGTTAAGAACCGTCTGTGAGGTTTCACAGACGGTTATTTATTAAAAACCGTCTGTGATATGTAGAATTATCACAGACGGTTATTAACAATAATCGTCTGTGATACTTCACAGACAGTTTTAGTTATGAACCGTCCGTGATATTACCTCTTCATAGACGGTTTTTAGTGCAGCCAGTAACACAGATGGTCTCTAAACCAAAACCGTCTGTGATTGAATGTAATACAGACGGTTTTGGTCAACCTTCTGTGATGAGGCGTCCAATATTAGCCTTTTTATAGTAGTGGGACTAATCCTAATTACACTGAGCGTAATGCTTGCTATGGTATTGAATCAGACTTGAAACATGAATCTAATATCGATTGTGATGCTTCAATCTGATGCCTTTATTCCTTCGTGCTCCATCTTTAAATAACCATCGAAGGAGTGGTAGTTACTCCTGGAGAAGAGGCATGTTGGAAGTGACGCGTCCGGTCGGCGGATCATTTATAGTAAATGAAACAGTAATTGATCGTCGGTTGGTGTCTGTGAGACACTAACTGTATAGTGTTTATTGTCACTGTCTTAGGACCATGAAACGTCACGTGGTATGGAGCAAATATGACATGTGTTCCATTCATCACACGGTAAGAAATATACTTGGAATCAGGTCCAAGTGTTAGTTCATAACTTCTATGAAAAGTCATCTGGTCGGAGTTAAGGTACAGGACCTTGTTCGACCAGGGTACCCATTATGTAATCTATGGAATCCTTACGACCACAGGAGTTGTTAGCCTTATGGGTTATGATCACGAAGACATATGATCTTTTGTTATGTATTAAAGTAATCATACATATTTTATTCCTCATCAATTAGGGTTTGACGAAATAGGCTTGGGCCTTGGGAGTTGGGGAACTAGGATGCCCAAAGCTGCGAAGGCCAAAAGCCACAGGCTGCGACCTGCGAGTGGGCTATGACTCCGAGATTGCGAGTGTGGTGTGTTGCTGGTGGCCTGGTGCTGATAGAAGATTGTTTTGAGGACGTTACACAGTGATAGAACCTAATTTCTAGTATATACATGTTTTATACCTCATATATACTATTTTTTTTGCCCAAAAATTTGGGGTGTTCAGCTGAACACCCATGAACCTAGGTGGGTCCACCCCTGCCTACTTTTTCGAGTCTATTGGGTGAGGAGATGGACTCCCAATCAACTTGTGGCTGTCCACCTTCTTTGTCTCGACCCTAAACTCTTTTAAATGTCTATTGGCGAGCAACCAACCATCCTTATCAGTATTTTGTGGAAATATTATGTGACAGTACCGAACATTAATTATTATTTTATAGTCCTTAAATTTGTCAAGGTGAATTTGGCCTACAAGAGAATAGGAGGGCGTTTATGTGGTAGGAAGTAACAATTTATCGTGGCATTCCAAACTATTATTTCATTAAAGAAATAAAAGGCATAAATAATGTAATGAAAGTAATAATAATAACAATAATTGTGATATGTGCTCAATATGATCAAAGAATGCGACTTGCCTCCTTATTCGTAGTCCTTGACTGGATTTATATCTTCTGCGTCTTGATAAACGCCTTCCGTAGCTTGGTCATGAAATTCGGATTCTAACGTGAAAGAAAATCAAATAAATAAGTCAGGGCTTAGCAAGGGCGAGCTGGGAATAAAATTAAATAAAATAAAGAAATTCAGAAATAATTATAAAGAAGGTGGTGTGGGTGGTTGGGGTTTATTTAGTGCTTGGTTAAGTCGAACGGAGTCAAAAATGAGTTTCACGGGCTCGAAATGGTCGAAGTGGACATATATATGTTTTAACGGGTCTAGGTGAATAGTAATGGGTCGGGTTGCACATTACTGGATTGACACTATTTGCTATCGGGTTTGGGTGGAATAGTACCGATTCGATGAATAGTGTCAGGTTAACACTATTCCTAACGGATCAGGTTTGGTGAATAGTAATGGGTTTGGGCTGGGTGCTAATGGGTTGTATAGTGTTGTGCCGAGATGAATAGTGTTGGGTTCTAGTCGGGTTGGGCTTGGAACAGTATTGAGCCACACAATACTCAATAGTACTGGGCCGACCCGGTTGGCTGGCTGGGCTAGCTTTGCCAACCCACCATGAAAACCCATGGGGCATGCGGCTCGGCTTGGACAAATGAGCCAGGAGCTTGATCCCATGGCTCTCGAGCTGAAGACAGCAGCGGCAACGGTAGTTGCGGTGGCTACGACAGCGGATGGTGGCGCCGTGTGGTACAGCGAGCACCACCATGGCTCACGCAACCCATTTTAGGGCTTTGTGTTGGCATTGGAAGTTCGATGAAGGCCTAGCGGTGGCGGTGGTACACAGTCGAGGCAGGGGAAGGATGTGGTGACGCTATAGGTGCGGTCCGGCCAAGGTGGCCGGTGCTCGAGCACTAGTGGACCAAGGGGAGCTCGGCGGTGGTGTCGGTGGGGGCGACGATGATTAACGACAGTGGCTAGGGTTGGGAATTAGAGATGTTCAAACACCGGGCCAGGCCTGAAAAGTCCGGCCTCGAATGGGCAGGCCCGAGCTCGACCTCGCCTAGCCCAAAAAATGAATTGCCATGAAAAATATTATTTTAATTCTTTTTGGGAATAAAAATTATTATTTAATTCATTTTGAGAATAAAAAAATAGTTTTTATTATTTTAATTACTTTTCATCGAGCTGGGCCGCGGGGCTGGGCTACTCGTGAACATGTCTATTGCAAACGAAGGGTGGCTTCATGGGGTTGCGGGGAGGCTAAAGGTGAGGACAGTGTTGTGTGGGCGGCTCTTATGCGTAGTGGAGGCGATGGTGGCAGTGGCGACGTGAGGGCGGCTTGGCGCGTGGGCGATGGCGTGGACGATTGAGTGTAATCGGCGCTGCAAGGAAGGGGAGCTGGTGAGCGTTGTAGCGGAGTGAGGTGGTGGCGCTGGCACAACTTGGTGCGGGCGAAACCGATAAGAGATAGAGGCGGTGTGGCGTGCGCCCGAACGGCGGTGCGACGTGATGCAAAGGGGAACAGACGAGAAGGCGCACACGCACGAGGACACCTTCGGGCCGAGGAAGCAAAAAATTGAAAAGGGAAAGCGGAAAGGAGAAATTTTTTCCGAATTTGGCAATAAATCTAAATTCAAACCAAACTCAAATAAATTTTGAAAATTTTGAGTCTTTTCATGGATAACATCGCATTCGGACTAGGCTGCATTATTACGTCGTAGCGGTCGAGTTTGCTGTGAAATAACATTGTCAACCCTTTTCCCATCTTTCACAGTCGTTAGCACAGCAAAAAGACTGGATTGCCCCTCCAGTTTTTTCCCTTCACAGTTCTCTTGCACCCAACCCACACAACTACACGAGGAGCACAATAAATCGTCATATTTGAGCAAGGACAAATTCCATAATACTCAAAACAAATTCTTAAATTGAAGACCGCATCCAAGGATCAGTAATCCTCAAAACAAATTGACATGCCTTGTAGATTTTTCTCAACAAATCCTCGTATTTGAGTAAGAACAGAGGAGCACAAGAAAGCTACAATAGTCTTGCCTTGCAGGGATGAGGAGACGTGGAGCTCGTTATCGAGGAGCATGGGCGGCTCGCTGGGATCCTCATGGAGCTCGCAACCTATCGACACAAGGCCTCCAGACACGGGCTGCTCTGCTCTCCTGCATGTCTGCATCGGCGAAGCACATGGCAATGCCGTGCAAAGCTGCCGCGCACTCCAGTGACGGAGCTTCAACGAAATTTTATGGGGGCCAAACTGCCAAGGCTAAGGGCCGTTGATCTGACTCGCAGATTCATATTTGGGAGGGATTCGTCTAATATAGCATATTAGCACTACCAAATGCAGCAGCCCTTTCAGACAGGAGGGATTCAAGCTTAATATAGCATATTAGCACTACCAAATGCAAGCAAAGCTGTTTTTGTTCCTTTCTTCTCCTGCCAACGAACAAATAGGAGTCACGGCAATAGCTCAGGTTTCTACTACATACTCAGAGAACACTGTTGAATACTTAATGTGCTGAATTTGTTGGGGGGCTATGGCCCATGTTGGCCTTAACAAAGTTCGCCCTCGCAGCATACCACACCGGCGCGCCTTGCTCGCTGCTCATGGTCGGGCGCCTCTCTGCATGTACCACCCAGGAAAAGCCACCTCTCTGCTCACGCACGCCGCCGCTTGGAAGCCTGAAACGCTGCCCATCTGCACGCACCGCTCGCCGCCGCCCATCTACTCGCCGGCCGTTCTGCTCGTCGCCGCCATGGGGATCGGGGAGATCTGGTGGCTGCCACCGAGAGGCACGGTGGAAGTGAGGTGGAGGTGAGGTGGAAGGGGCGGCCATGGCGGGAAAAGGAGAAGAGGTGAGGTGGGTAATGTCGGCATTTAAAAAAATATCATGTAAAAACTCAAAATAGCCGCACCCACCTCTCCTCACGGGCGCCTTTGACCCCCATCTCTACCTCGCCGCCTCAAGACCGGCCACCTCCGCCAGCCCCCCCAGCCACGCCTCCCCACCTTCAAGATGTTCCATCCTCCCGCCACCACCTCCTTTCCTCCTCAGCCTCCCCACCCCCGCCGCCACCCCTTTCCTTTCCGAACTCGCTCATGGCCTCTGCCAAGCTTCAGCCACCACCTCCGCCCCACCATCGCTCCCATCGCCCGCCTTACCACCTCCTCCCCGCTCAAACCTCCTCCGTCTGGCCCACCAAGCCTCGCTGCCCCGGATCCAGATCCGCTTGGCCCGCGCTTCGCTCTCTGCGCCCTTGGTGACCTCTCCAACCCGGATCCTCTGGTATGCGGCGGTCCTCAAGAATGGTTGCCCAGTGCCCCCGCTTTGGTCTCTCTCGATCTGCTTCCCGCCGCTGCCCCTTGCTCGACATTGAAGACCCCCCTCACCTTTGCGCAAGCTCTTCAACGCCAGGCCCCACCGACAGCGCCAAGCAGCTATCGCTTCGACCAACCGAAAGCCTCGCTGCAATTATCGCCCTAGCCAATCCAAAGAAGCCTCCCACTGCAGCCTCCCAAAGTTCAACAGCCTTCCACAAAGCTAGTGCAAGAACTCGGTGCAGCCTCCTCACCTCCCCTGCGGCCGTCGAAGCTTCTTCGAGCAACACGCAGATCCTCCAACCAAGGCCCCAAAGCCGCGGATCCCGGCATTGAAGGTGGTCAAGCAAGCGAAGAAACCTAGATGGTGGCGTGCACAGTCAGCCGGGGCCACCCCTGTGCCTTCCACCTCTCCCCGCCGCCTCCTTCCTCTACAAAACAAATGCCGAGATGCTTCCACTGCACAAGAACCACAAAGTCTCCTTTGTCGGACCCCGTCAAGCTTTCTCTCCTTTCTGCCTCGGGCACCGTGCAAAGGAGTGCCGACGCAGTGGCAGCAGCCTTCCCTGGCTCCTCTGTCTCCGACCGCTTGCTCCCCGCCTCCCCCACTCAGGCCAAGCCTCCCCAAGCTTGCCGCCTGGCCATGTCCTTTCTGGTGCTCCTGCACTCGCCTCAGGAGGACTACTGCGTTGTCAATGGCTCCCGCCTCCCGACAAGGCCCGCCAGAGTGGGAGGCCACCGCCTCGTAGCTTGGTGTTTGGGCGACGCCAGCCGGCGACAGGCAAGGGCGAGGCGGTCCGACGCCGCTTGGCTCAAGCCAGGAGGAAGTAGCGGTCTCCCTCCACCACCCGGAAGCCTTCCTCCTCAAGTTCATTAGCAGGCACACCAGGGACAGAGTCCGGGAGGCGAAGAAGTTCCACCACGAAGCCCTGGAGATCCATGTGCGTCCTTGGAGGTCGGAGAGCCACGCGTTTGGAGCTGCGATGTTCTTCCGCGTACGCCTCTGTCTGGAAGGTCTCCCGATGTTCGCCTGGACACCGGAAGTGGCAGAGCGCCTTCTGGGGAAGAAATGCTCCCTGCAAGCCTTTGAAGACGTTTTGGCTAGCAAGGAGGACACACGCACCCTTAATCTCTGGGCCTGGACGTCCAACCCTAGCTCGCTCCCCAAGGTTTCCTGGATCACCTTCATGCAGCGAGGTGAAGCATCCAGTCGGCCTGAAGCGAGCTCTCGTGCCATGGACAAATGGCGGCGGGGGCTCACCTACAGGGTCCTCGTTCACCTTGACTTCATTGAAGACCATACCGCTGCCCCACTTGATTTATTTCGTCGGCAATGACGCCGCCCCAGACGAGCCTACAACCACCAACCTCCAGTGGAACCTGGGGGCCGTCGACGGCACGCCGGAAGCGAAGGATGGTCCGAGCCACACCTCCCACCTTCCTCTGCGGCAGTCTACGGTGGAGGTTGAAGATCCCCCTGTGGAGGACGGCCGCCCCTCCCACGGCCCTCGACGACCCTCCCGCCGTTCGGCCCATGACGACCATCCCTCCTTCTTCACCCGCAGACACAAGCACAACGAAGACAGCGATGAGGACCAGGGACGCCACAACCGCAACAACTGGGGAGACTACAAGACCAACCACAAGGCGCCTTCACACCACCCCGTTCGACCGATCCGAGCGCTTCGTCGGGGACACTATGGCGACAATGGGAACAATGGGCGGCACTGGCCTTGTCACCCCGGTTCTGGCTGCCCCCTCGCTCCACTTCGCTGAAAGCACCGCCAAATTTTGCCCCCTCCTTCCTCACCGTGCAAGGTGCAGATTATAACGATCAAGCCCTCCAGAGCTTTTTTGCTTCCACGCCTGCGGCGGCACTTCAGGATTTCTTCAAGGACGGTCATCCCTAGACTAACGCCCCTACTCCTCCTTCTGAGGAGGCGAGGGAAACCTGGTTGCTCAAGGCGGAGGCCTACGCCATGCGACTCACCATGGCCGCCTCCCACTCGCCTCGCCCTGCCCCATGATTGCCAATGAGCCCAACCCATCTTGGGCGTCCTTCAAGCAAGCTCAGGATGCCTCACTGTCCCCCTCCCCGCAGCCGGGTCCAACCAAGACCATGTCCTCTCGCCTCCAGCTTACTTGGCGCCGCCTCCCCCCGCCCTCGCTGAGGGCCTCGAGACCCCCGCCCAGTTCCTTTGGAGCTCGGCTCCTTCACTCTCTAAGTCCGTGTGTCGTGCCGAGAAGACGCCAGGCTCCTCCAGCCCGAGGAGTCCCTCTCTCCGGCCCCTGGGAGCGGGTCTGCTACACCCAGCTTGAAGACCACTTCTCCCGCCTACTCCACTCAGCATCTTCCAGATGTGCAAGGGTCTGCTGGAGAGAGGCCCCCTGCCCCGGGTCCTCAGCCTGCCCCTCCTTCACCAAGCCTCTGCCAGCCGGTGTCTCCCCCAGAAGAGCAGAGTTCTGGCGAGAGGACCACTGACTTGGGCAGGTCGCCGCTTAACTCTCCTCCAAGGCAAGCTACACCGCCTGGCCAGTTCGACGCCATCAACCGGTGTCGTTTCTCTCCAAGCCACGCCGACACTGCAGCTCCCCATCAGGCCACTTCGCCTGCCGCGTAGCTGCCCGGTGGGAAGTGTCAAGCTCAGACGCTAGCCTTCGCTTAGCGACCAGCGAGGCTGTGCTCCATGTCTTTGCACCGGCCCAAGAGGCACTTGCACACAAACTCGGCACTCTTCCAAAGGACCAACCACTTACGGACGTGGCGCTCAAAGATTACATGGACTCCTTCAAGGCCCCCCTTCCGCCAGACTCCGTCGCCGCCCTCTCGGACCTCTTCAGCTTGATCACATCTTATCTTCTGCATGGCAGCATTTAAACGCTATAAACCGGGAGGGCAAGGTCCTCCGAGAGCTCGGGCTCATGCTGCTGGCCTCGTGAGCTCCCACTCGACTCGGCTCCTCCTCCGGGTGCTCTGGTGGAGGCGGCCAAGTGAAGGCTCCCCCTGTTGCTGTGGTTGGTGTCAGTCTGGAAATGCTTCACATCCACACTGCTCCGGCTACTCCTCCATCCCTGCTTCTCTCTGAAGTCCGTTGTCCAAATGGGATGTTGTCGTGTTGGCGAGGATGGACCTCTCTCCAGCCCCCTTGCCTTTTCTTCTCTATCGCTAGGATCTCGTCCGTATTTTGTTTGTTCTCGCTCTTAATGGTTGTTTGTCTACCGCTTGTTAGTCGGTCAGGTCTCTTGGATGCCCAATATGTCAAGGATGCCGTGGTGCTTTGCTCTTCCTTAGGGTCTCGCTCTCGTGTTTTGTTGGTTTTCGCTTAGGCCCGCCAGACTCCGCCTCGCTTCTCAGATTCAGCTTGGCGCTCTGGGTCCACCCGGTTACATTTTCGCTGTTACTATCAGGTGCCCGCCGTCACCGATCAGTTTTGCCTTGCTACTCATCGGCGATTTTGGTTGCTTTTCCCGATCTGGGGCCGTGCGGTCTGCTCCTCCTCCTTTGCTAGCAGCCTTGGGGTGCAGTCCTGCGGCTTCACCTGTTTATTGGATTTGCAACCTTCCAGTGGACGCTGGTACTTGCTGCAGGTGGCTGCGGCTCACAGCTCGGTGATGTCCAACCGTGGAGCTCCTCGGGCGGTCTCCACAATTTGCCTTTCTCCCTTCCGGTACTTTACTCGGCGAAAGGCGGCGGTGTCAGCTCACCACCTCCGCCACTCCTCGAATGCTCAACTAATGCCAGCCCGGCAGCCAGTGCCTCCCTTCGACAAAGCTTGCTGCGACGCTCCCCTCTGTACTGACAGCACTCAGAGTTTCTACTGGTTCTCCCCCTCCTTGGTGGTTCTTACTTTCTATGGCTGGTCCTAACCTCAGCATTATTTGTTGGAATGTGCGCGGACTCAACACCTAGGCCAGGAAAGACTCGGTGCGCGAGACCCTCATCTCCACAACCTGTCACCTCGCCTGCCTGCAGGAAACCAAGTTAAGTCATGTTGACCAAGGCCTTGTCGATTCCCTCGGGGGACCCACCCTTCGGAGTTTCACCTTTAAACCTGCGGTGGGCACCAGGGGTGGGATCCTTCTCCTTTGGAATGAAGACTTCATCGAGCTTAATAACGTGCACCAATCGATGTACAACCTCTTGGCGTCTGTGACGTTAAAAGAGTGCAACTTCGGCTTTCCGTCTTACCTCGTCGTACGGCCCTCCAAACTCGAGAAGCGTGCCTTCCTTCAAGAAGTTGTCTCTCTAAACCGCCTCGGATCTAATTGGTTGATCTTGGGAGATTTCAACTCATTTATCGCAACAAGGATAAAAGTAACACCAACTTCAATCCGCGACGCCTTGCTCAATTCCGCAACACCCTCAACACCTGCGAATTAAAAGAAATTCACCTTCAGAATAGAAAGTTCACGTGGAGCAATGAGCGCCAGCATCCTACTCTTGTCAGACTGGACAGGGTTTTTTGCAACGAAGGCTGTGATTCCCTCTTTGAGGATTTCTTCCTGCAGGCGTTGTCTTCCTCGATCTCCGATCACTGCCCATTGTTGTTGTCAAACATCCGCAGCCCTCCTCGCCCCAGATCCTTCCGCTTCGAAAACTACTGGATTGCGATGCCTGGCTTCTTCGAGACAGTCTAGAATTCTTGGGAGGCACTTTGCGGTCACTACGAGCCGATGCATCGGTTGCACCACAAGCTCTCTTCCACGACTGCCGCTCTTAAATCTTGGAGCCGCCGTCTCTTCCCTCGCTCAAAGCTCCTCCTCCACATGGCTTTAGAGCTGATCCTCCGTCTTGACGTGGCACAAGACTGCAGAGCCCTTTCACCCCACGAATCAGTCCTGAGGGCAAGTCTTAAAAAGAGAGTCATGGGGTTGACGGTGATCGAACGTTCCAGGAAGCGACAAAGCTCCCGTATCACCAACCTCAGAGAAAGTGACGCCAATACCAAGTATTTCCACCTTAAAGCTAATGGTCGGAGACGCAAAAATCATATCAATAGGCTCCAAAACGGTCCGGGATGGGCGATTGCGCACACAAAGAAAGAGTCCTTAATCCATCAGCACTTCCAAGGAATGTTGGCCCCGCCCGCCGCTCGCAGCTTGGACCTCAACTGGGAGTCCTTCAGCCCCCCTGGTTGACCTCCACTGTCTTCAGGCTGTTTTCTCTGAGGCAGAAGTTCTAACTGCCTTAAACCAACTGCCAGGGGACAAAGCCCTAGGTCCGGAGGGCTTCACCATCAACTTCTATAAGTCCCGGCCGCGATCATCAAGGTGACGTTATGGTCGCTCTTCGATAGCTTTCACTCCTCCGCTCATTCACATCTCCATCTTCTAAACACTGCTAACATTGTGCTAGTCCCTAAAAAGGAAGGGGCGGACAAAGTGCAGAACTTCAGGCCAATCAGCCTCATCCACGGCCTCGGGAAATGGATTGCGAAAACGCTTGCGCTCCGGGTCTCGCCTTTCCTCAACACCTTGGTCTCCCAAGCCCAGAGCGCCTTTATCAAGACCAGGAGTATCCACGATAACTTCATTTATGTCCGGAACTTGATCAGAAGACTTCATCACTCTAACACCCCCACGCTCTTCCTCAAGCTTGACATTGCTAAGGCTTTCGACTCGGTTCGTTGGGACTACCTCCTCGACCTTCTCCGGGAAAAAGGTTTCCCCCAAAGATGGACAAATTGGATTGCTGCCCTCCTTAGCTCGGCCTCATCCCGAGTTCTCCTCAACGGAATCCCTGGCTTGCCGATCACCCACAGAAGAGGTTTGAGGCAGGGGGACCCTCTTTCGCCTTTCCTATTCATATTGGCGATTGACCCCCTTCAACATTTGATGGAGCTGGCAACCGATTTGGGTTTCCTGGCTCGCTCGAGGGACCGTTTCGCCTCTCTAAGAACCTCCATTTATGCGGATGATGCGGCCATCTTCATCAACCCTATCGACTCGGAACTTCAAGCAACCACGAAGATTATCCGAAACTTTGGTGAAGCCTCAGGCCTCTGCACTAACCTTCAAAAAAGCACGGTCGTCCCGATTCGGTGCGATCACTTAGACCTGAACTCCATCCTTCAAGATTTCCCGGCAATCCGTGCGTCCTTCCCGACCAAATACCTTGGCTTGCCGCTCACTCATAAAAGACTGCGCAAACTGGACTTTCAGCCTCTTCTTGACAAAGTGGCAAGCCGACTAGCTGGCTGGCAGGGGCGCTTCTTGACCCCGGCAGGGAGAGTCACTCTGGTCAAATCTGTCCTCTCTTCCATCCCTATTTACTATCTCACGGTCTTCCAAACCCCCAAGTCAGTTCTTTGCGCCCTTGATCGTCTTAGACGCCGCTTCCTCTGGGCGGGACACGATAGCTTCTCGGGGGGCAAGTGCAAAATCAATTGGGCTTCGGTTTGCCGCCCGACCAAGCTCGGTGGTCTTGGTATTCTCAATCTTTCCTTCCTCTCTGTGGCCTTACGCCTCAGATGGCTATGGCTCCAGTGGAAGGCCCCTTCCAAACCCTGGAGTGGAACGGAATTACCCTGCTCAAGGGGACATGACCTTTTTTTGCAAAGCACGGGGGTTTCTCGATGGTCAAACACTTCCTTCGGTACTCGGCTGCTCATGGGAGGCCCCAAAGCACTTGGCCCCTTGATTTTTGAAATTTCCAAAGGAGAAACAAGACAAAGGGCCTCAGCCTCCAAGATGGACGTTGGGTGCAAGACATCAACATTCAGTAGGGCTTTCTATCGACCATATTCGCCAACCAGGATCTTCGGCCAAAATCAACCGCATCCATCCTATCTTCTACCCTGGGACGATATTGTTTGGAAATTAACCCCAAATGGTTCCTACTCCTCTAAGTCACCTCGCTTTGCTCTTCTGGGCTCTATACTGGACAAACTTCCAATCCTCATTTGGAAATCCCACGCCCTATGCAAATTCTTCAGCTTAGCTATCCAAAACAAGTCAGGACCGAGACAGATGAAGTCCGTGGGTGGCGAACCAACATTTCGCCCCTCTGCAGACACACTCAGGAATCGCCCTCCACCTTTTGCTCTGCCGCTTCTCTGTAGAGAATTTGGAAGCAGATGGCGATCGGCTTGGGTTTGAGAGCCTCCAGCCTTCATCTTGGCGCCCTTGTACGAGCCTCCTGGACTGGTGGTCCAACGCGGCGGAGAGGGAAGGATCCTCTGCTAAGACCACTAGAACGACCCTTATCCTGGTCTTGTGGGTGCTTTGGAAAGAACGTAATGCGAGAATTTTCAACAAAGCGGCAACTCCTCTGCAACTCATAGCCCAGATTAAGGAGGAAGGTAGATCTTGGTCCCTTGCGGGGGCCAAGAGTTTGGAGCTTTTTATTCCTCTGTAATATAGCCTTACTGTTTTCCTTGTCTCTTACTCTTCTTTATTAATATAAACGGGCAACTCTCTTGCCGGTTGTTTCAAAAAAAAAAAAAATCATGTCACCTTAATCCTATCTTCCGTTAGAACTGGAGGAAAAATACAACGGCAGTGTCATTTCGCAACATTTCGGACGATTTGAATGTTATAACGCAGTCTAGTACGCATTCGGTGTTATCTGTCGAAATAGATGCTACTGACCAAATTTTCTCTAATTTCTTTGGGCCGTCCGTTGCGTGAATCAGTTCACCTGATCCTTTTCAGTTGATGGTACAAATAAATTTTGATCTTTGTTTTTGTTTGTTTGGTATGCTCTTCACACCCCTACGATCGATATCATTTCTAGTTCTTTTGAGGCAATCTCACTTTGTGCTTCACTGTTCCAGCTCCCCATGTCACCAAAAAAAAAAACAGAGAGAGGCCAAGGAAGGAATGGCCGAAAATAGGGACCCCAGCGCAACTTTGTTCCAGTTTGGACCAACTTGAGGGCCCGCCGCCCGGCTGAAAACCCAGCAATGTTCTCACCCCTACGGCCCGCTATATCAATTGGGCCATTGAAACAGATATGACCCACAGTCTCGCCACCAAAGACCAAACTACAAATCCCGCTTCGCCGCTTCGCCCCCATCTAAACCTCCAAATTCCAGCTCCCCACCCGCCTCATCGTCGTGGTCGGGGTGGATATCGAGCTACGTAGTTATTTTACAGAGTTTTTCTCGAAATTGATATAATTTAATTTAATATTATTTTATTTATAGTTTGAAAATATTTTTAGAACCGAGCTAACGAGCCGAGCCGAGCCAAAGTGAAATCCTATTTCATTGGAAAATAACGCATTTCAATATTTAACCAAATAATAAGTCTAATTAAAGCAATTTTGAACCGAGCCAACGAGCTCCGCTAATGAGCTTTTTTCCACCCGTCATGCAGCCACCAAATTGCTGTTATTTTTCTTTCCTCCAATGGGTCTGGTTCATAGAGAGTGCCTAGATTGGATTTCCACAAGTCCTTTTTATTTTCCTGTATTTCGATGTATGCACATTGCCTGCCAACAAATAGCAACTTTGCATGGTGAGAGCAGGGAGGAGGAACCTTGATTCTTGAATTATACGTCCTCCCCTCGGATACATTTTCCCCTTATACATTTTTATGATTCTCCAGTATTGAAGCTGTCTTGATTGTCTGCAAATTGATTATTTACTTACTGACGCAATTGTCGACTTCTAGGGTAGCCTCTGATTATCTTAGGGAAATTGATTGCTCCGATGTGGAAGTATTTTTTCCATTCCCGAGGGTTCTGTAGCTTTTTCCGGAGGTCCCCTCGATGAGAATGGAAGGTCCACTTGGGCAGGGGCGGATCCAGAACGAAATTGACCGAGTGTCCTATATATATCACACATGTCTAATTATAAAGCAATGTTGTATAGAAATTAGAATAGTAATGTGTTAAACAATTCAACATAATGGATGGAAAAATAGCCATCAAAGTGCTTACCAAAACAAAGGATGCTACACTCCTAGTAGTAGTTTTGGTTAACTGTGGCAAAGTGAATAAATGATGGATAAAGTTTCAAACCATAGGCAAAACCGCAAAAGATGGTCGGCATCGGCAAAAAACAACATCCGACCTTGATAGTCTATAAAAAGTAGAAGAAACCACTTAGTAAAATCTTAGTCATTTGAGTATAATTACCGTAAAATCTTAAATCATTTAAGTGAATAATCTTAGTCATATACCCTAAAATCTTTAAAAATGGTGTATATGAATTACCGTAAAATCTTAGTCATTTAAGTAGAATTACCGGCATTTGATACCCGGGAGTTGGAGAGATTCAGTGAGACTAAAGTAGTCAATCCTGTACACCGGATAACCATGAGGAGCACAGGCAAGCAGAGACATGGAACGTACAAACGAAATCATTTTAACAGAGAAAAATAATACCAGAAATCAGCTCCAGGGTTTTGTCTGTCAGGTTAACATTTTGAGAAAGATTGAGAAGCGTCGGAGCTTTCAGATCCCTGGGCAACGCGCGCCCGCTCGGCTCCCTGGGCCATGCGCTCGCTCGCTGGCTGGGCCGCCTGGCGCCTGCGGCCTGCTCGCTCCCTCTGCTGGGCCTGGGCGGGAGCTGGCCAACGCATGACGCGCGCGACGCCTTCGGGCTCCGCTGTGGTGTCCTCCTGTTTTGGCTACGGGTGTCCTTCGTTTTAGTCTGTTTATACACCGAGATATATACGTATATATATATACAGAGAACACGATTTTGGACCCGGTGTCCTGTGCACCCTGGTGGGACAACCTAGATCCGCCCCTGCACTTGGGCATGTACAATGATATATATACAACTTTTGTCTACGATATCCCTTTATGTTATCTATAGATAATATTAAAGACAACTTCTATAATAGATTGTTTTTTACATATCTCTATAGACAACTTCTTTATGTACAAATGTGTCTTGTTTTCGTGTTACAGTCGACTACTGCATACGAGACGGTCTAATTCTCTATGCTCTCTCTCTCCTCCACATCATCTTATATCTTACCTGTCAAGACTTACAGACAATAATAGAGAGAGATGTCAAATCAAGCTGTAGAGGAATGAATAAAAGCATGGCGGCACAGATTGAAGCTCGAGACGGCGGCGACGTAGTGCACAAGAAGCGCAGCGAAGGCGCAGTGCAGAAGAAGTGCGGCGGCCTTAGAAGCTCGGGGCGGTGGCTCAGAGAGAAGCGGCGGCTGCTGCCATGCGAAAGAGAACGAGTGAGCCAGGAAGCAATTGGCTGACTAACAAGAACTTTGTGGACTCACACGACTTAAACGAACTCAAAGATAGAGTGTTACAGACTTGGATGGACTTAAAGGAAAAAAAGACTCAAAGGAGCAACAAATACTAGCAGCATTACTCTTTAACAGCAGAAGAAGCTGTGAGAAGCCGGAGCTGGAGAAGCCAAGGCAGAAACTAAAACCAGAGCCGATGAAGCCGGAGCGGATCCGGCCAGATCTGGTTATAAACCAGATTTCACCCTGTTCTCCCTCTCCCCCTTTGCTCTCTTCCTTCCAGCAGACGCCTCCTCCTCTCTTCTCCCTCGGGCTCCTCCTTCCTGGGCTCCTAGTGGTGCGACGGCCAGAGAGAGCTCGGGGGTCTCAGGTTTGGGGCAGAGAGAGGCGGCCAAGGAGGGTTGCGCAGTGGAGAATGACGCAGCGGGAACGAGCAATGGCAAAGCCAGCGGCGCGAGGGACGACGACGATCGGATCTGGCGAGGCGACGCCGGCGGCACGGATCCGGCGACGCGGAGGAGGATGGTGAGGAGCCGTGGCAGAATTTCGAGGGAGAAGTGGTCATGGCGCCGCAAGGTTGTCGGGCGTCGCGGATGGCGCAGAGCGGAGGAGGGAGGCGATGCTAGACCTGAGCGGTGGCGGCGGCCCGGGCGTCGGGGCAGCTTGAAGAATCTCTCCTTCTGCATGGATCCGGCCAGATCCGTGCGAGAGAAGGTCAGGCGGTGGCGTAGCCGGCCGAGATCGAGCCCGGAGACAACCCGATGATGTCGGATCTGGATGAGGGACGGCCATGCGGCGGCGGATCCATCGGGATCGAGCTCGAAGACTGCTGCTTGCTGTTTGATGTGCTGGACATTAAAAGGTGGCCGCCCCCGGGAGTGGAGATTGCTCTTCCCGGGGGCAGCAGTAGCAGAAGATGAGTGGAAGTTGCTAGAATAGAACCTAGTACTTTGATACCATGTTAGATGGAGAGGGAGATGGACTCAGGAGAAGCAATCTCCACTCCCGGGGGTGACAACCTTTTAGTGCCTAGCACATCAAGTAGCAGAAGACGAGTGGAAGTTGCTAGAATATAACCTGGCTCTGATACCATGTTATGAATATTGTGTATTGTAATAGCCCAACGAGCAATATATAGGGACACAAGACTAAACGTTAAAACAATAGGGAAATACCACAAATACCCTTAACAATTTAATCTTCCTTTTCCTTGCTGTATCGAAAGTCGGTTTGGTTGTCACTTCTTCAGGAATCAAGAGGCTGACATTAGCTTTGGATGTATACACTTGTAGCCTATAGCCATCGCCCATATGATATATGTGTTGATTAGTGATTGAATGAGTACAGGCTCAAAACACCATTCCTTGTCTTACATCGTTTTCTCATATAGAACCTTACACGTTTTGAATGTACTAATCCTTAACCTTTGTTTGGTGAAATATATTTGACCAACTTTACCTTCCTTTTTAGGTTATGTGAAGTGGATTTCCTAGCTTTTGTGCAGTTGCTCTAGCGCTCCAGGATTTAGGATATGTTTGACTTGCCCTTAGATAGTTGTTACAAATGAGATGTAAGTTACCACATGATCTACTTGCAAAAGTTTGTAACATAAAACTATTTTAAATTCTGGGAAATTAAGTTTGCATTTGATAACAAATTCACAAGTTTTGATAACGACCTGCAGGTATACAGCATCCTGGAATTAGGTTGGATTCTGGTGATCTGGCCTATTTGTCTATTGAAGCTCGAAAACTTTTTCCATGCCATAGAAGAGGAATTCAGTGTACCTGGGTTTGGGAAGGTGACTATTACTACTAGCAATGATTTGAACGAGGAAACAGTTGAGGCTCTAAGCGGCAATTTATCTAAGATTTTTTGGTCATGTACCTATGTGCTAATTCATGGGTTGGCAGTACTAATATATTCCTACGTTGTTTGTTACGTCGTATTATAGCCCTTTCTATTATTATGTTTTCTTTTGTGGAGCAAGTGATCATTTAGTCTCTTAATATTTGTTCCTTTGCAGGGCAATGAGCTTGTTAATGCCTGTAGAAAGGAATCACTTCCCATTGTAATTAGAGGTGATTTTAATATTATTAGACACTCGGGTGAAAAAAAATAATGAAAACATCGAGTATAGATAGCCTTTTTGGTTTAATGCTGTGATTAATAATTTGGACTTAAGGGAAATTGATTTATCTAGTAGACAATATACTTATGTCAATTCGTTAGCTAATCCAACTTTTGAAAAGCTGGATAGAGTTTTAATGAGTACAGACTGTGAAAATAAATTTTCGTTGGTCACAATCAATGCTCTTAAAAGATCTTTGTCCGATCATACACTTTTGCTTTTAAATGTGAGAGTGGCTTCCTATCGAGGGAATCAACCTTTATTTAAATTTGAATTAGGCTGGTTGTCTAGGGAAGGTTTTAGGGAAATGGTGGCTGATGTGTGGGAAAAGAAAAATATAGATCAATCTGCCTTACAAATTTGGCAAAATAAGGTTAGATCTCTTAGACAATATCTTCGTGATTGAGCTAAAAATTACAATGTGACTTATAAAAAGGAAAATAAAGATCTTAACTTGCTGATTGATGAGCTAGATAAAAAGTAGAGGTTGTGGGCTTGACTATTGAAGAGCATAATTGTAAAAAATATGCTAATAAGAGATTGACACATCTGTTAAGAGAAGAAGAAATTAAATGGTACCAAAGGTCCAAAGCGAAATTTCTTTTGGAGGGTGATAGAAATACAAGATTTTATCACTTGATTGCGAATGGTAAACATAGAAGATAAAGAATTTTTCAGCTCGAACAAGAGGAGAGGATAATTCGTGGGGATGTACAATTAAATAAGTATATCACCAATTATTATAAAGGGCTGTTTGGTCCATTTGAAATCAATCATTAATCTATGATTGATACTTTTAGGAATGATATACCCCAAGTTTTTGATTCTGAAAACAATGCTATTACAGAACCGTTCACTGAAAAGGAGGTGAAAGAGGCGATCTTTCAAATAGAACATAACAAAGCGCCTAGGCCAGATGGATTCCCAGCTGAGTTCTATCAAGTGTTTTAGGAAGTAATTAAAAATGACATGATGGCCATGTTTCGGGAGTTTCATAGTTGCTCTTTGCCTCTTTTTAGTTTGAATTTTGGGATCATTATACTGTTTCCCAAAAAAACGAATGCTAAACAAATACAACAGTATAGACCTATTTATCTTCGAAACGTTAGCTTTAAAGTACTTACTTAAGTGGCTACGAATAGAATTATTAGTGTAGCTAATAAGGTTGTTAGATCATCCCAATCGGCGTTTATGCAGGGGAGATTTATTCTTGATGGTATAGTCATCCTTCATGAAACCATCCATGAGCTTCATAAAAAAAATGGATGGAATAGTTTTTAAGATAGATTTTGAGAAAGCTTATGATAAAGTAAAATAGCCATTTTTACTTCAAACCTTGAGGATAAAAGGTTTTTCATCTAAGTGGTGTGCTTGGGTAGAAAATATCGTTAAGGGAGGGAGGCGTTGGAATAAAAGTCAATAAGGATCTTGGGTCATTTTTTTCAAACCAAAAAGGGTCTCAGGCAAGGTGATCCTATGTCCCCAATTCTTTTTAATCTTGTTGTGGACATGATTGCCATCTTTATTTCAAGAGCTAAAGAAGAAGGTTTGTTATTGGGAGTAATTCCTCACTTAATTGATGATGGGTTGTCAATATTACAATATGCTGATGATACTATACTCTTCTTGAATAATGATTTAGAACAAGCAAAAAAATCTTAAACTTATTCTTTGTGTCTTTGAACAATTATCAGGTTTAAAGATTAATTTCCATAAGAGCGAGATTTTTTGTTTCGGTAAGGCCAAATGTGACAACCCACCCTGTGATATACCGCAAAGGTCCGGGAGGACCAAAATTTTTGAGCCGCGGTACTACCGCATAGAGGAGCGGTAGCACCGCTTGATGCGTCCCGAGAGAGGTCTACCAGGACCTCTCAGGAGGTCTTCAAGACCTCCTGGAGGTCTTGGCCAACTACCCGCCGGTAGCACCCCCTTGGTATATCATCAGGGAGGTCCGACAGGATCTCCCAGGCTAAGTCCCGTAGGACCTCCTGGAGGTCCTGCCCCTGTGCACCGAGCTAGTCCCAGGACACAGAAGCTAGCTCACACAGGAACACAAGATAATATCACAACCACAAGGTCAAACAAAGATGAAGCAGACAAATTAAACTTAATATAAAACAGGACCTTATGGTCAAGCTTGATAACAAGAGGTCTGCCACTAAGGGCTTACAAAAACCGACAAAGACTTACAACCAGCAACAAAGAGCTCTAAAGCAAAAGCACCAAAAGCACGCAGAAGCCATCCAACAAGCCCACAGGCTGTCGAGTGGAGGACGTCCTAGGCAGCAGGATCGTCGAAGAACTCCTCCTCAAAGAGGTCTACACTGCCCTACACCTGATCATCTTCAAAATCTGCTTTGACACAGGGCTAAAAGCCATGAGTACTTTGAATGTACTCAGCAAGGCACAGGGAACATTTATGCAAATAATATTCATGCAAGGGTTTACCAAATGAGAGCTGTATGGTTAGATTGCGCAAAGCCAAGTTGACAGCAATAACATAAGTAGATTGAAAAGCAGCAAGTTAAAACAGTAGTACATAATACATTTGATTTTTGCAAAGAGGGAGTGAGTACCAACTCACAACCACAACCAAAAGGGGGAGGTTTGGTCGCACCCAGGACCAGGTCCTCACCTAAAAACCACCCTAGAGCACCCACTCTAGAGGTCCGAACCAGCCTCTGGACCACTACCCGAGCCAACCCCGACCCTCCGAGCCGGCCAAGGTCTCTTGAGGCAAAGCAGTAAGCATCTCGCTGAAGTGTCCAGTGGCACAAACATTTGGGAACACTACCCCTTGCACCATTTTCACCAGGCATGTCCATGACCAAGGACTTGGCTATTCGAATAGATTTTACACTCTGCAGAGGTGTACAACTTACCCACAATCCACGATCTCTCTAGCGGATTCGGGTTCCGAAAGACCCTTGCTCACTCCGATGGTGAGCGAGTCTAGAGAGCGCTGCAAGGCCTTTACAAAGCTTTGAACTGGCTCGGAGCTGCCCGCTAAGGTTTCGCAATCCCCCCTTTGGTCTAGAAGTCCGCAGGGTTATGGGGTGCCCCCTCTTGTGCCAACGAATCAGCACGCTCATTCACAACAGCCCCAAGCCATTTCATTGCTAATTATTCAGCCCAGACCACCCCCATAAAGTGATCTTGTGGTTGCACTAATTGGCCCAGATCAACAGAACACAAAGTTAAGTCCTTAATTGTGCTAAGGCAAGACTTCCACATCCCAATGTGCAAAGCACCCACTACTCACTTCCTGCCTTCTTGCCTCAGCAAAATATTTTGTAATTAACCCTGCCAAAAGACCACCCAGTCTTGGCACAACAGTTATTAGGGTGATCTCGCACCACAATCAACACAACTTAGGCATCCTGCCATAGCTGCTTAACAGTGGCACCGACCATAGATTCCATAGATCATTAGTCAAGATTATAAATTGATGAGGCATGATGCACCGGAACCACGGTTTCTAGAGCAAAGCTATATATAAACCTACGACCCTATGTTGGCAAATAATAAGGAATGCCAACTAAATACCCAATCTAAGGCTTACAAGGTGAACATGACAATCATGACTTGAGCAAGTTATAAAGGGGGCATAACAACAAGTGGGAAAGTAACTACTGTCCCAAACATTTCTTATAAAAATAGCCATGCATGATAAAGTAAAACCAAAATACATTTGCAAAGCTAGGTTCAATATGATCAAAAGGAGGTCTGTGGCTTGCCTTGGTCAAGCAGTGGAGAACCTTCGGCTGGGAGAGCTGGATCCAAGAACTCCTCGAACTCGTGATCTACACGTTCGCAAAAACCAAATAAGCAAAACCACACTAGGCCAACGAATCTCAAAAGACTCAAAAGAACTCAAACCAGCTCGGCAAGGAAAGGAAAACCAAGAGGCTCAGCACAGCCTCAGCGAGCTCTTGGGGAGATCTTGCGCCAGGAGAAAACCAGGCAAAGGAGACAAGGAAACTGGAAATGAGCAAAGGTGGCAAATGAAAGCTTGCCCAGGCTATATATAGCCAGAGTTGGTGGAGTGCACCAAGAAAGAGCTCAATGACGTGTTGGCAATCGGGGTAGCTGGGACAGGGCTTGCCCCAAAAGAATTAAAATAAGACACCTCAGATGTGACTGCATTTAATGTGATCCAACACCTATTAAATGCACACAGAGTTCTGAGGCAGGAGCAATGATAACAAGGTTGAGTGAGGCTGGCATGTAGGGCCAGTCAACAAGGGTGCACCACTGGTCAAAGGGGTGGCCCCACCGCAAGGGCTGTCTCCTCAAAAGACCACTGGGAGGTCCTGGACAGGAGGTCCAAAACACTCAAGGGGGAGGTCCTAGACAGGAGGTCCAAAACACTCAAGGGGGAGGTCCTGGACAGGAGGTCCAAAAGACACGCAACGAGGAGGTCCTGATCAAAAGGGATACTCTGGACTAGGAGGGTGGTCTTTACAAAAGACCAGCAAGGATCGAGGAGGGGGTCCTTGCAAAATAGCCAGGAAGAGGTCCTGGGAATAAAGGAAAACGCGCAGCAAAGCAGGGCCGTCCGATTGGAATCGGGTGGTCCAGAAAGGGAAGGAACGTTCGGACCATCCAAACGTTATAACTCAGTTGAGCCGTTCGATATGGATCGGGCGACCCACACGCCTGAGAACGATCGAGCGCCGAACCTTTCATCTCGATCGGGCCATCCAAAAGGATCGGACGGCCCATGAGCGAGAAAGGCGCGGATTGGCTCTTGATCACTAGAGGGGCAAGGGAGGTCCAAAACCAAGAGGAGATCCAACGGTGGAAATCCAAAGGGGAGGTCTGAGCGGTTGAGATCTCTAGAGAGGAGGTCCTAACGGCCAGATCTGATCAAGGGGAGGTCTGAGCGGTTAAGATCTCCAGAGAGGAGGTCCTAACGGCCGATCTCGATCAAGGGAGGTCCGAGCGGTTAAGATCTCGAGAGAGGAGGTCCTAACGGCCAGATCTCGATCAAGGGAGGTCCGAGCGGTTAAGATCTCGAGAGAGGAGGTCCTAATGGCCAGATCTGATCAAGGGGAGGTCTGAGCGGTTAGGATCTCAGAGAGGAGGTCCTAACGGCCAGATCTGATCAAGGAGGTCTCGAGCGGTTAGGATCTCGAGAGGAGGTCCTAACACCAGATCGATCAAGGGAGGTCTGAGCGCCACAGAGAAGCAAGATAACAAAGAAGAGCGGAGCGGTACGACTACGCTAGAGGACGGAGCAAGCGGGAAGTCCGCGAAAACAAGGAGATAGCCAAGGGAACCAAAGGAAGGTCCAACAGAGAGGTCCGAGAGGACACAGGGGGATCAAAAGAGCTCTTTATGGACACAGGAAGATCCAAAGGATTCCAAGGGCACCCCAAATGAACTCAGAGAGTTCACATGAACGCGGAGAGGTACATGGGGAGGTCAAAAACGGAGAGGGTGGTCCAGATCCAAGGAGATCTAGACAGAGAAGAGAATTTAGCCCAAAGGGAGGTCCAAATAGAAAGAGATTCGAACCAACAAAGGAGGTTAGAAGAGAAAAGATAAATCAAGAGGCACACAGAGAAGCTTCGGAGGAAAAACAACCCAAGGGCAGTGAGGAAAACAACAGAGGGCCACAAACAACAGAGAGCACCAACAAGAAGCTTAGTTAAGGTTCGATTAATTCCAGTTAAACTCGCCAAACTTTCAAAATATCAGGTTAAGCTTTGAATTCTCAACAAAGCCAAATGGTTACTTTTATTTTGAAAACTAGGCAAGAACCTAAGAGAAACGAGACGTTACACCAAAGAAGTTGAACAGCAATATACTCAGTTATTTGGTTGTGAAGTGGGTGACTTACCTTTCAGGTACTTAGGTATTCCAATTCACTACAGAAAATTATGGAATTGTGAATGAAAATGGGTTGAGGATAGAATTGAAAAGATGCTTAGAAGTTGGAAAGGAAAAAATTTATCTGTTGGTGGATGAGTAGTTCTTATTAACTCGGTGCTCAGCAGTCTGCCAATGTTTATGTTATCTTTTTTTGAGGTTCCTAGATAGGTACTCAAAAGACTAGATTTTTATCGGTCTTTACTAGCAGAGTGACAATCATAAACGAAAATACAGGCTTGCTAAATGGAGTGTAGTGTGCACACCTAAAGAGCTGGACGGTTTAGGCATTCAAAACTTATACGCTAAAAATAAAGGTTTATTAGGGAAATGGTTGTTTAACCTGCTTAATGAAGAATGAGTACGGCAATCTTTGTTAACAAGGAAATATATGGGTGAGAAGAGTCTTTCGCAGGTAGTTAACAAACCTGGGACTTCCTAGTTCTAGACGGGTCTAATGAAAATTAAAGATCTATTTCTTCGCTTTGGTTCATTCCAAGTTAAAAACGGAATGCAAACCAGGTTTTGGGAAGATATTTGGTTAGACGAATCTCCACTGAAAAGACAATATCCTACTCTGTATAATGTAGCGAGGAGAAAGAATGATATAGTGGCAACATTTATGGGATCGAATTCTTTACAGATTTCTTTTCGAAGACCTATTATTGGACGTAAGTTACATGCTTGGAATGAATTAATTTTGCGAATATCGAATTTGCAATTGAACTATCGAAAAGATGTTTTCAGGTGGAATTTGAATAAGTTTGCACTTTTCTCGATACAGTCTTTCTATATGGCACTACTTGAAAATACTCGTGTTACCATTAGGGATTTCTTTTGGTGCATTAAAATTCCATTAAAAATGAAAATTTTTCTTTGGTATCTCAACAGAGGAGTTTTATTAACTAAAGATAACCTATTCAAAAGGAATTAGAGGGGAAGCAAAAAAGTGTTGTTTTTGTATTAAAGAGGAAACAATTCTGCATCTGTTTATTGATTGTCCCTTTGCACGCCTTGCGTGGTGGACTGTTCAATTTGCGTTTAATTTAACTCCTCCGGTGAGTATAGCACACATGTTTGGGAATTGGCTAGTCAGTATTCCAAAATTTTTGAAGTCAGAATTTCTAGTGGGAGCTAGTGTCTTGTGCTGGTCTATTTGGCTATGTCGGAATGTGGTTGTTTTTAATAAAAAGATTATTACTAATCCCTTGCAGGTTCTCTTCTCGAGTGAGCACTAGCTGTGTGCCTGGGCAAATCTGCAGAAATCAGCCCAGAAGGAAGCTATGTTGGCTGGGAGCGTCAGGTTGGAGTTGGTGGTGAAGCAAAATTTAAACTTCCATGGATGGCGGTTTAGTCACATGATTAGTAATGATTGAGTTTCATTTTCAGTCGTCCTTTGGTCGTAAGGTTTCAGGACACTGTTAACTATCTTTGGTACTTTTGACACTTTAATCTTTAAATAAAATATACTGTGTGCATCTTGGATATAGAGACCGAGAGAGTTTTTGCTCTTCTATTATCTTAAAAAATGTTTTTTCCGGGCAGCTCTTGGTTGTGTCTTTAAGTTAGTTGAGATCAATAATAAACCTCGCATCAAACTTTCCGAGGACATTGCAAAAGTATGTTCACATTCTCAAAGTAAACATGGATTGTATATCATTTTCCCTTAACTGATGGTGTCATGATACATGCCAGGTCTCCATTCCTTGAAAAAAACGTTGTTTCAGATTGTACGGTAAAAAGGCTCTGCATTGGTAGACATAATGATACGTGAAAGTGAACCATTGCTCAAGGTAACAATAAGTACCTGACAGTTTACATCTGAGGCTAAAATTGACAAGATTTACTCCCCCCATAAAATGTACAAAATATCATAATATATTTTATTATGTTTCAGGCTTTGAGTGGTAGATAACAGGGATATCACTTGACTTGAGTGTGCCACATCTTTTCAAATGCGATCTGACAAAGCAGACGCCTTTTGAATCTTTTGTTGAGTTCTTTCCTCTGTATTAGTATGGATGTAGACTTCAGGAAGAATATATTATCTTCAATTTTTGTTAGCGTTGTAAACTGAACTAGTTACTTTTAACACATTCTAGGCTGGAGAGCGGATCCTTTGTCGCCATCCGTTCATTGAATCCAAGAGAGCCTATGTTGTCCCCCAGCATGTTGAGGAGCTTCCACAATACTACTGGGCTGGAAGCCTGGAAGATCAAGTACAGAACTGAAGTCTTTCTTGCAATGAAAACTGCACGTGTGTCTCACCCTTTTTAGGGGTTTTTATTCATATAAAATTTTATTTCCGCACAACATCAGTGAGTCTTTTTTTTTTCCGAATTGGCACTGTTGGGACAAGGATTAGCGGAATTAGCATAGCCTTAGCGCAATTTGCAATTTTGGCGCCCAAGACTGTCCAGGGGAGGGACAGACTGCTGGGATGCCGCCACGCAAGCCTCATCCGTCCCACCTACGGACGGACAGGCTCGTCCATCCCTGCCGCCCACAGCAGCCACGAGATTGCCTCCACGTCGCGTGTTTGTCCGTCCCACGCACAGAGGCTGCGTCGGTACCGTCCGCGTCTTGATTCGCCGCCACGCGCGACCGCCTCCGTCCATCCTTACTACGATCCAAAGAACCGGTTCGGTTCTCCAGAGAAACAAAAAACCACTAGTCCCTCCCTGCCGCTGGCGGCTCAACCGTCCGTCCCAGCAGCGGACGAGCCACATCCGTCTGTCCCAAGGACGGAGCCCATCCAAGCCAGGCTCCTCCGCTTCGGTCCTTCAGACCAGCGCACCCGTGACATCCAGATATTGCGATGTGACCGAGAATCTCCTCTTTATTCACTTTCCTTTCTATCCCCTCACTGTCTTTCAATCGCATTCATGTGCCCATGCAAAATTTCCCTCCCATCATTAGCGGCGCACGATTTCGTCTCACTCGTGCTATAAATTCTGAGGAAGCGAGCGAGACTCTTCGCTCACGCTCTTCCTCGGTCGCTTTCATTTTTTTTTCTATATCGGTCATTTTCATTTTCGCGGACGATTAAAGATAGTTAAGTGCTATCATTAGCGGCCATATTAATAAGCAATTTAGTTGCTTTATGAAGTTGTAACTTTTTTCCTAATTCATTTGCTGTAATTAATTAGTCTAAATTAATTAGGAGGTTAGAAATACTCATATTAATTTGGTCACAACTAATTTAATCCTACTAATTAGTCGTACTTAATTAGTTCTAATTAATTTGGTGGTAGTTAATTAGTGCATATTTATTTTGTTGTCCGACCGTGCTTAGTCGTATTTTTTAATTTATACTAATTCATCGTCATTATTAATTTATTCACTACTAATCCGTGTGTTTCATCTCTGGCAAGTCATGCCTCTGCCGGAGCTACTGGAACTCTTCTACGACGAGCATCACTGGTGCTAGGTCTGGATCATTGGGGATGTTGATGGCCCTCCACCCCTGGCGCTTCGGTTTGAGAAGCATTATTGGGGGCTCGATGATCGCTACATCCCAATTCTTTGGGACACAGGGTTGTTGCCCTTTGCCAGACTGCTCTCGGTCGGATGGTACTCCACCCTAGACGGTAGTTTGATGTCAGCCCTTGTCGACAAGTGGAGACCCGAGATACACATTCCAGTTTCGGTGAGGAGAGATGATGGTCACTCTCCAGGACGTCGCATTCTTGACCGGACTCTCGATCGGGGGTGAGCTAGTCGTTCGGCGCCCATCGGAATTTGGAAGGCCGCTTGGGGCATCGCTACATACCTCTCTCGAGACAATACCGTGGTGTCTCTCGGACCTGGCTGAGGAACTTCAGCCAATGCCCACCGAAGGCACCTGACGAGGTTGTTAGGACACACTTTCGTTGCATACCTTCTCTATCTCTTCTGTTGGGCCATGTTTCCCACTACACAGGGTGATTTGGTGTACCCCAGCTTCGTCTGCATCGCCGAGTCTTTGGCTAACGCGGAGGCTGGGGCCATGCCTCATTACAGTTTGGGGCCGGCCATCCTCTACGCCACATACAGGGGGCTGTGTGATGCTTCGCAACGCCACACCGGTGTGAAACCGAACCTTGCCGTGTACTACGTGCTCCTACAGGTGTGGAGTTGGGAACACTTCCTTGTTTGGCAGCCTGGCTTTGCAAGAGCAGTGCACCCCTACCTCGGGTTGCACGACCCAATCGATGGGCCCACTATGGGCTACCGGCGGACTACCGCCCAGCTATGCTAGGCCAAGGATAGACCGGCGAGGCGCTAATCGTTGTTCCACAACGAGTTCGAGTCATTGCATGACAACGACATCATATAGGCTCTGTGGACCCTAGAGTTCGTACACACGATAGCACCGCACGGACTATTCGTGTAATGCCTGTAGGGCACCGGGCTGTGGACGACGATCTGCCACTGGTGTTCGCTCAAATGGTTGATCCTTATGCACCGCAGCGCGTAATGCATCAGTTTGATTTGTACCAGGTGGTGCCCCCTCCTGACGGTAGGTTGCTAAGCGAGCCGTCCACTTGTGAGTCGAATTCCATTCGAGAATTGTTTGCATTTCATACCCACATTCCATGCTCTGACATGAATCACTCTCGAATGTAGGCAATCCAGGGTGGGTCGACATGCTGAGGACCGCAAGCGATCCCAAAGATGAGTGGATTACGACACGATAGAGACAATAAGACGCCGAGGTTGTGCAGAGCAGCGATCGACGACATACTGAACGCATACCAACAAGACATGGAGTGGTATGTACCACGGTTGCACTCCAGACTGACTCGTCCTCCACCACAGCATCCAGAGCAAGTGACACACCAGGAGCAGCTCCGTTGCTCGTTTGATCATCACAGCACCTTGTGGCATGACGAGACCGTAAGAACTGACATTCTTTGCTCGTTTCACTGATGATATTTGTAATGTTTGTTATTGAACACACGTTCTCTTTCATTTTAGTACGAGCAGCTACAGTAGATCGTAAGCACATCGGAGACCGCTATCCACAGCCCGAACACCGTACCAAGGCTTCTGAACAAGTTGAAGTACATCTTCGCGAAGGGGAAGAATGCACTGAAGAACATGAACTGTGGTCGTTCAAGGAAAGATGTCCAACGTGTAACGCACGCAGTGGGTGGACCATGCTCACCTGCTAGGTCATCATAGCCTAGTCAGACCGACGGGTGTCCTAGTGCCCCCAGTCGTTCGTTCGTGCAGCACATCGGCGGGGAGGTAAGTTACATACAAATTGTACAAATTTACGTTATATTTTTTGGTTATGCCTTACTTTCGCTAACATCATGTTGTTCTTCTGCCACAGGTCCGTCAGGATGCATCACTTCTTCCGTCCGCACCTCGTACACAAACTGGCGCTCCCCTCGGTCATTTGCACTACATATCCGGGAGGTACGAGATTCTTAGTTTACATCTAGAGCATATATTTTGACTAACATCATTCCATCTTGCAGCCTTTCGGTGACCATGGGGGTGATGGCCATCCGTCCACTCACGAGGATACGGGCCTCCCAACTCCTGCAAGGGAGCAATACACGGGGTTTGGAGTGTACGTGGGGTTTGGACCGTACACAGGGTTTGGAGCGTACACAGAGCAGAGCTCCTCCAGGTTCACTGGCAGACCGTACATTCAAGGCCAGAGCTTCTCCGCACAACTGGAGTTATGGACAGCGTACCTTGGGGGTGGACAATCTGAGAATGAAATTATGGAGTCCTACGTTTATGACATGATTGCAGGTGGCCCCTGGTTCGACATGTCATAACAGGACGACATCGACACTGCACATACTTAGTTGGGCCCGAGTCAGCATACTAGTGCAACTCCACGCACTCAATGATCTCCGTACCCCCTCCGATCTGATACGCACTCTCCGGACCGGCTAATGTATCCCACGGGACTTGCTTGGTGCAAAACCAGGATGCGCACACGCACGCAGACGCAGCGAGCAAAGAGTAGTGGTAGTGGCTCAAATGAGTAAGCCATATTGTATCCCGTATTATGCGATTCTATTTTGGTATATTTCTATGCATATTTTGTTTTGCTATATTTGTATGTTATATGTGTATTGCTGTGTTATATCCACATGAAAACAAAGAACAAGGAGTGTCAACATTTCCAATGGAGTTGCAATATAATGTTTCATACATAAACTTTACCACATTTCAAGTGTTACAAGCATTACATGATACACGCGTGGGTTTATTACAATCGGGATGAAGGAGGATGCAAACTAGTCTCCGCGCGGTGGCCGTGCGGTCCCGACTACTAATCGGTGTGTTTCCTCTCTTGCAAGTCATGCCTCTGTTGGAACTATTGGAACCCTTGTATGACGAGCATCACCGGTGCCAGGTGTGGATCGCCGGGGACGGGGATGACCCTCCAGCCCTAGTGCTTCGGTCTGAGAAGCATTATTGGGGGCTCAATGATCGCTACGTCCTAATTCTTCGGGACACGGGCTTGTTGCCCTTTGTCAGGTTGCTCTCGATCGGATAGTACTCCACCCTAGATGGCAGTTTGATGTTGGCCCTTATCGACAGATGGAGACCCGAGACTCACACATTCACACATTTTTACACATGAAATCACGGCGCGGCACAGCTGGGGCAGGGGGTATTATCACATGTACCCCGATCAATAGGACATTCTTTGTTAATTTATCGGTTTAATGTGGATGATATTCTTTAATACAGTATTGTACCACAAGCTAGCTAAGCTTGTGCATGAACCAACTGAGAAAAATGTTTAGCATGCAAATCATATAATACTGTACCATAGCTTTCGAAATGCACACGAGTCGATGGTTATGGTACAATGCTATATGATCTGCATGCCAAATATTTTCCTCAGTTAGTTCATGGACAATCTTAGCTAGCATGTGGTACAATAGAGTATTACTCGAACTCCACAAGCTCAGGGTCCTCCTCGACATCCTCCTCAATGTCCACCCCGATGATACGCTCCTCGAGGTCCCCTAGATCGTCACTGAGCCACCAACGTCCCTATATTGAAGAGTCTAAAGAATTCTCTCCTCTGGCAGCTGCAATCAGACCGTGAATCTCATGAACTAAAGGACCAAACCAGCAGTCTCCGGGAGACACACCTTCCTGTGTGCGCCCATCCTAAGGGGAACGTCTCTAAGGCGTCTGGCTAGCTGCGGGTCTAGAGTTGCTCCACGATAAGGTAAATCATCCTGAGCTGGTAGAGGTTGATGCTGAGCTATCTTCAGTTGGGCAAGCTCTCTCTCTATGCAGCATCCAGTGTCTCGTACACTTGCTCCATCTCATTGGTCATGAACGCATAGGCCTCGTCCCGCGCCTTGATCAAGGATGTCATGTGGGTGATGGTGGTGTCCTGCTCCTCCTCAGTGGATCTGAACCTGCTAAAGACCTCTCCCTTCTTGTGGTAGGGAAAGTAGTACGTCCCAGTGCACTGCGGTAGTGGAACCCTAGACAGATGATGGTCTCCTTGGCAGCATATTGCATCCCGAGCTTGTCTATCTCCCTCTCTACCGTGAAGTAGTAGAGTTTGTCTCCTTGTAGATGACTCTTCGAGTAGATGGTGACCTTGACGCGCTATATTTCCTTAGCGTACTTGTTGATAGTGAAGCCATGATACTCTGGTCGGTGGACGTAGCCCAAATCCTGAAGTATGCATCACAACTCTACACAGAAACCTCTCTCCTTCTTAGCACAGGTATTCATGAAATGCATCTACAAAATTTTAAAATTAAGAGAAGATCAGTATCCAATTTAAATAATGAAGGTAAAGACAAGAAAAAGATACTAAGACAAAAAAGAAAGTAGTAAAGAAACTTAATAGTTCATAAATTATTTTTAGAAAATATAAATCCTTAATGTTAAGGTAACTAATTACTTACAAGTCATTACGTGCCATTAAATTTATTATGGTAATGTAAATTCGACCACTTATTTTGTGCTAATGTAACTAGCACTACTCAACTACTAATTAATTACAACTACTTAACTAATTGACACTAACTAATTACGACTGCATAAATCGTAACTAATTAACTAGGGCATGAATAAATACGTAGGATTAATATAACAACGTCTAATTCATTACGACCTATTTATCGCAACTAACTAAATAACAAAATTTTAATAAGGCCTAAACGATAAGGACTAAATTAATTATGCCTAAATAACTACAACTAATTAACTACACATTTAATAAAGACAAATCATACAAGAAAAAAATTACCTGTTAATATGACCGCTAATGATGGCACTAAACAATCTTTAATAATCTGCGAAGAAAGCGACAAAGTGCGCAAAGAGTGGACGCAACTCGGAATTTATAGCGAGAGCGAGAGGAAATCGTGTGCTAACGATGTGCCTGTCGATGATCGAGTCGCCGATCTTACAAAATAAACTGAGGAAAATAGCAAAGAGTTCTTGAGAGAGAATGGGACTACTCTTTATTACTATGAACTGGATTCTTTACGGGGGGTGCCCTCAACAAGGCAGTGGACTAATCCTAATTACACTAAGCGTAAGGCTTGCTATGCTATTGAATCAGGCTTGAAACATGAATCTAATGCCGATTGCTGTGTTTCAATCTAATGCCCTTGTTTCTCCATGCTCCATCTTTAAATAACCATTGAAGATGTGGCAGTTACTCCTGGAGAAGACGCTTGTTGGAAGTGACATGTCTGACCGGAGGGTTGGTTACACTTAGTAAAACAATAACTGATCGTCGGTTGATATCTGTGAGACACTCAACCGTATGGTGGTTGTTGTCAGTGTCTTAGGACCATGAAACGTCGCGTGGTATCGAGCAAATATGACATGTGTTCCATTTATCACACGATAATCAATATACTTGGAGTTAGATCTAGATGTTAGTTCATTGCTTCTACGAGCAGTCATCTGGTCAGGGACTGGGCACAGGACCTCATCCGACTAGGGTTCCCATTATGTAACCTCTGGAATCATTACGACCACAGAGGTCATTAGCCTTAGGGGTTATGACCACGAAGACATATGGTCTTTTATTATGTATTAAAGTAATACATAGAGATTCTAATCCTCGTCAGCTAGCCCCTGAACTTTTTGAGTAACTCCTCTTTGCAGTTAAGGAACCGCGGCTATAAAATCCCCATTGCGCTTGGCTTTAGGGTTTTTACGCTTCTAGATTTTCTTCAATCCCTCTTCATCTTCTCATGAAGAATCTCTTCTGACCTCCTTTGTTCTTCTCGCCCAAAATCATCTCCGACCACTGTTCTTAAACCTAAGCATCTCGGACTCAATCACCAAATGGTTGGTTTCAGATCTAAGTAGGAAGAGGCTCAAGGCTTTGGAAGAGGTTGGGATGCTTCCTAACAAAGATCTAATCAAATGGAGATCTGCAGCCGGGGAGCATTTCCCGAGCAAAGAGGATAGAGAAATCCCTGTTTTTCTTGCTTACGTTGAGTGTGGATTCAGATTACCAGTGCATCCATTTCTTCCAAGAGTCTTGAAGTATTACGGAGTCGAGCTAGTGAATGTGGTCCCCAATTCTATTGCCAATCTCAATATCTTTATTTATCTCAGTGAGGCATACCTGGGGATCAAGCCAAATCTAAAGATCTTGGGTACTTTTACAAGATGGTGAGGTCAGGGAAGTTGGCGGCCGGTCCTAGGGAGTGCTTGCTGCGACTCCACGACAGGAAGGCGGATGAGTACATCCAGATGTTCCCAAAGTCCTCGTGGTTGTCATGGAAGAAGAGCTGGTTCTACATGACAGTCACGAAAGGGGACGGCCTCTACTTCGCCGGCAAGGTGGCGAGCGAGAACCTCAACTGGCGGTTGACCGTGAAGAAGGAGGGAAGGGTCGGAAGATGCGTTGAAGCAATCCAAGATCTCAACGCCAAGGGTTTGACCGCTTGGCACATGGTTAGGGACTTCTCGATATGCAAGATTAGTCCTATGAGGCTCTGGTCGCATCCTCTGCTCTGGTATGTTGGTCGTGACGTGGCGATCAATGATACTAGGGAAGGTAAGTCATGAAAACTTTTTCAACTAGTATGGTTTATTTAGTTGTTTTATTTCCTAAGCTTGGGACCTATTTGTTCTTTTGAAGCCCTTTTTTTTATGAGATCAAGGAACGGGTCAAAATGATCTTGTCGGGGAGCCTGATGCCAAGGCTATTTTTCCCGGCATTTTGGCGGTCATCTCTGAAGAAGAGAGACTGAGGAGACTCAAGGTAGATAACAACCTTTTCTTTATCTTTTATATATTCTTCGATCTGTATATGATTTTGCTCTGATATGTAGGTAGTTGGGTTGAGGAAGAAAGAGTCCGAGGAGGGCTTTGACCCAACCGTTGTTTCGACCAACTCCTGCTCTGAGCCCACACAAGAGGATGTTCCTCCGGAGGTAAAAAAGAGCACAGGAACGGAGTATATACTTTTAGATGGTATACTTCATCACCTAATTAAATTGGATTTGTGACTTAGATGGAAAAGAGAACGAACCCACAGCGCAGAGCTGCAAGGGTCATAAGCCCCAAGATAGTTGTTCACGACCTGATAGTTGCTACCAAAGCAACTGTCACAGAGGCTAACGAAGGCACCATCTCCGACCAACTAGTCAAGGACCTCGACCGACTGGTCGAGGAAGTTACCTCCGACCAGAGGTCGGGGGATGTCATGGGTACGACCAATCCCACTAGTCCAAAATCGATAAAATCAGTCGAGAAGAAAAGGAAGGCCAGCACTACAGATTTTGCTGTAGCGCGTTTCAAGCTAAAAAACAAGACGACCAAGTATGTATACACAAAAAGAAACTTATGAAAATACATAACTTTTTTGTCTCTGGTCTGCTAAAACTTTTATTCTCTTTTCTTCTATTTTTATATATCTTGTGGTGTTCTGGTCGCCTACGACCAGAGCACCCCTTAGGAGAAGATTCTTGGGGAAAAGGAGGTTGAGCCAGCCCCCGAGCAGGTGGCAGTGCCAGCGCCTACTCAGGAACCTGCGGCGACTCCCATTTCGCCTAAGGAGGCAGAAGTTCCTGAAGGGTCCCAGCAAGTTCTGACCACTAATGGGGTCTTTTAGGGAATTTCTCTGAAGGTCCCTCATCCTACTGGCTTCCCCCATCATCATCGAATCTTCTACGATGAAGAACTCAACGAGGCCTGGAATAGAATATCGGTCCGTCAAGCAGAGACGAGTCTTGATATTATTTTTGCCGAGGATAATGATGTGGCAATCTGGGTAAGTATTCATGACTACTTCCATAGCCTTTTCTCCTAAAGTTTATAAAAAAAACTAAAAATGAGTTTGCCATATCTATAGCATATTGTGGAGAGCTTCGCTGTGGTCGGAGGACTGACCTAGCGAATAAAACTCTTGGAGAAAAGAAACTCCAAATTAGAAAGTAAAAACTTTCCTCTTGAGTTCCCCTCTCCTTCTTTGCTATCTTGTTTCTCTTCTGTTAATTAACTTCTCCCCTTATCATATTTGATAGATTCGGAGAAAATTAAAGAAGAGGTCGTGGCCAAGGAAGCCATAATAACAAAGCTTGAAGGTGAATGCCAAGCTAAGGGCAGGTCGATCGAATTCTCGACGACCAGAAATAAAGAGATTATCGAAAATTGTGAGAAGAAGAGTCAAGACAATTGGTCATAAGCTTAACCATGGTACTAGAACTCTATCTTTCAATAACATGGGAATCAACAAATACATATCACAAACTCAAACTTTATGTAACATGTATTGCATCAACAATGTACATGAATAATCTTTAGCCAAAACTCAAGCAATCGCCAATTTTATTCATACATATCACACTATCATTCATGCATAGCTTATATGTATAAAACACAAGCACTCACTGTCAACCATTCATAATTATACTAACAACTAGAATACTTACCTCAACCGTGCGGGAACGGTGGACGCGAAGAGGGTGCTGTCCCTGGGACCAATCCCCCACCTAAATATAATTATAAACCATGCTAAGACAATCATACTAGACCAAAAATAAAAATAATAGCACAAATGAACTTGCTATACTCTCAAACGCATTCCCCATTCCAACTCCTAGAGATCGATCTGTCCCCTCTGTGGACAGCCATACTCTAAAATACATATATTTTTGTACAGGAGTCCAAATGAGATGTTCTTAGACTTTATGGAAAGATTAACAAATTATCCAACTAAGTCTAGTTGTTGAGCCTCTCTGAATCAACCATCTAATACCCCTACCAAGCCAATTAATAAAACATCGATTTCACATCGGGTTTTCTGGACAGTAATACAAAAATGACCATAACTTTTGGTACGATTGTCCAAATTCGGCGTTCTTGAGCTTTATGGAAAGCTGTGTAAATAATATACAACTTTCATCATATTGAGATTCTCTAATTTTCCATTTAACTAATTGATTAATTCAGATTACTAACTGCTGTCAGGATACCGACAGATTAGTAGGATAGACTCACTAAAAAAATTCATATCTCACAGACCGTGACTCGGAATTTGGTGTTGTTGGTGGCTACGGACAGCTAAGAATATTTCCCAACTATCTCTAAGAGATGGGATCCACAGATTCTGTTTCTAAAGACATGAAAACTGCCGTTCAATCTTCTGGACAGAATGCAATCTAACAGCAATGACAATCGATCTACTAAACGAATTCATAAACGCATCTAATACAAAACATACAATGAGGGGGGATCTTCGTTACCCTTGAAGAACACAGGAAGACAATGAACTACCCCCCACAAAGATGGTCTCCTCCCTTCACCTTCTTCTTCCTCCTAAGGCCGGCCACCACAAAACGGCCTCTTCTCCGTCCAACTCGGCCAGTAGCAGGGAGCTCCAAGGGCACCAATGGTAGGTCGGCACCCAAGGTAGATGAGGCGTCTTGGGGAGGGGGAGAGGAGAGGTGGAGGCGCAGGGGAGAACCTGATTGGGGGCGGCGGCCAGGGGGTGGGGCGGCTTGGGAGTGGGGAGGGGTTAGGGTTTGAGCCACCCCCCCTAAAGCCTTGGCCGGTTCCCCCCCCCATGGGCCTTTCGGCCAGCCCACTCATGGGCCTCCCGGCTAAAGCCCGAGGCCCAGGTTTTCCAAAAAAAGCGAAACCCCCCCCTCTATGGCTGCTTAATTGAATAATTTTCCAAAGGATCCTTCTCCTATATCGATTTCTAAACAGTCCTTCCCTTAACTCAATTTAATTCTCTCCCGATAGTCCTTTCGAATACTTTTGGGGTATTACATAGATAATAAGGGAAGCTGTTGCTAATGGAGCCAACTTTGCTCTAGCAAAATTGAAGGCCTCTGACCCCTCCGTGTATCTCCAAGCTGTTGAAGAAGATTTCAACTGCTCGGGAGATGAAGCAACCAAGCTTATCGAGGAAATGACGCCTCTCGGAAACAAGGTTGTGGAGGAAATAGAGGTCAGATCTCCATCGTGCAGCGACCAGTCTGGTGATTCTAAATAGATGGTTGTAATATAAGAATTATAGAAACTTACCTTTTACCATTAATAAAGTCTGTGTTTTATCTCTTTATTTTGCTAAGTACTCATATATATTTCCTAGCCCCCGACTGCTTTTATTAATAGAAGAACTTTACTAAATATGCAGTAGACTAGAAAAAAGAGCATAAGCTATGACTATGGTACAAAGTATTTGTTGATTATGTAATGAAATGATCTAAGTAGCACTAGGAAATCAAAGTGGTCGGAACTGATGTATGACTTCGATTAGCTTTAGATCCTTTCTGTAATCAAAATATTGTATAGTACACTAAGTGGCCGGAAGATATTTTTAGACTTAGCTTGATGATAAGGAACCATGCAAAGAATGTATGAAAAAAATGATAAGTGACCTTGTTTATACTTATTATCCAAACTGATCGTAAATGTTGCTAGGAACCAAAGACATGAAAAACACTTCGCGAAACGTGCTCATGCTCAAGTCCCGACTGGCAGCGAAGATCGTAGGAAAAGGACTGTCACTAGGAAGCTCCTTCCAGTGGGCAGGACCACATGCGGAGAGGAGAGACTTCGACTAGGAGGCTTTTCGTGTCCCAACCAGTAGCCAAAACAAGAGTAGAACAAAATATTGAAATGATGAAATGAATTCCATAAGTTTTATAGCATGTAAGTAACTATATCAAGTTGTCTGTGTTATGCTCCTTTACTTGTTTGCTTTTTTAAGGAAAGAATATGGTCACGCGTGAGAATCATTGCTATGATGTTCACGACTAGGACCCTTATGGCTCGTAACAACAAATGTCAAGGCCAAAAGAAGTAAAAGGAGATCCTTTAGACAGATATCGAAGAAAAAAAGGATCTTCTTTGATCAATTAAATGATAATAGTATGTGACCAGATAATGAAGAAAAGATATATAAACAACATCACTCATAGGAGAGTAGAGGAAATGCAACTTTATTGAAATGAAATAAAAGAAAAGAACAACTATACATAAAACTTACGCAATTGATCAATGTTCCAAGAATTAGACAAGACTGCCTGTCCGACATTGCTAGTCGTACTGAACCTGGTCTGGTGACTTAGGCCATAGTGTATGGACTTTCCCAGTTAGGAGAAAGTTTATTGCGAAGTGTGGCTCTAACTTTTTCATAGAACCAGATCACCTACAGCTAGGCTGCGAGGTTGTACCTTACGACTGTGGTACCTTCGCATGGCTTGTTGGTAAATTGATGATCATATCAGGGCTTGGTTTTGTTGTTCTTCAAGGAAATTGATGTCGTTTAGTCTTCGTTCTTCTTGATCATTTTCGTTAAAACAATCGATTCAAGCAGACCCAATTTTCAATTCCAGAGGAAGCATGGCTTCAGCACCGTAAACTAGAAAAAATAGCGTTTCACCGGTCGAACGGCTGGTCGTAATTCGAATGGTCCATAACATAGAGGGAAATTCTTGAACCCTAGCTCCTGACTGTTTTGTTAACTGGTCGAACACCCGGCGTTTCACTACTTGTATTATTATACCATTAGCTCGCTCGATTGCTCCATTGCTCTGCGGATGAGCGACAGAAGCGAAGTGTATCTTGATACCTAGATCCTCGTAGAATTCCAAAAAATTCCTGCTAGAGAACTAGGCATCGTTATCCGTGATTATACGACTGGGTATGCCGAATTGTGTGATCATTTTTTTTTGTGAGGAATCTCTTAACAGCTTCAGTTGTTGTTTTAACAATTGGCTCGGCTTCTATCCATTTTGTAAATGTGTCAATCATATTGAAAAGGAATTCGAAGCCCCCGGGTGCTCTTGGGAAAGGTCACAGAATGTCTAGTCCCTAGGTTGCAAAAGGCCAAGAAACAGGTATTGTTTGCAAAGCTTGTGCTGGCTGATGTACTTGCCGACTATGAAATTGACACTATACACACTTTGTCAAGAGCTCTTTTGCATTATGAAGGGTAGTTGGCTAGTAGTATCCTTGCCTAAAGGCTTTACCGATCAGTGTTCTGTAGGAATGATGTGCTCCACAGACTCCTCTATAAATATCGGTTAGCAACTTAATGCCATCCATTTGAGATATGCATCTCATAAACACTTTGTGAGATCCTCGTTTATATAAGGTAATTTTGATCAGAGTGTGTGATTTGGATTTTCGAGCTATACGATCAGCCTCTACATCATCTTCAGGAATAATGCATGCTGAAGATAATTGTAGATCGATCATCCAATCTCTACCGGGATCGTGCTTGACGACCTCCTGTGGAGCATCCATGTTCGCAGGATTGATTTGTACGACCTCCAGTGGAACATCTATGTCCACGGAATGCTCGATCACTGAAGGTGAATCGAGTTGCTCGAGAAAAACTCCGGGTGGGACATGTGACCTTGTGGAGGCCATCTGACATCTTGGAACTTGAGCATTGATACTTTTTTCTGACTTGATTCAGTACTAGTTGAGAATCGTCTTTCACTAGTAATATGCGAATCCCAAGCGCTCTGGCTGCTCGGAGTCCTGCCAGTAAGCCTTCATATTTTGCCACATCGTTTGTAGCAGGAAAGGTTTAACTGAATAGCGTATTTGATGTGTTCTCTAGTAGAGGATATCAAGACAACTCCAGCCCCCGAGCCCTTGAACATCAAGGAATCATCAAAGTACATTGTCCACTCGTCATGGTGTTCGTACTCAGGCCCTTGGGTGGGTTCAGGGTTTGTCCATTCGGCAATGAATTCTGCTATTTCCTAGGACTTGATTATTGTTCGTGAGATAAAATGGAGGTCGAACGCCCCAAGCTCGACCACCCATTTTGCTATTCGTCCTGATGATTCCTTGTTTTCGAGAACTTGACCAAAGGGATATCCGGTCGGTACGACCACCTTGTGGGCCAGAAAGTAATGCCTTAATTTCCTTAAAGTCATAAGGAGACCATAGAGCAACTTTTGTACCTGTGGGTATCTTTCCTTAGGTCCATGTAAGACTTTGCTTACGTAATATACCAGTCATTGAACGTTGTCACGTTCTATGACTAGAACACCGCTGACTGCTTGTAGCGTTGCAGCTACGTAAATCAGCAATGTTTCTCTCGATCTTGGAGAAGCTAAGATCGGGGCACTTGCAAGGTACTTCTTAAGTTCTTTAAAGTCATCGTTTGCCTCTTTTGTCCACTTGACACTTCCATGCTTTCGAAGAAGTTTGAAGAAAGGGAGTCCTTTTTCACCTAACCGTGCTATGAAACGACTTAGCACTGCCATATAGCCGGTTAGTTTTTGGACTTCCTTCTTTGTTGTCGGAGGGTGCATCTGGTTGATGGCTGATATTTTTGCTAGATTTGCTTTAATCCCTCTAGCTGAAACTAGGAAACCAAGAAGCTTTCCAGAAGAAACTCTAAACACACACTTCTCTGGATTTAACTTAAGGTTTTGTCTTCTTAAGTTATTGAAAGTCTCTTGTAGGTCGGAAATATGGTCGCCAGCATTGATGCTTTTATGACCAAGTTATCAACATAGGCTTCTAAATTTCGACCTACTTGCAGATTAAAGGTTTGTTGCGTTAACCTTTGAAAAGTTGCACCAAGATTTTTTTATTCCAAATGGCATCTTAATATAGCAGTAAGTGCCATATGGAGTGATGAAGGAAGTTTTCTCTTCATCATCTTTACTTATGTTAATCTGGTGGTACCCTGAATACGCTCCTAAAAAACTTAACAACTCACACCAGGAAGTAGAGTCTACAAGTTGATCAATGCGTGGAAGGAGAAAGTCTTTCTTCGGACAGACTTTATTAAGATCTGTGAAGCCAATGCACATTTGTCATATCCCATTGTTTTTTCCAACCATTACAGGGTTGGCGAGCCACTTTGGGTGGTCGACTTCACGAATAAATCTAACCTTGAGGAGCTTATCGATCTCCGACTGGATTGCCTCCTTTCGGTCAGGTACGAAGCCCCTTAGCCTCTGCCTAATCGGTTTTTTGTCAGGCTGGAGATCTAGCCTGTGCTCGATCACCTCCCTGGGGACTCCGAGCATGTCGGACGCTTACCAGGCGAATACGTCCTGGTTTGCCCGGAGGAAGGAGACGAGCGACTCTTTCTATTTGAGGTCGAGTCCTGCCCCGATTTGTACCTTTTGGCAGACGTGTTAGCATTTCCTGATCCAGACGGTGTGTTGGTGCTTTCAATTGGGGGCACCTTTGCCAAGTGGTACCTCCTTGGTCTGGTCGAAAGGCTTTGGTGCCATCTTTGGCCTCGGTTGCTTGACCTGCATGTTAGGTGGATTAGTTTTCCTGGTCGGAAGCTCATGGACTAGTTGTAAAGATTTCCGATCACATGCATAAGCTAGTTTTCGATCTCCTCAAAATGTGTTGACTCCCTTTGGTCCTGACATTTTTAAACTCTGATAACCGTAATGCGTAGCTATCAGGAATTTTGCTAAAGCCGGACGACCGAGGATGCCATTGTATGCGGTTTCGAAATCCACCACATCAAATGGAACCTTTTCTGTTCGAAAGTTGTCGGGTCTTCCGAACGTAACCAGTAGGGGCAGCTGTCCTATCGGTTTGGCGGTAGAACCAAGGACTATGCCGTAGAAGGCATATTTCACAGGTTTTACCTTTGACATGGGAATTTGCATTTCTTCCAATGCTCTCGTAAATAAAATGTTTAAAGAGCTACCTCCATCTATTAAGACTCGATTAACTTTACAATTATTAATAGTATATTCAACTATGATTGGGAACCTACCTAGTCGAGTTGACAGGATAGGACAGTCCTCTTTGCCTGTAGGAGATTATAGTTTCCGACCACCTAGATGGCTTGACGGTGATCGGGGACTCGGCCAGGTTAACCTCCCGCTCCATGACATTCAGATGTCGTCTTGACTCATACGAGGAGGATCCACTGAAGATCATGTTAACTATGTGTTGAGGCTCCTGGTACTCCATCTCTTCGTCACCATCTTTATCCTTTTTGGAGCTCGGTTCTCCGAGTACTATTGTGGATGGGAAGGGACCCTTACCCGAGTAGTAATCCTTTAGTTTCTTTTGCTAGGCTCGGCAGGTGTGCAAATCATGCCCTACTGCCTGGTAAAGCAGACACCACTTCTTATTTTTCTTGTAGTCGTCGGTCGGAGCTTTTGCCTTATTCTGACTGGGAAAGTCTTTCTTACCTTTGGTAAATTTTTCTGGAATCGCAAGGACTTCTTTGTTGTCGGGCTTGCGGTTCTTCTTACTCTTAAGAGACTCCGTGCTTTTCTTCTCTTGCTTCTCCAGGCCTGGTTGGGGATTTTTATCCTTTCGATCAATAGCTTCACACCATTCAATCGCTTCATTAGCGGCTGCATACTTGACTACCATGTCGAAAAGTTCAACGATCATTCATGGAGGATTGATTGCAATATCCTTCGTAAACCGGTGATTCCTCAGCCCTGCTTTAAAAGCCTAGATGACAGAAGATCCTGCGATCTCTGGGATAGAGTTTCGAATCTGACTGAATCTCTTGATATATTGTCGAAGAGTTTCATTGGTTTTCTGCTTCATTTGATGAAGATCATCGTCCTTCTCGGAACAGTTGTACATCCCTTGAAAGTTGACGATTAGAGTATCGCAGAGTTGCTCCCAAGTGTAGATAGATCCGACCTGTAGGTTGTGCAATCACGATCGGGCAAACCTTTCAAGGACCGTGGGTGTCGGGACCCAAAAAAATGCAATTCTGGACCCTCTGTGTATACTACACTAGTCCAGGATCATGCTAGTGCACACAGTATCAACATAGATGAATACCGATCCACACAAGACAAAATAATAGAATAAATGAGTAATTTGAGTAACAAATAACTGTTGTGTTCTTATGGTCGCGTTTACATTTATTAAGCCTCGCATGGCTGGCAATAATTAAATAAGCAATAGCTGAACAAATAAACTTCAGCGGAAACCCATCGATTCACCACAATCAACCGACTGGGATCAAGACCTAGCGATTAGCACCTTCGTAGAACTCCTCCTCAAAAGCGAGCGAAGACACCTCCTCTTCTGTTAATTGACACAGAGCCTAAACAAATTATTCACACAACCATATGACTTAGATCACACAGCTCCTTTCCCAAGTATTTTATGAAAATCTACCCCTCGTGTGAAATCCCCGAGCATGTCCATGACCGCAGACGTGGCTATTTGAATAGATTGATTAACACCATATAGAGGTTGTACACTTTACCCACACGATATAATTAGTGTAGCTAGCACTAATCATAACAAAACGTTTCAGAAACTTCATCTCAAATATTGATACTCCCGATGTATTTTACTGACGACACTAACACCCACACAGAAAATTAGCCCATCGCACACCGTTAGATAGGGAAGCGGTGAATCGTCCCGCGATGTAAATCGCCACGGAGACAGAAACACACCTCCACCCTTGCACGGAGCCTAACCTACTACCTGAGTAGTCAATGTCGAGACTCCATAACTTACTAAGTTAGGTTCGTCCCATACCAGGCATGTGGTCGTGCAGTTGTGGCTTAGTTCAATGGCACACAAAGTTAAGTCCTTAATTAACCAAGGCAAGACTTCCAATTTCTAAGTAAACAATCATTATTTTTAATTCCCAAGCACTGAGCTCCACCATGTCACAAAGTTTCCACCACTTGTCTCAGCCTAAATCTCTTCCCACCCTGTTGGTTAAATGCAACACATGCCATCAATAAGTAATAGCACACAGTGTACACAGTTTTATCACAAAGTTCTATAGTCACTTAGTCAAATTCATATTTGCAACTCACATGAAATGATTGCTCGTTGCATGGTTAAGCAATCTACTCGTATCTAACCAACCCATATTGGTGCTATGATAATACCAACTAAATAATAAACCAATCTAGGGTGACAAAAAATTATGACATAACAATAGACAAGGTGGATATAAACAAATAGTATTAATAACTAAATCCAAAAGCATTTAAATAAATACTTAAAGTAAATGCAATAATTTGAATCAAAGTAATTTTGAAAAACTGGGTTCAACATGATCAAAGGTACAACTTTCCTTGGAATAGATACTGGTATTGGTCTTGGTCTTGGTGAACTCCTTCTTCAAAATTGCCTGAATAATCAACGTCTACTCGCAAACGAAGCAAATAAACAAAATAAATAAATAACAGAGATAAAACAAACTCCAAAAATTAAATAAAAATGTAAAATAGAGCTCAAATTTATATGAATTTATAAATTTGAATGGGCTCAATCGGAGTTCAGATGAGGAAGATATAGCTTTTGGAAGATCTAAATCTGAAGAAAAAGGCAAAATTGGAATTCCTGGAATTTCCCAAAACATTTTCCCACCGGAAAATCCAGAATATGACGCAAGCATGACCTCAGCACTGATTTTTGGATTTGAATTAAATCAGGGAAAAAAGGCCACAGAAGGTGACAGGTGGGCCCTCGGTCCATGGACCAGGTCCACACAAACTGATCCAATGGTCTACGGGTGTATATGCCTATGGAATAGTAGATCTGACAATGGGCCCCACTGTCATAGGAACGACTCATGAAGGATTTGGTTCATAGGAAATTGCATCTAGGTGCAGGCTTGGGTAGCGCGTACTGCGCTGCGTGGCGATTGATTGTGGCGCCTCGCCGCGCGACACACATACGCACGAAATGAGGTGGCGGGTTACGTGGGCGTCCATGTCGACAAACGACGGTAAGGGCTCGGGTCCCGATGTTCGTCGGTGACTGACGGCTCCTCGAGGGCAGTGAGTGGTACCAGCAGGTAGAGGATGTTATTGTGAACACATTAAGGTGCTCACTGGTGGTCGGGGACGACAGTGATGGCCGGCAGCGAGCTTTGAACGGAGAAGAGCTTCGGGTTTTGTCAGAAAGTCCTTTCGGCGACGCTACGGCGGCGCGGATGTATTTCTGAGGTAGCTTCTACGACGAGGATGACGATGGTGCAGTCAATGTCGATGATGCGTCCATGGTGTAGTGGAATCCGCAAAACAAGAAGCTTCAATCGAAACCCTAAACTTCGAATTGTGGCGGTGCTAGGGTTCTAGAGATGAGGGTGTTGGGTCACAGGAAGACTACGATAGCACAAAACAAAAATTCTACCGCACAACCAAGGAACCTCTGCTAGTAATAGATCACAAGATTACCACTAGACGAGACGACTCGTAGCGGAAGTAGAGTCAATGTAGCAAGTTGATGCAATAGTTGTCGTACTCGCCGCGTGTCTTCTCCTCCTGCTCCTATGATTGTCACGAATTGAGGATCGTTCTAGTGCTGATGCTTCACAATAACACCTCCAAGGTATCCACACATACGGGGTAGGGACACCACACGCTGGAGTGCTAGCGCCTGCGGCGTGGTTGAGGAAGGCGTGGCTATTAGGGTTTCGGGAGTTCTTCCAAAAGATGATCATCCCACCCCATACCACCGCCCCTCTATATATAGGCATCCATGATGGGTCTCGAACTTGAAGCCCATTAGGAACTCATAGCCTACAAGAATTCAGATCACTATCCAAATCAAATTCTAACCCTTTAAGTGTGCGACCCTACAAGTTCATGCGTAATCGGTTGTGACTCGGAAACTCTTTTCCGACCACGAGTCGTTAGCGGTACCTAGCAGGATATAATGATTCCTGAACACACATAGAATATATCAGATGAATCTTAATGCAATATGATCTACGACCAGGTCCTTATCACTTACGACCAGCTCGTATCTAGTCACGACCAGTCCGTAACTCCTTACAACCAGGTTTTGACCAATTAGTGATCATGTTCGATGAGCCTACGGTCAGCTTGTATCTCCATACGATTAGTTCGTATCTGATCGAACGCTACAACCTACTCGTGCATTCTCCCTTTGCCTCATGATATCTAGTTGAACTCCAGGTGAGATATTATATCATCTACGGACTATTTAATACTTTCTTGATCAAGTGTCAAATAACTTCATGTGGTCGACACTTCGACCACTAGTAGCATGACCATGCACTTTCTTTATCCAACCACAATGAGGGGCACAGAGACATCTCTCCTGTTATGTTAGGAGGGGCAAATCCCGTATCTAACCAGTCACATTCCTCCGTATGTTTCATAGCATACCTGAAAACTACCTTTATAACTACCCAGTTACGAGTAGCGTTTGGCAACCCCTAAGAGTGCTATTACACATGTAGGAAACCATGCTGATCTCAGGTCTAAGGATTATACATCATCATTTCTTGAGACCAACTGATGATACATGAAATCAAAACAATCTCAACAGTGTCTCAAGGTTGGTCAAACCAACACCATGTTCGTTTGATATCTCCATATCTATGACCTGTGAAACATAGTCATCAACCAATACATATGCTAGTCTATTCATATGTGTTCTCATATGTTTCCGACTAGGGAACGTTTAAGAATAATTATCGCAGAAATATAGAGTTTCACAATCAAGTCACATACTTGATAATAAATATTAACAATATTATTCTAGGAACAAGATAACATATTATCAATGTTATGAACATAATGAAATATAATCATCTCTATGATTGCCTCTAGGGCATATTTCCAACAGTCTCCCACTTGCACTAGAGTCAATCATTTAAGTATCTAATACCGATAGCTCTTGTGTGCACCTCATGCTTTGGCTGTGTGAGAGGCTTTATCAACAGATCAGCAACATTTAAATCCGTATTAACTCTACATATCTTAACATCTCATGTATAGACCAATTCGCGAATAAGATGATAACGTCTGAGTATATGCTTGGACTTCTGATGGGATCTAGGCTTCTTAGCTTGCGCAATGGCTCCATTATTGTCACAATAGAGATCCATTGGGCTCGAGGTACTCGGAACCACACCTAACTCAGTAATGAAGTTCCTTATCCAAACACCTTCTTTTGTAGCTTCAGAAGCCACAATGTACTCGACCTTCGTCGTAGAATCAGCAACCATCTCTTGCTTGGAACTTTTCCAGCTCACTGCTCCTCCGTTCAAAATGAATACAAAACCAAATTGTGAAAGATAATCATCTTTAACGGTTTGGAAGCTTGCATCAGTGTAACCATTTACAATGAGCTCTTCATCACCGCCATAAACTAGGAACGCATCTTTAGTCCTTCTTAAGTACTTAAGAAGGTTTTTCACATCTGTCTAGTGACCATCACCAGGATCAGCTTGGTATCTACTTATAACACTTAGAGCGTATGATACATCTGGTCGAGTACATATCATGGCATACATGATAGATCCAATAGCTAAAGCATATAGAATACCATTCATACGATCTCGCTCATTAGTTGTCGAAGGACACTGACTCTTGCTAAGACTTATGCCACGTGGCATAGGCAAGAACCCTTTCTTGGCATCCTGCATGTTGAACTGAATCAACACCTTGTTAATATAAGTACTTTGGCTTATTCCAATTAGCCTTCTTGATCTATCCCTATAGATCTTTGTCCCTAAGATATATGCTGCCTCTCCTAGGTCTTTCATAGAAAAACTATTTTTCAATGATGCCTCAACGGATTTCAGCATAGGAATGTCATTCCCAATCAATAATATGTCATCTACATATAAGATTAGAATTACAAGTGTGCTCCCACTAACCTTTATGTAAACACAAGGTTCTTCTTTGTTCTTGATGAAACCAAACCTTTTGATCTCCTCATCAAAACGTATATTCTAACTCCGAGATGCTTGCTTCAACCCATAAATGGACTTTTGAAGTTTGCACACTTTACTATCATTCTTTGGATCGACAAAACCTTCAGGCTGTGTCATGTACACATCCTCATTTAGATTTCCATTAAGGAAAGCTGTTTTGACATCCATTTGCCATATCTCATAGTCGAAATATGCAGCTATAGCTAGAATGATCCGTACATATTTAAGCATCGTTACTGGTGAGAAAGTCTCATCGTAGTCAACCCCTTGAACTTGTTGAAACCCTTTTGCGGCTAGTCGAGCTTTATGAATGTGAACATTTCTATCCATATCAATCTTTTTTCTTATAAATCCATTTGCATTCAATGGTTTTAACACCATCAAGTGGATCGACTAGGTTCTAAACCTGATTGTCGCTCATGGAGTCTATCTCGGATTTCATAGCTCCAAACCATTTCTCAGAGTCTGGGTCCATTATCGCTTCCTCATAAGTCTTAGGCTCATCATTATTCAATAATAATACGTTATGCCCATACCTTATAAGTAATTGACGTGGCCTTTTAGATCTACGTGGGGCTGATGTCTCATCTATAGGTTCAACAAAATTTTGTTCATCTTGTAGAGGTTCAGTAGGAGTTGAAACACTTTCAGACGTTTCCCGAATTTCTTCGAGTTGCACCTTTCTCCTACCGACTCCTTCTGAAAGAAACTCTTTCTCCAAAAATACACCATTTGAGGTAACAAAAACTTTGCCCTCTTCTCGGTTGTAGAAGTAATATCCTTTGGTTTCCCTACGATATCCTATAAAGAAGCATTTATCTGACTTGGGTGTGAGTCTATCAGACGTCAAACGTTTAACATAGACATCACATCCCCAAATCCTTAGAAAAGATAAACTAGGACTCTTCTCAGTCCATATCTCATATGGTGTCTTATCTACTGATTTAGATGGTACCCTATTTAAAGTGAAAGCAGCTGTTTCTAGAGCGTAACCCCAAAAATATAATGACAGATCCGATTGGCTCATCATCGACCGAACCATGTCCAACAAGGTCCGATTATGCCGCTCAGACACCCCATTCCATTGTGGAGTGCCCGGTGGTGTAAGTTGTGGAACAATTCCACATTGCTTCAAATGATCACGAAATTCATGGCTCAAAAATTCACCTCCACGATCAGATCGTAAAGATTTGATTGTCTTGCTAAGTTGATTCTGTACCTCACTCTAGAACCCTTTGAACTTTTCAAAGGATTGCGACTTATGCCTCATTAAATAGATATATCCATATCTACTAAAGTCATCAGTGAAAGTAATGAAGTACTGAAAACCACCTCTAGCTATCGTGCTCATGGGTCCACACACATCAGTATGTATGAGCGCCAGCAAGTCAGACGCCCTCTCAGTCCGACTAGAGAAAGGTGCCTTGGTCATCTTTCCAAGTAGACAAGATTCGCATATTTCAAATGATTCCAAATCAAATGAGTTTAGAATTCCATCATCATGGAGCTTCTTCATGCGTTTCTCACTTATGTGACCCAAACGACAATGCCAAATGAAAGTGGAATTCATATCATTTGGCCAAAGCCTCTTTGTATTAATATTATAGACGGGTGCATCATCAAGATTTAAAATAAACAACCCATTCAAAACAGGAGCATAGCCATAAAACATTTCATTCAAAAATATAGAACAACCATTGTTCTGAATAATGAATTTATAACCCTTTGCCATCAAACATGAGATAGAGATAATGTTTCTACTCATGGCTGGAACGTAATAATAATTATTTAATTCCATAATAAATCCTGATGGCAAAAGTAATGGCAAAGTCCCGACGGCTAATGCAGCAACCCTTGCTTTATTCCCGATGCGAAGATCCATCTCGCCTCTTGCATCTCTCCTACTCCTTGTTAGAGTCTACATCGAATTGCAAATATGAGCAATTGATCTGGTATCAAATACCCAAGAGTTAATAGAAGAATCAGCAAGAAAAATATCTACAACATTAATACATGAAGTGGAAGGTTTAGCTCCACCATTCTTTTTCAGATCAACCAGGTATTTCTTGCAAATCCTCTTCCAATGGCCTGCTCCTTGCAGTAAAAGCATTCATTCTCTTGAGTCAGGTCAGACTTAGTCTTGGGCTTAGGCTTGTTAGTTTGGATCCCATCCGAAACTTTAGCCTTGCCCTTACCTTTGACCCAAGTCTTAGCCTTCTTGAAGCTTGTATTCTTTTGCACAATCATCACATGACTGTTGCTTTTCTTAATGCTATCCTTTGCAGTCTTGAGCATCATATGCAGCTCAGTGAGATTCTTGTCTAAGTCATTCATATGGAAGTTCAGAATGAACTGCCCATGGCTAGCAGGAAGCGAAGCAAGAATCAAATCAGTAGCCAACTCTTGACTAAGTGAAAAACCAAGTTTTTCCAAGCTCTGTGTGTAAGCAACCATCTTGATCACATGTGGGCTCACCGGACTACCATCAGCTAGCTTACTCCCAAACAATTTCTTTGAGATCTCATATCTCTCAGTTCTTGCTTGTGTCTCAAACATGCCTTTGAGTGCCATGATCATATCGTAGGCCTCTATGTTCTCAAACTGCTTCTAAAGGTCTGAGTTCATGGCAGCAAGCATGAGATAGCTAACATCAAGAGATTCATCACATGTCTTTTTATAGGCGGTTTTAAGAGTAGCAGCAGTATTTTCAGCAAGCACATCTGGAATTGGTTCCTCTAGAACATGTTCCTTTTTATCTTGCCTAAGAACAATTCTTAGGTTGCGGGACCAATCCGTAAAATTTGTTTCATTTAGCTTTTCCTTATCAAGTATCGAATGTAAAGCAAAACTAGAGGTAGGTACAGCAGTTGGTGCCATGATCTACAACATAAAATATGCAAAACTAAGACATATGTTCAAGAAAAGTAACATATATTAAACAGTTTAATAAGGATACTCCCACTAAATACCATATCCCTCTTATGACATTTAGTGATTCAAGACCCACAATCAGTTAATCTAATAGTGAGCTTTGACATCACTGCTAGAAGATTAGTGAATTTGATAAGCAACCCTTTGCTAATCATATCTCTATATGACTCTTGTTGTTGGGCAGCATCTATATGCTCCGACACCCAAACCTATGCCCCAAGGTCTATAACCGTTATGATGACCTTGCCAAGTTAAGCCAATGCTATGCGTGTAAGTGTCCGACACAAACACATCTAGTCAAGGAATATTAATGGTACTCTGCTTTAGCAAGACCTACCATTAAAATACATGACTTTGGATGGTGCAGCAAATTAGGAGGACATCAATTTAACTTAATATTATGTGAGGGAATTTTACTTCTACCATGTTAAAAGCATTTAAAGCAATTAAATAACATGTATAGAAATAAATGAACGGGAATATAAAGGCATTCACAGAAAATTAAATTACATTATGATATAGTATGACCCTTCCACATGATGATCTCCATCGCCGTGCTTCCTGTTCGCCATGTCTACAAGTGGCCAATTCCTCCAAGTACTCCCACTAAGCCATTACTCCTAATAGCACTAGTAATAAATTACAAGGAGTGAAGAAGCATCACAAGTCATCACGCAGGCTGTTATACAAATATAGACAGCCTTGGGCTGCAATAAGCATGACATGTAGGTCATGAACATTACACACATACATGCATCTCATACATCATGGGTCATATTATTCACAAAATCTTGCAAAAACAAGTTAGGCATAGAATCGCATTCTATCTAACGGATGGTGTGAACTAGCAATACCAAAATCCAAGTTAAGATCCTAGTCCATGGGGTTGGCAACCCGCACTAGAAGGGCGGTAGCCCTATCCAAATACCAAGATCCTTTTCGACGATTCCGCTCGCTGGTGAGCGGAGCGGGGTCATATGGGTAGGAGCCCCTGTTACAAAATTTTTCAGGACTACATAGATCTAATCTACTATTCCGTCCATGTAAATCGCATTGGATTAATCACATTAACCCTTTACGATCGCAACTCTGATTCGATCAACCAGATTGATCTTCGTGTGCTCCATGGATTTATGATCACTGTCTGCCCCGATGGCGGAAACCGACTAGTAGAGGCAAGTCGTGATACAACCATAAACGTACGATCACAGAATAATGATCGTGAACCCATCTTGTGACCACCACGCATGGACGATCATATCGACCATCGCCAAAAACAATCTATGACCAACATAAACAGAGATAGATCACATCTACAACTCCTACATATCACAATATGCATCTAAACTGAATCTAAAACTAGACGGGATGGCTCTGACACCACTGTTGGGTCACGGGAAGGCTACGATAGCACAAAATAAAAATTCTACCGTGCAACCAAAAAACCTCCGTTAGTAATAGATCACGAGATTAGCACTAGACGTGCCGACTCGTAGCGGAAGTAGAGTCGATGTAGCGAGTTGATGCAGTAGTGGTCGTACTCGCCGCGCGTCTTCTCCTCTTGCTCCTGTGATTGTCACGAGTTGTGGATCGTCCTAGTGCTGATGCTTCGCAACGACAACTCCAAGGTATCCACACATACAGGGCAGGGACACCACGCGCTGGAGTGCTAGCGCCTGTGGCGTGGTTGAGGAAGGCGTGGCTATTAGGGTTTCGGGAGTTCTTCCAAAAGATGATCATCCCACCCTATGCCACCGCCCCTCTATATATAGGCATCCATGATGGGTATCGAACTTGAGGCCCATTAGGAACTCGTGGCCTACAAGAATTCGGATCACTATCCAAGTCAAATTCTAGCCCTTTAAGTGTGAGACCCTACAGGTTCATGCGTAATCAGTTGTGACTTGGAAACTCTTGTCCGACCATGAGTCCTTAGCGGTACCTAGCAGGACATAACGATTCTCGTACACACATAGAATATATCGGATGAACCTTAATGCAATATGATCTACGACCAGATCCTTATCACTTAGGACTAGCTTGTATCTAGTCACGACCAGTCCGTAACTCCTTACGACCAGGTTTCGACCATTTAATGATCATGTTCGACCAGCCTACGACCAGCTCGTATCTCCACATGACTAGTTCGTATCTGATCGAACTGAACGACCTACTCGTGTATTCTCCCTTTGCCTCACGATATCTGGTTGAACTCTAGATGAGATATTATGTCATTCATGGATTGTTCAATACTTTCTCGATCAAGTATCGAATAACTTCATGTGGTTGACACTTCGATCACTAGTGGCATAGCCATGCACTTTCTTTATCCGACCACAACGAGGGGCCCAAAGACATCTCTCCTGTTATGTTAGGAGGGGCAAATCTCATATCCGACCAGTCACATTTCTCCGCATGTTTCATAGCATACCTGAAAACTACCTTTATAACTACCTAGTTACGAGTAGCGTTTGGCAACCCCTAAGAGTACTATTATACATGTAGGAAACCACACTGATCTCAGGTCTAAGGATTATACATCATCATTGCTTGAGACCAACTGATGACACATGAAATCATAACAATCTCAATAGTGTCTCAAGGTGGGTCAAATCAACACTATGTTCTCTAACATGTGTCCATATTATTGGTTTGATATCTCCATATCTATGACCTGTGAAACATAGTCATCAACCAATACATATGTTAGTCTATTCATATGTGTTCTCATATGTTTCCGACTAGGGAACGTTTAAGAATTATCGCAGAAATATAGAGTTTCACAATCAAGTCACATACTTGATAATAAATATTAACAATATTAATCTTGGAACAAGATAACATATTATCAATGTTACGAACATAACGAAATATAATCATCTCTATGATTGCCTCTAGAGCATATTTCCAACAGAGGGGACTTGGGGTTTCGGGATGAGGGGACGAGGGCAAACCTTGGGGGGCCTTTTATAGGGTACGGGCGAGGCTAAGGAGGCGTATTGGTGGCGGAGTTCTTCTCGGAACCGAAAAGGGGATAAGGAAATTTAATGGAGTTGAGATACGATTTGAAGAAGATAAGCATCCAAATCTGATGTGGAGAGATTTGGAATTTAAATGGCGAGATCGGAGTGGTATTTGTGGGCCGTTTATGCCTTTGTCGGACGGAGCTCGAAGGAGCGCTAATGGCGAGCGAAACCCTCGGCACGAGGAGGAAGACGACGTGAGGTAAGGGACGACTTGATGCGTGGGCCCCACGCGTCAGCGAGAGCAAACAGACGTGCATGATCGGACCAGAGCGAAAGGCCACACGGGCTGGCCGAACGGAAGAGGAAATAGGCCGGGGCAAAAGGAGATTCAGCCCATTGGAGTTTTTGAGATTTATAATAGGTTTTCCTTTTTAGAAAATACTAGAAAATACAAATAGCCATAAAAAATAGCAAACACGCTCAGAAAAATTCTAGAAATTATATCCAAGCACATATAACCCAAATAAAATAGTTTTGACAATTGTTAATGTTGACATTGATCATATTAAATTGTTTTTGATATTTAAAGTCCATATTAAGCTTTGAATTAAATTCAAATAAAACTCATGGGAGAATTTTCCAACTACTAACTAAACAAAAGATTTTTAAAGCTCGGAAAATTGGAATGTTATAGTGGGCAAGTAATTTGCCATTACGTTGTCATTACCACCAGCAGCTTTGATGGTGGTAGTATATATTTGAAGAAATTCTAATGGGTTTCGAGTCTCATTGAACTTCTCTATGTTGGCTGGTCGGAACCTGTCTGGCCAACAAACAACTTGGAGCCCTACCGAGAATGCTCGACAGCCCGTAATGGAATTGTGGTACCTTCTCTGAAAAAGGAGCCGGATTATAGTCGGTTGGGGATCAGTTCCTCAGATTGGCATACCTAGGATCCGATGTCCTAATCCGGTCGTGGACGTTATGATAACGACTTTGACCACCTGCTTGATTCAAATGATGCCTGAGATCGCCTGAATCAAGTGGTCGTTTCTCTTGACGATGAGGAGGGGTGATTGCTGTGAAGAGCTGTCTTCCCTTGTGATTCCCTGGTCGGAACCTATAAGGGGGTCTTGGTGTCGATCGGTTCTCCGTTCAACCATGTTGTCCCCTACTAAGAGAGGAGTGCTGGAACAAAGTCATCATGTGACTTTGCGAGTTTCTTTGCTCCTGGTATATTTTTGTACACTGCATGGTTTGTTGGAGGATCTCCGACACCTGGCCTGCAAGCTGAGCATAACCTGGAGTTCCTGCTAAAGTAGGATATGGATAATTCAGAATATCCCAGACTCGTTGCAGGTTTTGTATTATTACCGAAGGTCATGGAAGATTCTCGCTTGCAGTGGGCATTCGATGAGTTGAGTTTTCCCTCGACCTTCCAGTTGGCCATGTTTGACCCCTTACTCGCAGCGGGGTAGGGACAGGTGAATTAACTGATACACGTTCATCAGCTTGTTGCCTCCGGTAGCTAGTGCTTGAGCGTCCGTACCATTTCCACCAGCAAGTGGTGGTGAGTTAACCCGTGGAGGATCATGCATGGCATCTGGATTGGTATCTCTGATTGCGTTAACTTTGTGGCGCCAACAGTGATCTTCCAATAAGCTCTCACCGTAGCTAAGAGAGAGCCTTCCAAAGTTTCGGCAAGGAGCCTCCACGACGGAGAGCGGTTGGAGATTACCACCTCTGGTGAGCTTTGTGGTGGACTCAGCTTGATCTGGCAGATTGCCGATTGTATACTGAGTTTCACCATACCCACTTGGCCGACAATCGGTGATAACTCATTGATACCTTTATCAGACGTCGGTTGGCCCCTGAAATATGTAGGAGCCATTGGCGAATACTAGTCATCCATGACAATATCGAGAGTACTCGAACTCTCTGATTGCAACGTTGGGCTGCCATTGCCGTTCTTGCCAGTCGAATGGACTGGGCTTGTTGAGGTGTTCGAACGTTCCGAACTGATCGGAACGAGCGGTTCCTCTGGGAGTGCCATTGATGGTGTCGATGAATCCTCATCCATCCGGTCGATCTCGCTAATCTCAGCGAATGGCGAGCCGGCGGATGAGGATGAGGACGATATCCCGTTTTCTTCCATGGGACGGATGCATACGTCCATGTTGAGGTTGGAGTAATCCCCCAAGTCAAACTAGTTTTCCTCATCTCAAGTCTCTTCCATGTTCGCATGAGCGAAAATAGGGCGAAGGAAGTGTATAAGGAATGCTTGAGCGAAGTAATCTTTAAGAACTCACCGCCTTCCTCCCCATGGACGGTTCCAGCTGTCGACGATCGAGACGCCGATCTTACGAAATAAACAGAGAAAAATGGCAAAGAGTTCTTGGGAGAGAATGGGGCTGCTCTTTATTGTTTTGAACTGGATTCTTTACAGGGGGTGCCTTCGACAAGACAGTGGATTAATCCTAATTACATTGAGTGTAAGGCTTGCTATGCTATTGGATCAAGCTTAAAACATGAATCTAATGTCGATTGCTGTGTTTCAATCTGATGTCCTTGTTCCTTTGTGCCCCATCTTTAAATAACCATCGAAGATGTGACAGTTACTCCTAGAGAAGACGCTTGTTGGAAGTGACGCGTCTGGTCGGAGGGTCGATTCTGATTAGTAAAGCGATGGCGATCATCGATTGATGTCGTAAGGCGATCCAACCGTATGGTGGTTGTTGTCAATGTCTTAGAACCATGAAACGTCGCGTGGTATGGAGCAAATATGACATGCGTTCCATTCATCACACGGTAAGGAATGTACTTGAAGTTAGATCTAGATGCCAGTTCATTACTTCTACGAGCAGTCATCTGGTCGAGAACTGGGCACAAGACCTCATCCGACCAGGGTTCCCATTATGTAACCTCTAGAATCCTTACGACCACAGAAGTCATTAGCCTTAGGGGTTACGACCATGAAGACATATGGTCTTTTATTATGTATTAAAGTAATACATAGAGATTCTAATCCTTGTCAGTGTCGGTAATGACAGGAGGGAATCGGGCGCAACATGCAGGTTGGTGAAAGACGTGTGACGCGAGTGATTGGATGTTGGTGTGGTGCTCTACATCCGCTGTGAGGATGAGAGAGCAGAGGGGCCTGGCTTGGATGGGCTCCGTCCTTGGGACGGACGGATGTGGCTCATCTGCTGCTGGGACGGACGGTCGAGCTGCCACGCGGCAGGGAGGCAGGGAGGGACTGACAGTTTTTTGTTTCTCCGGAGAACCGGACCGGTTCTTTGGATCGGCAGTAGGGACAGATGGAGGACGGGCTGCCACGTGGCGCAACCGCACGCGAGACAGACGGACGGACACGCGACGTGGTGGTAATCCGGCGACTGCTACGGGTGGGAGGGACGGACGAGCCTATCCATCCGTGGGTGGGACGGACGAGGCTTGTGTGGCGGCATCCCGGCCGTCCGTCCCTCCCCTGGACGGTCTTGGGTGCCAAAATTGCAAATTGCACCAAGACTGCCAATTCCGCAAATCCTTGTCCCAACAGTGCCAATTCGGCAAAAAAAAAATCCATCAGTAAGAAGCAAAATTTTCCAAAACAAAAGTACATGGAGCCCTGCCAATCAATTACGTTGTACACCTCCTTAGGTCCTTCAAGAAATTTTTCAACACTTGATTTTCTACAGGAGCAACGACTTCTAAATGTTTCTCCCTTGATTTGTCATGTGACCGATATTGCATCTTACTTTTTGTGATTGAACAGCTAGCCCTAATTATCGGGGAAAAAATCTATTTGAATTAAGTGAATTAAAAAAAAAGCTTGATGATTGTTACTGCTAAACAACAAGTGGCCTCATTGAGTGTGCCATCGATCTACTCCAACCTTTTCCCTGTGGTTAAATCATACACATACCGTTTTCCTTTTAATTGTGTACATCATCGGTATTACTCATTGATATGTTTGTGTCTCTTCAGATAAACTGAGAGCAGAACTACCTTCAGTTGAGAAGATCAGAAACCGCTGCATGGAACAGATTGAAAAGCTGCGACCAGATCACATCAGGAGATTAAATCCAACGCCCTACAATGTTTGTTCTCGTCCATCCCTCTTCCCCTATTTGTCTTCCCTCATCTCATCATGTCATAAAAACAACCACTGGCCTCAAACAGGTTACTGAGATGGGGAAGCTATACAATTTCATCCATTCGATATGGCTTGATGAGGTTCCAGTTGGTGAATTACAGTGATTATATATGCATTGAGCGGTCATTCTTGGAAGCAATAGCATTACATGGGGATTATACATGGCTTTGTGCATTTAATTCATCCAGTTCCAGTCCCCATCAACATTATTTATCAGCAATACAGATCATTTGTTTGTAGGTTGATCAGTCGTCAGATTATACATGTTATGTACCTAGTACTCCGTAACAAGGGATAAACACCGTAGAAGAGAGACCGGTGACGATGGTTTGACGGCAGCACTGCACTTAGAGGAGAGGTGCATGGGCGGCTGGGAGGAGGGAAGACTTGAGACACTTTGGTACTAATTCATGTTTCTTGCTTAATCCAAATAGATGACAATGCTTAGCTTTATATAGCCGGCATAAGCAGATTGAAAACAAATAACTAATTCCATCTATAAGAGATTGGAATTTAATTAAATCATAATTTCTTATTCTTAAAGGGATTGATATCTAATCAAATCATAGCTAACATTATCTCTTAACTAATCTGGTCACTGCCCTTTCATTGTGCGGCAATGCAGCTGGCACATGTGCATGACAATACACCAATTCTTGGAATACTATACATATGGAAAATCATTATTTGGAACTTTCTTTCTAAGGTACTTATTTGGAGCTTGAGTTGGTGAGAACTGAGAATAACCTTCAATTCCTTTTTTTTAACTAGCCACCTTCAGTTTGCTGAGCTGATGTTTATTGGGAGTGTAATAATGTCCTAATATATGCTCGCTGAAAGATGCTCTATATTCCCTGACCATGACAAAATGGTGGCCGGCAAGAGCTATTGCGAAATTATTCCAATGGCAGAAAAACGCTGTCTTTTTCTATCAGGGTGATGCAACTCATTTCCTTCTTTAAGCAGGTTTCATCAACAATTTTTCCCCACGTTCATCAAGGAAAAATGCACATCTCTTAGGCCATAAATGTAAAACTTAACCCGAGTTAACCTAAGTTCAACATAAAGTTGTTACACTGTTCATTTCGAGGCCGAAACTTTGAAGAGAATACAACGTTGTTGCACTGTGTGTCGGCTCTAGATCTTTTCTGATCCATTATTTTCTTAGACAAGTACCAAATAGGAGATGAAGCCAAACAATGGAGTCATCAGTGTAAGCAGAAGATGTGAGCAATTAATTAGCTTCTTTCCCACCTACCATTACATGGACAAAACACACTGAGGAGATAAGTCACATATACATATTCTAGTGGTTGCCAACCAGATTGCCACTAAGCTGATGATATACAATGATTTCCACACTGCCAGCTGATGGGGCATTTGCAGAGAGAGAGAGAGAGAAGCTCCAAATGAAGGTGAGATGAGAGGAATTTCTGGATTTCTGCCAATAGGCTTGGCCAAGAAGCTCTTGTTACTGAAAATGCCCATCTTGTTGGAACCTGACTGAAAAAAATATGACCTGGATGGTTCCATAATTCATTTTTGAAAGTACTTGCAATAAAATGCGGATCTATACAGTTTGAAGAGATGAATATTGAGCTCAACGATTAAGACCGACTATTTCTTGTGAGCCATCAAGGTCTGGGCATCTTTGAGTGCGGAAAAAAAGGAAGGGACTTTCTTAAGAGAGCTAACTCCTTCAGCATTCTATCTCAACACTAAAACCCTAAAATAAAATGGAAAATGCTATCTAATGGTTTGTCCTCGACGTCGTCGTCGTTTTCATCACCTGACATTTTTTTACTCTTTATTCATGCAATAAAGTGAAAAGCTAGTCAGAAAAAAAAATGAGGCTACATAACCACCAGATCTTTGGTTATTTTTTCACATGATGAAAGGCTTGAGCAAGCTAGGTGGAGCTTAATACATTGATGAGGAAGAAGATGCGGAGAGATGAGACATCGCCGTTCCAACCACCATAAACATCTCGGTCTGCAACAGAAAATCCACCTTAATTATTCGGTGGGCATGTTCTACCACTCTTCTTACCACGTGGAATGGTAGTTACCCGCAATACAATACTCTAGCTTCCAAAGCAGCTATAGGGCATTGTACTGCTTCTGCATTAGCTTAAACTACTCACTAATAACCAAAAAATTATGTACCAATCATCAATATACAATCACTAGTACTAGGCACATTGGTTCTTTGAGATAAAAATTTCACTTTTTTGAAGCTTCAAGAAAGCGCTAGGTACTAGTTGGGCGATATCCAGCGCCTAGCCCGCCTAGGTGTCCGACTTAGCTACGGTGCAAAGAGGGGGAGCGGGAGCAAAGACGAGTGCAGAGAGGGGAGCTGGAGCAAAGGCAAGGGAGGCGCGGGAGGAGGGGGTCAGTCGAGGAGGCGAGAGAGAACAGTGTATGTCGATTCGGCGGCGCGGGATGGTCAGAACCTAGCGGCGAGCTTGATTTGGCGGCGCGGGATGCCCGGAACCCAACTCGCCTAGCGCCATCTTAGACCAGCTTTGACCGTTTAGCCGGTCCTAGGTAAACTTCGGAAAAGTTGAGGTGGCAGGGCCCCGCCCACCGTCTAGGCGGCGCCTAAAGCCGCTTTCTAAACCCTGAATTTTTTTCTTCACAATTGTAGAATTGTACAAATCTGTACGTGCAGTAGGCATGCAAATAAAGAAGAAGAAGTACGGTGATCAGTGAGTGATTGGCGATTTCCTGAAGAAACCAATCCATCAATGGTGCCTGCTGAAAGATCAGGAATGAATGCTGATCAAACAGCAGAAAAAATTAATCCACATGCTACATCTATTATTAATAAAGAAGTCCCTGATGTACTATATATATATATGCTTGCAACAACTGATATGATTCCAGTTTCAGTAATGGAATCAAAGTATGTCCTGGATCTGCAAACTGCATTAATTTTTTTGGTCCGATATTTTTCTGGATTTACTATCGAGGAGTTGACCTGGATGCGCATTTTGCTCCTCTAATTTGGTCAGTACATGACATTACTTATACATCGATCAGTATGCACAGTAATTTTTTTAAAAGGTTACGTAAAAATCAGCCAAAATTCATCAAAATAAAAAAAGTCGGTAGCCAAAACTATTAGTACTAGTTATCCAAACAGCAAATGCGATCACCACGATCATTTGTATTTTAGTCTGATAGGGCAAGCTTAAACACATAACTGAGAGAGAGAGAGAGAGAGAGAGAGAGCAGTAGTTCAGTGGTGTGGTATAACTGAGAACTTGCAATTATTTAGCAGCGGTGTACGGCCATCGTGAAAATAAATATGGCAAATGCTATTCGTCCTCCATCATCTGGACACGAGATATCCAAATCATTTTGTACTTGACGACCAATCGATATTACAGAAAAGTGATGGTATAGAGATAAAAATGATATTATTAGAAATATTTATTTATCTATCATGCTGAAAGTGGCATATCATTAGTATTATGAGAGGTGTGATGTGTACGGTTGTCGTAGCAAGGCACCAAGGGGTGCCCCGCACCCTAGGGTCGTCAGGGATACCGGTGTACCATCTGTGATACCGTACATATGTAAATATAGTCTGTATCGTGTATTTTAGGCAAATGTACCTAAAATGCCCTCCATCTCTCTCTCGCCTACGGGGGCAAGAAGGTAAATGTCCCTTCTTGCCCCCTATAAGTAAAGCCCTATGGACATGTAACAAGGGGCTCTCCCCTCATTCTACACACATGAGCAATACATTCATATTTACATACACGCTTGTCTTTGGCTTCTCCTATTCGGTCCTTCTCCCATGATACGGGGTACTCTCTATACCCACTGTCTAGTCTTTTAGCTACGACAGCTGACGCCGTCCGTGCGGACCGAACAAAAGGCTACCCAAAAAGAGAGAGGAGCCGAAGGCCCAAATTGCCCTGGGTCCATCTTCAGCTACAAAAGGAAGGAGGAGCCGAAGGCCCAAATGGACCTCGGTCCATCTTCAGTCCCGTTCGGCCTCCCCTTCAACCGAAGCCACCTCAACCAGGCACACCACCACCGATCTTCGGAGTGCCTTTGGGCTGCCGCCGAAGGCCCCAGCTGGCCAGCACCCTGGAGCACCCGCTTCCTTGGGCCCCTTCACCAGCTCCGTCCGTGCCTTCGGGCCCTCGCCGGCCACCACCCTGGAGCACCCGCTTCCTCGGGCTCCTTCGCCAGCTCCATCTGCGCCTTCGGGCCGCCTCCGAAGGCCCCCGCCGGCCACCACCCCGGAGCGCCTTCGGAGCGACCTGCCACCTGCGGAGCTGCGCCTCTGGCTCTCTCGGGCGCTTGCCTGCCTCCGGCACCCTTGCCCGAAGCGGCCACCTACGAAACCACCTCCGGAGCTTCGCCGGTCCGAAAACACAGAGAGCCCCCGCATTCGGTGCAGGCCTCGAAACCCGCTTCAAGACCCTCCTCGGGTCCCCCGGCGACGCCTAATGAGCCCCACACATGGGCTCGCCTTGCTCACTTCGTTCTATTTCCTGCTTCTTTCCCTTGATGACACTTGTATCAGGTTCAGCTTCTTTCAGAGGCTCAGCAAACAACTTGTGCCTTCTCCGCTGTTTGCAGCACTAGCCTGGAGCACGGGAGGCTCCGCGCGGCCCCTTCGTCGCCAACCCTTCGTCGCCGAGCACGGGAGGCTCCAAGCGGCCCCTTCGTCACCGAGCACGGGAGGCTCAAGCGGCCCTTCCCCTCGCGGACCCTTCGTCGCCACCCTCGGACGCCTCGGGTTTCCGCTCGCTCCGCCACCTCGGGCGCCCTCGGGCGCCTCGGGCCGCGCCGCTCGGCCACCTCGGGCGCCCTCGGGACACCTCGAACTGCGCCGCTCCGCCACCTCGGGCACCCTCGCTCGCCGGCCACTTTGGAGCCCCGTTGCGTCTCCAACGCCGACTCCAGAGCCCCTTCAGGTTCTCACAACTACGCTTATTATGCAAGGATTGGGTAGTGTAAATTGCAGAATTTCATGAACCTCCAAATCACTAAGTTTTCGGTTTCTACTTAGAGCCGCGCCCTGGAGCTTGATTTGCGCTTGGCATAGCATTCTCAGTGTTGGACATGTCATTCAACATAGATTTTGATTGTCATAGTGCTCGTGGCTCGTGGTGCTGAGGCCTGTGAAATCGGTTGGTACTAGAAAAGCTTAGCGTAGTAACTGTCAGAACCCACCAATATTGGGTATAGCAGTGTTACTTCGTCGGATGAGATCAATTAGCATAGTGGAGGCTAACAGAGTATCTGTTTGTGTTGTAGCATGTACGAAAGGAGCACATTAAATCTAAATCATTTTCACATCCCGTCTAGTTTGCATAAGGAAAGTTGGGCACTGCCATGCCCCAAAAAGACGCTGCGTATGGACCCGAGCCCCGGTGCACACTAACTCACCATCCGGGTGTGCAGTGTATAAAAAAGACGCCACGCATGGCCCCGACCCCGGTGCACACTAACTCACCCTCCGGGGTGTGAAGTGCATAAAAAAGACGCCGCGCATGGCCCCGAGCTTCGGTGCACACTAACTCACCCTCCGGGGTGTGAAGTGTATAAAAAAGACGCTGCGCATGGCCCTGAGCTCCGGTGCACACTAACTCACTCTCTGGAGTGTGAAGTGTATAAAAAGATGCCGCACATGGCCCCGAGCCCCGGTGCACACTAACTCACCCTCCGGGGTGTGAAGTGTATAAAAAAAGACGCCGTGCATGGCTCCGAACCCCGGTGCACACTAACTCACCCTCTGGGGTGTGAAGTGTATAAAAAAGACGCCACGCATGGTCCCGAACCCCGGTGCACACTAACTCACCCTCCGGGATGTGAAGTGTATAAAAAAGACGCTGCACATGGCCCCGAGCCCCGGTGCATACTAACTCATCCTTCGGGGTGTGAAGTGTACAAAAAAAAGACGCTATGCATGGCCCCAAGCCCCGGTGCACACTAACTCACCTTCCGGGGTGTGAAGTGTATAAAAAAGACGCCGTGCATGGCCCCGAGCCCCGGTGCACATTAACTCACCCTCCAAGGTGTGAAGTGTATAAAAAAAAGACGCCGCGCATGGCCCCGAGCCCCGGTGCACACTAACTCACCCTTCGGGGTGTGAAGTGTACGCCGCGCATGGCTCGAGCCCCGGTACACACTAACTCATCCTCTGGGGTGTGAAGTGTATAAAAGAAGACGCCGCGCATGGCCCCTAGCCCCGGTGCACACTAACTCACCCTCCGAAGTGTGAAGTGTATAAAAAAGACGCCGCGCATGGCCCCTAGCCCCGGTGCACACTAACTCACCCTCCGGGGTGTGAAGTGTACAAAAAAGACGTCGCGCATGGCCCCGAGCCCCAGTGCAGACAAACTCACCCTCCGGGGTGTGAAGTGTATAAAAAAAGACGTCGCGCATGGCCCCGAGCCCCGGTGCACACTAACTCACCCTTCGGGGTGTGAAGTGTATAAAAGAAGACGCCGCGCATGGCCCTGAGCCCCGGTGCACACTAACTCACCCCGGCGAGTGTGAGGTATATTAAAAAAAATCCCATAAAAACCTAGTCGTTCCGGAGGCATCGCCTCGGCGACTAGGGAGTCTCCCGCCGCAAGGGCCTCGCCCCGGTGGAGAGATCTCATATCGCGCTCCAACGCGCACCCCTAGTCGTTCCGGAGGCCATGCCTCGGCGACTAGGGAGTCTTCCGCCGCGAGGGCCTCGCCCTGACGGAGAGATCTCATATCGCGCTCCAACGCGCACCCCTAGTCGTTTCGGAGGCCCCGCCTCGGCGACTAGGGAGTCTCCCGCCGCGAGGGCCTCGCCCCGGTGGAGAGATCTCAAGTCGCGCTCCAACGCACACCCCTAGTCGTTTCAGAGGCCCCGCCTCGGCGACTAGGGAGTCTCCCGTCGCGAGGGCCTCGCCCTGGCGGAGAGATCTTATATCGCGCTCCAACGCGCACCCCTAGTCGTTCCGGAGGCATCGCCTCGACGACTAGGGAGTCTCCCGCCGCAAGGGCCTCGCCCCGGTGGAGAGATCTCATATCGCGCTCCAACGCCACCCCTAGTCGTTCTGGAGGCCCCGCCTCGGCGACTAGGGAGTCTCCCGCCGTGAGGGCCTCACCCCGGCGGAGAGATCTCATATCGCGCTCCAACGCGCACTCCTAGTCGTTCCGGAGGCCCCGCCTCGGCGACTAAGGAGTCTCTTGCCACGAGAGCCTCGCCCCGACGGAGAGATCTCATATCGCGCTCCAACGCGCACCCCTAGTCATTCCGGAGGCCCGCCTTGGCAACTAGGGAGTCTCCCGCCGTGAGGGCCTTGCCCCGGCGGTGAGATCTCATATCGCGCTCCAACACGCACCCCTAGTCATTCCGGAGGCACCGCCTCGGCGACTAGGAAGTCTCCCACCGCGAGGGCCTCACCCCAGCGGAGAGATCTCATATCGTGCTTCAACGTGCACCCCTAGTCGTTCCGGAGGCCCTGCCTCGGCAACTATGGAGTCTCCCGCCGCAAAGGCCTCGCCCCGGCGGAGAGATCTCATATCGCGCTCCAACGCGCACCCCTAGTCGTTCCGGAGGCCCCGCCTCGGCGACTAGGGAGTCTCCTGCCGCGAGGGCCTCGCCCCGACGGAGAGATCTCAAATTGTGCTCCAACGCGCACCCCTAGTCGTTCCGGAGGCACCGCCTCGGTGACTAGGGAGTCTCCCGCCGCGAGGGCCTCACCTTGGCGGAGAGATCTCAAATCGCGCTCCAACTTGCACCCCTAGTCGTTCCGGAGGCACCGTCTTGACGACTAGGGAGTCTCCTGCCACGAGGGCCTCGCCTCGGCGGAGAGATCTCAAATCGTACTCCAACGCGCACCCCTAGTTGTTTCGGAGGCCCCGCCTCGAGGCCCATGCCTCGGTGGGGCGGCTTCGCGCCTACTTCACCCACCGCCCGCCTCGAGGCTATAGCCTCGGCTGGGCGGCCCCGACGTGCCGCTCGCCTTGAGGCCCATGCCTCGGTGGGGCGGCTCCACGCCGACTTCGCTCGCACAGGCTCTGCCACCGCTCACCGCCCGCCTCGAGGCTATGGTCTCAGTGGGGGCAGCCCCTAGGGGCTCCGCCTTCGGCCGGCTCAGGGGCCCTTTCGCCGGTTCACCTACGTCTCCCGGAGTATCCCGACTCCTGAGGGGCTGGGGGCGACAGGATTGCGTCCGCTCGCCCCTCGGGACCACGGGACCTGTCCTTGCGACCTTGGCCCATGCAAACGAGGGGGTTGTTGTAGTAGGGCACAAAGGGGTGCCCCCACACCCTAGAGTCGTCAGGGATACCGGTGTGCCGTCGGGGATACCGTACATGTGTAAACATAGTTTGTATCGTGTATTTTAGGTAAATGTACCTAAAATGCCCTCCCTCCCTCTCTCTCTCGCCTATGGGGCAAGAAGATAACTGTTCCTTCTTGCCCCCTATAAGTAAAGCCCTATGGTCATGTAACAAGGGGCTCTCCCCTCATTCTACACACATGAGCAATACATTTGTATTTACATACATGCTTGTCTTTGGCTTCCTCTCCGGTCCTTCTCTCATGACAAAGGGTACGGGGTATCCTCTGTACCCACTGTCTAGTCTTTTGGCTATGACAACAGTGATTGCCCAGGTTCTTGTTTCAAAAGCATCTTTTGATGCTAACATGACCTTCTTTGGAAGTACTCCCTCCGTTCAAAAATGTATGATATTTTGGATATCGACACGGTCTCCAATTTCCAACTTTGATAATTATTTTTCATATGATTATGTTCGTAAAAAAATATAAAATTATCATATGATGAAAATATTTATCATGGCAAATCTAATGATATTATTCTCTCATGACCTATCTAAATAGTTTTTCATATATTAGTAGTCAAAGTTAGAGAAGTTTAACTGCATACTTTCTAAAACGTCATACATTTATGAACGGAGGGAGTAATGGATAGCTTGTGTCATTAATGATGTGCTCTAGGTTAATTAGGTCCATCTGAATTGTAAGGATCAATGATTTTCAAGCTCCTTGGTTTTAATTTTCTAATCTCTTCTATAAGCATGGAATCAATTCTAGCGATAGGCAATTCTGTCATTGTTAGAACTGATAAATTTTCAAATAGTAAGCTTACATGCATAAGCAAGTAGGTGAATAATAAAGAAGTCACATATAATTAGCAAAATTTCTAGTTATAGTGATTGTTGTAACAATTACATAGACTAACACGTAAGTGGAAATGACCTGAAAAAAACCTCGTTCATTTTTACTTGGCCATTTCTAATATACAATTTTGACTTAAAGTTTGCTGTTATGCACAAAATTTATGAAATTATAATATTATAGAAGCACCAATAGCAATAAATGCATCTATGTCAATTTTTATCGTGACCAATCTCAGTACTTACAAATATATCAACGGAGAAAGTTCCACGTAAAAACGATACGTCGATATCATTTTAGACTGCAGAGTAGTAATCCGAGCAAGTGTACATACATCTGAACCAAAAATGAGCTCTAATACTATACTAGTAGAAACAAAAGAAACAATGAAATCTTCCATGTTTACCAACCCTCTGATTGCTACCGTTGCAAGCCATTCATGTCAGTGAGAGACGATTTTTTTAAAATATAATATTTTTAAAAATATAATTACAAAAATATATCATCTTCCTAAAAAATTACAAAAATATGTTCCTGTCGTCAGTTCAACTCTCTCCTCTCCTGTCGCCGGTCCAGCCACCTGTCGCCAGTTGAACTGGCGGTAGATTCCTGTCGCCAGTTCAACTGGCGGTAAGTTCCTGTCGCCAGTTCAACTCCGAGAGCTGCTGCTGCTGTCGATGAAGATCCTGTGGAGTTGAACTGGCGACAAGAGAGGGGAGAGGGTCTCTGTCGCCAGTTGAACTGACGACAGAAACACATTTTTGTAATTTTTTGAGGAGACGATATTTTTTGTAATTATTTTTTTAAAAAAATATTATTTTTTTTAAAAAAATTCAGTGAGAGATAACCACAAGGTGCCACATTACTGGGGGGACCCAAAGCAGTGCCCTGCAAAAAAGAAAAGAAAAGAAATCGATATGAAAAAACAGAATAGAAAATCTGCAACATGCTCTCCCATGACAGCTCCTCCAGCCGACTGTCAGCAGGGACTCCTCACTGTAATCCACCCAATACCACTACCTCACTTCTACTACGCTTTGAATTGTGCTGTGTTTTGCTGTGCTTGGGCGCTTGGCTGCTTCTTGACCTCCACCTCCATGCATGCAAAGCAGCAGCAGCCTCATTACTTCTCAATTTCTCATTGACTCCACTACTCTCTCTCTCCTCTTCTACCTCTAGTCCGCCCCTTGTCATTCTCACTCTACCATGGTCTGGGGTGTGGAGTAGCACCAGTACATTACCAGTACTATCACCATTTCATCGAGCAACCATCTGTTGCGTTAGCAGTAATCTTCTTCTCTCTGCATTTCTTGGTTTGCCCCTGGAATTTTCATCACCCCAACCACCAGCCACACTATCTCTCTCTCAGCTCACCAAAATCCAAAATTTCCATCACACCAAACCATCCACCGCTCCTCTCTTTTCCCTCAAGCAAATCCAATCTTTGCAACCACATTGTTTGTTGTCCCCAACATCCTTCTTTCCTTTTGCATTCAATCAACCACCCAAATCTACTTTTTTTTTCTCAATCTCTCTATGAACAATCAGCCTTGTCCAAAATCATACCCTTCTCACTGCATTCTCCTCTAAATCCAATCCATTGTATCCATTCTCTGCAAAGCTCTAGCCATTACCACTGTTTGCTCTGCAAAACCCAACCTTCGCCGCACAATTCTGCTCAGAATCCGCCTTACTTGCCTCCATTTCTGTCCAAAAATCCATGCTCGATGCAGTTTCCGGCCTAATTTTGCTCAAGAACCCAGGTTGGCGCGGAGATCAGCCAATTCGCAAGAAGCAAGAATTTTAGGCTAGTGCTCGTGCTCCGGCAGCTCCCATGTCAGACTCGGAGCTGTCCCAGAGCACGGTGGTGTTCGGGCTCCACATGTGGGTGCTCGTCGGCATCGGCGTCGGCGCCGCCTTCGTGCTGTTCCTTGTCTTCCTATCCGTCCTCTGCCTCCTCGCCTCCCGCCGCCGCCGCCGGCGGAGGCCAACCACCCCCATCCATCACCTCCCCACTTCTGCCCCGCCCAAGAATCCCCCGAAGGTTAAGGCTCCCAAGGACATCCAAGAAGTCCCCTCCCACGCCGCCGCCGTGAAGATGCCGCTCGCGCAGGTGCTCCAGATTCCCATGCCACCGCCGGCGCCTCCTGCAGAGTCCGTCCAGATTGCGACCGGCAAGGAGCACCGCATCACGTACCCGGACCAGCAGCAACGCAACCACCGGAGCGGCGGGCCGTCGTCGCACGGCAGCGGCGAGAGCCGCAGCGGCGGGGGTGGCGCGGCGGACCATGCGCCTCCGGCGGTGCCGGAGGTGTCTCACCTCGGATGGGGCCACTGGTACACGCTCAAGGAGCTGGAGACGGCGACCGGGATGTTCGCCGACGAGAACGTGATCGGCGAGGGCGGGTACGGGATCGTATACCATGGCGTGCTCGAGAACGGCACGCAGGTCGCCGTCAAGAACTTGCTCAACAACAGGTACCGTACTACCAATAGAAGTCAACTCCGTGGACTGAAAAATTTACAGTAACTTGGCATTGGTATGTGAGGATGCAGCTTTCAGTTTGGAGTAATTTGGACTTTGGATAGCATGGTTATGTTTTTGCCGGTTGAAATGCCTTTGACTGTGTGATTGCCATGGCTGCGGGTCATTCAAGAACATGCTCGCCGGCTTGAATTCGTGGGTGCTCCAAAATTTAGAAGCCTGTGTGTAGCAGTTAGCATTTTGTATTCCAAATGGGGAATCTTGTTTATTACAATTCAGTTATGTTTGATAGCTAGCAGCTTCAGTTGGGTTGAGATGTACAGTTTAGCAAGAGGATGGAATTCTGTACAAATTGATACGTCTGGCTTTCTGTAACGTGTTACTGAAATTTAGTAAATTTGTATGCTTGCCTTGTTAGGGGGCAGGCAGAGAAGGAATTCAAGGTGGAGGTTGAAGCGATCGGGCGTGTGCGGCACAAGAACCTGGTGCGGCTTCTAGGATACTGTGCCGAAGGCAATCAGAGGTATTATCTTTTATGTGCACATTATTTGGTTAGCTTATTGAGTTCTAGAATCAACAAGTTTGTGATGTAAGTGTTGTATATGGTTCTTTTTAGGATGCTTGTGTATGAGTATGCTGATAATGGGAACTTGGAGCAATGGCTCCATGGGGACGTTGGACCCGTAAGTCCTCTTACATGGGATCACAGGATAAAGATTATACTGGGAACAGCAAAAGGGTGTGTGCCGTTCAGCTCATTGTTGTAGATTACTGAATCGTGCTGTCATTATCTAGTTACATAAATGTCTGTTATTCTGTAGGTTAATGTATTTGCATGAGGGACTTGAGCCAAAGGTGGTTCACCGTGATGTCAAGTCAAGCAACATCCTTCTTGATAAGCACTGGAATGCTAAGCTTTCTGATTTTGGATTAGCAAAACTTCTATGCTCAGAGCGGAGTTATGTCACGACGCGAGTCATGGGAACTTTCGGGTTAGATTCTGTGCACTACAATCATAGCATAAGGTTGCTGCAACTAATGCTTACTAATTTTATTCTTATTCATTACAGATATGTTGCTCCGGAGTATGCAGGGACTGGAATGTTGAATGAAACAAGTGATGTATATAGTTTTGGAATTCTCATTATGGAAATAATATCTGGTAGGGTACCGGTGGATTATAACAGGCCACCAGGAGAGGTTAGTCATGGCTGTGCCTCCTTATAGCCAGTATTGTTTTGTGAGCTTGTTAACTTCACTTATTGAACCCGCAGATCAATCTTTTCAGGTTAATTTAGTTGATTGGCTGAAGACGATGGTAAGCAACAGAAATTCTGAGGGAGTTGTGGATCCAAAGATGCCCCAGAAGCCTACTTCTAGAGCACTGAAGAAGGCTTTGCTAGTTGCGCTGCGATGCGTGGACCCTGATGCTCGTAAGAGGCCAAAGATTGGACACGTGATTCACATGCTTGAAGTTGATGATTTCCCATACAAAGATGTAAGTCAATAAAGGCATTCATCCTTTAAACAAAACTTTAGTGCTTTTGAATTTTCTGTCAATAGATTTTGCTTGTCTATCATTATCAATTGCGAATCAAGTCTATATGATGTCTATTGTGTGGAGTATGATAGGCTATCCACCTGCTTTTTTACATTCAGCGCTTCTCTTTAATTTTGGATAAGCTATCCCTATTGGTACTTCTTTCCTGTGTGGTTACAGTTCCTTTTATCATATGTTGATATCATCTGAAAAATCTGAGTCATTCGTTCTAAAAAAACTGAGTCATTCTTGTTCTTTGTCTGCACGATACATGTGTTCAGGCACTTTGCTAAATTTTACTCTCTAGTTTCCAGCAAAACTTTTATTCATGTAAATTACTCTCATCTAAGGAACATCCCGACAAATATCTTAAAACTTTCATGTTCCATTTGAACTAGTCCTATAGGACCATAAACATCTCCAGATCACTTCATCTGATTGCATTCGTATTGCTTTATGTATGCTTTGGTGTTGATTTCAGGAGCGCCGAGGTAGTAGAGCTCCGGCGCAAGCAAGATTACCCGAAAAACCGACAGTTGAAACAGGCGACCGTGAGACTGACAGTAGTGGGAACAACAGTGGCACACAAGCTGAACCCTTCAGATGGAGAAAGCCAGAGGCCTAGATATTTGGTCGATTACTAAATCAGATAATTCCCATGATTTCTGAACAAGAACAACATCCAATGAAGTCGCAAACTATTCATTTGCTGCCTTCATCAATTTGGTGGCATCCATGGAGATCATCACATCATCTGTACATGCCAAAGGAACGTGTTAGCCCTAGTATTTTTTTTCTTGTTTATTTATCCAAGCAGAGAGATTTTGTATGGTAAAGCTGTACTCTATAAGTTATCAATGGAGCATTGTTAAATGAAATCCCTCAGGTAGTGGTTAAGAAGTGGCCAGTTGCTGCTTGTATCTATTGCTGAACTCGCCATGGTGTACTTTTGGATATTTGGTGCCAAGTCAGCAAGTTAGATATAAATGCGATTGTTTAGATGCCCCACAAATAAACTTTCCTAATCCATACTCTCCTTTTCTCCCTTTCTTTTCCTTATAATTTCTAGATCTGTACTTGTGCACCTGAAAATTGTTTGTTTGTGACCTTTTAGCCCCGGTTTGGAAACGTGGGGATTTTTCCGGATTCTTGTGCAATTAGACTGTTTCTTTGTTGTGGACACTTTTATAGGGAAGACGTATCAAAGACGGCAACGTAATGCAGCAGCAGCAACTTCGGCCGGGGGCACTGTTCCCGTGCCAAATTCTGCTACAGTAATTGAATCTGTTACTGCTAGCGATATGGCAGCCGAAGGTAATTTCGGCATGGATGGTTAGAGCTATAGTTAATCTCCTTAAGATATAGGATAGAGTTAGTTTCTCCTTAAGAGATTGTGTTAGAGAATAGGTTAGTTTCATATTCAATTTGGTTTGTGCTTTCCTTATGCCAATTCCGAAATTCTGCATTATTAAGTCTATAAAAGTAGCATATGTAAAAGAGGGAGACTCAATCAAGAAATAAACAAAGTTTCGCCTCACCTAGTTTGGGTAGTCCAAGCCTTGCGCCACACCGGCAACAGCGCTGTCACTCACAAGGGCGACTCACGCCTTCGCCGGTTTTCCTCACTTGCCGACTACCTCTCTTGTCTTCCCACGTCACATCAATTTGGTATCAGAGCCTTCACCACCACCTTTCGCCATGGAAAGCAACAAAACTCTAGACGACGTGCTCCAGTAGCTCGCCATCATGATGACAGAGATCAGCGGCATCAAGGCGCAACAAGCCGCACATGATCATGTGATCGCTGATTGGAAGGCCGGCGGCTCGACACCATCCCTCACACCAATCGGTGGGTTCAGCAGTGGGATTCGTGCACAGGAGAAGCCGCCCGACATCAGGGCACACGACGACAACAACCAGCGCACCCACCCCTCGCTTCCATAAGCTTTGTTTTCCGACCTACGACGGCGAAGAAGATCCTCTTTCGTGGCTCAATCGGTGTGAGCAATTTTCCGAGGGCAACACACCATGGAAGAAGAGAAGGTTTGGTTGGCATCCTTTCACTTGATTGGTGCCGCCCAGCAGTGGTACTACCAACTCGAACGAGACAAAGGCATGATGTCATGGGTGCGCTTCATGGACTTTGTCAACATGCGGTTTGAACCTCCCATCCGAAGCAATTCCCTCGGGGAATTGGCGCAACTATGGTGGACGACTACGGTGGATGCATATCAAAAGAAGTTCTTCGCACTTCTATGTCACACTGAGCCACTATCGCAACTACAACAAGCGCAACTTTTCACGGCCAGGCTCGTTAAACCATTGCAGACAGATGTCGAGCTCCAACACCCAACTCACCTTCAGACTGCCATGAGTCTAGCAAGGGCGTATGAGCAACGCCTGGAGGACTCGTCGGTGGAGTCAACGCCACCATTAAAAAAACTCAGCGTAGCGTTTCTTGTTTGCGCCCATGGCACCCAAGCCCAATGTGCCAACGCAGGGCGTCGATAGACGGATCACAACAACGGCCATGCCGACAACTAGAGTGACTTCGAACATGGCGACCAACCTGATGTCCCGCTTTTGATGTCTGTCTGTTGAGGCGATGTCCGATCGTCATGCTAAAGGATTGTGCTACAATTGTCTCCAGAAGTTTCCACGAAACCATCGCTGTTCAATGAAAGGCATATTTCTCTTGGATCCTGATGACGCAAATGGTAGGGAAGAAGACAACGATCATGTGGATATTTCCTTGCATGCTCTTACCGGCATCCGTACTGGCCGCATGATGCGCCTTTCGGTGGAGATCAATGGCCAAGCGTTCCTCGCCTTGGTAGAGACAGGTTCCACCCACGCTTTTCTGGCCAAAGCCGTGCCACACCTTCTCGACTTGTCACCAACCCCACGGCCAGGAATGATAGTCACAGTCGTGAACAGCGACAGCGTGACCAGTTCTAGTATTTGCGCCAATACCCGCTTCATGATCGAGCGTGAAGAATTCTTCTCAGATTGCTACATCATTTCACTCGACGGGTTTGATGTGGTCCTTGGCGTTCAGTGGCTCTGAACTCTAGGACCCATACTTTGGGTTTTCATGAAGCTTACAATGTCGTTTTGGCAAGATGACCACCATGTCACTTGGATCGGCCTCGATGCTCAACCAGCCGACAGTCGCATCTACACCATTGCTGGTCAAGATTTGATGACCGACCTCCTCGATGAATTTTCGAATGTCTTTTAGGAACCTCGGGGAATTCCGCCACGCCAACGACATGATCACCACATTCATTTTCTTCCAGATGCAGTGCCTGTGGTAGTTCGGCCGTATCGCTACCCTCAACTCTCAAAGGATGAGACCAAAAAGCAGTGTGATGATATACTCGAACAAGGCATTCAAGAAAGCACGTCGGCGTTCTCCTCTCCTGTTTTGCTTGTTAAAAACAGGATGGTTCATGGCGATTTTGTGTGGACTATCGTGCACTCAACAACAAGACCATTAAGGATAAATTTCCCATCCCCATCGTCGATGAGCTTTTGGATGAGCTCAATGGTGCTCGTTTCTTCACAAAGCTGGATTTGCGTAGTGGCTGTCATCAGGTCTTGATGCACGGTCCTGATGTTGAGAAGACGAATTTTTGTACGCATCACGGTCACTTCGAGTTCTTGGTTATGCCATTCGGCCTAACCAATGCCCTAGCATTCCAAGCCATTGTGAATGACATCCTCAAGCCTTTTATTCGCCATTTTGTGCTTGTTTTCTTTGGTGATATTTTGGTCTACGGTTCGTTATGGGAAGAACATCTTCAACAAGTCCATACGGTCCTCCAACTCATACGTCATCACAAGATAGCTCTCAAGAAGTCCAAGTGCCTCTTTGGTGAGTAGTCCGTGGCCTATCTCGATCACATTATCTCTGGCCAAGGCGTGGCCATGGATTCCGGCAAAGTGGAGGCCGTACAGGCATGGTCGAAACCCTGCTCCATTCGTGCGCTTTGTGGGTTTCTCGGTCTCACCGGCTATTACCAAAAATCTATCAAAGAATATGGCTCTGTTGCAACGCTTCTCACCAAATTGCTCAACAAGGAGGCCTTTTCTTGGACGTCTAACGCCGACACATTATTTACAGCTTTGAAAGTGGCTCTTGTTTCGGCTCCGGTTCTTCATCTTTTGGATTTCTCCAAGGAATTTACAGTGGATTGTGATGCTTCCAGGGCGAGCTTCGGTGTCATTTTGCACCAAGGTGGTGGCTCCATTGCCTTCCTCAGCCGGGCGGTTGCTCCTCATCACGCCAAATTGGCCGCCAATGAGCGCAAATTGATCGGTTTGGTCAAGGCGGTTTGTCATTGGTGTCCGCACCTTTGGGGACAAGCATTTGTGGTCCGAACAGATCATTACAGCCTCAAATGTTTGCTCGATCAATGTTTCTCCACTATTCTCTGGCATACGTGGGTTAGCAAGCTCTTGGGCGATGATTTTTGGGTGGAATTCCGACCCGGTTGTCAAAATGTTGTGGCAGATGCTTTATCTCGTTGTGATGAGGAGACTTTGACCGTGCACTCTATTTATGGTCCCGAGTTCGCTATATTTGCCGCACTTCAATAGGAGGTCTCTTCTCTTCCGGAGTTGATCGCTTTACGCGATAAGGTTTTGGCTGGTGCAACCAAACTAGGATGGACATTGGTCGACGACCTGCTATTGTACAAAGGATGTATTTTTGTGGTCGTTCCATCATTACTTAGGGCCGATGTGTTAGTCGATGCTCATAGTATGGGTCATGAAGGTGATAAGACGACTTTACATCGTTTTCGGGCAACATTCTTCAATGCTAGTGTTCACACGAGGGTTCGGGACTATGTCAAAGGATGTGTGGTTTGTCAAAAAAAATAAGACCGGACACTTGCATCTGGCAGGTCTGTTTCAACCATTGACGGTGCTGACTGTGATTTGGGAAGACATATCTATGGATTTCATTGAATGGTTTCCCAAAGTTGGCGGCAAGACAGTGGTGTTAACAGTCGTTGATCGTTTTTCCAAATACAACCACTTTATTCCTCTTGGCCACCCCTTCATAGCCAACTCCGTCGCCAGAGCATTCTTTGATGAAATTGTTCACCTGCACGGTATTCCTTGCTCAATTGTTAGTGATCGGGATCCGATTTTCACAAGCATCGTTCGGCAACCGGGATTACCGACCAACAACGCTCTAAGTTGGCTCCTCGTTTTTACGGACCTTTTGTCGTACAAGAACTCATTGGCTCAATGGCTTATCATCTTCATCTTCCTCCTAAGGCTCGTATACACAACGTATTTCATGTCGCTCTTCTTAAACCATACCAAGGTCCCACTCCAATTGCCATCGGGAGATTGCCTAAAATTGTGCATGGTCGGGTTGTTCCATCACCATCCGCCATTGATCGAGTTCGACTGAATCATGGTACATGGCAGTTGTTAGTTCAATGGGACGGTTGTTCTGCGACTAATGCAACATGGGAAAGTTTGGAGGACTTCGGCAACAATATTGTTTGTTCCAGCTCGAGGACAAGCTATTTCGCTGAGAGGGAGGTAATGTTGTGGACGCCTTTGTGGGGAAGACGTGTCAAAAGCGGCGACGTAATGCAGCAGCAGCAACTTTGACCGGGGCACTGTTCCTGTGCCAGATTGGACTATTCGGTTATAGCTAGCGATATGGCAGTCGAAGGTGATTTCGGCATGGATTGCTAGAGCTAGAGTTAATCTCCTTAAGAGATAGGATAGAGTTAGTTTCTCCTTAAGAGATCGAGTTAGAGAATAGGTTAGTTTCATATTCGGTTTAGTTTGTGCTTTCCTTATGCCAATTCAGAAATTTTGCATGCTTAAGTCTATAAAAGCAGCATATGTAAAAGAGGGAGACTCAATCAAGAAATAAACAAAGTTTCGCCTCACCTAGTTCGACTAGTCAGAGCCTTCGCCAGTTATCCTGGCTTGCCAACTGTCTCTCTCATCTTCCCACGCCACATCATCCTTGTAAAATTCCTACGTTCCTAGCGGGAATTCTGCTTGATGTTCCTTTTTTATTGTTGTTGTTGAACCATGCGAAACATTTTTTTAAAATAATACAATTTTTAATAGAATTACAAAAATAAATGGCCATTTAATAAAATTACAAAAATAGGCTTCTGTCACCATTTCAAATGTTGACATGACCCTGTCGCTAGTTGGATTGACGACTGGATCCTTGTCACCAACCGAACAGTATTAAATGTCTCTATAGCCATTTGGAATGGTGACAAAGACAAAATAATCATTTGAATTGGCGACATGTCCATGTCGCCATACCAAATGGCGACATGACTTGAATTTTTTGGGCAGAAATAATTGAAATAAATTTATATTTTGAGAGGATGCAACTTCAATTTTTACAGGATTTTACTAAGTTATTTGGTAATGTGTAGTGCTTAAAGAAGCTGGAGTTTATTTACTATGTAGATAAACCCCTTATATGTTAATTGCACTTGAGTTGTTGTTATCTAGTGTAGTGTTTGCACAATCGATTATTTTTTAAAAATAGAATGAAATGTTAAGTAAAGAACAACTAGGGAGTTAAATTTAAAAGATGAAATTTCAATTGCGATAATAAGACTTCATAATCTAAGTGTGAATTACACGGCGCGGAGGGTTTAGTTACGTACATTTGTTTCTCTCGCCACTCTTACGATCGAAACAACAATATGCACGAATCATCAACCTGATCTACACGTAGGATACATGTGCGCCTTTTGGAGTCGGAAAAACTAGTGGATCAAAAAGAAGTCAGTCTTGACGGCCCATCGGTGCCTTTCCCTTGTCTGCTGCAGATCCGCGGATGCGGCTAGTCCCGAAGGCTGTCCTGTAGTGGGCTTCTAGGAGCTCCTTGGGAGTAACCACCTGCTTTGGAGGAGCATTGAGAGCTCAGCTAGATCCCGATGGAACCATTCGGGCTGAAAATGTGCTAAAGGCTAGAATGAAAGTGGGGTGTAATGTTCTAGTATTCTAATGTGAATTGAACCTAGCTTGATGTCTTAATTTCATTTTTGTATTGTAATGTTCTGGTACTGTAATGTGAATTGAACATGAGTTGATAACTTACTTTCATTTCAGTATTGTAATGCTATATAAATTATGGTACTTAGACTTATGATGTTGCCATATTGTGATATTATAATGTTCTGGGTCTATGTTGAATACTCTATTGAAATTGTCCCTTGTCATTTTATGTTCATACAAATATATTTGTTGGAAGTTAAATGCCTCTTACAATTCATACAAATTTGGTACAACATAAGCATACAACACCCTGGATACATGAATTCGCTACTGCAAATAGCGAAAAATACTTCATACATATTGCATATACTACATAAGGATACGCACACATAAACTTCTCTAGCCACTTCATATGGTCAAAAGTCCTTTCAAGGCGCTCGTCCGTAGGTGGCATATTCATTATTGTACCAGATGGAGCTACATGTGGACATTCAACTACCCTTTGTATCGTGGGACCAATAAAGTCCGCCCACTGAAAGTACTGGCATCCGTCGGCCTAAAATCCACACCAAATAGTAAAAATGAAATGAGAAAATAAAGCAAAAAATCAAAATACCAACATTTATAGGTATGAAACTCACTGAGAAATAAGAACACTTGTAGAACCCACACCCCTGTTCTATTCGGTGTGAGTACCTGCTGACATCAAGATGTCATTTCAATGCTAAAGGTTACAACGAGGGTGGGGTGTACATGTTTGTTTGGTCTACACATTGTGTGGGGTGCCGCGATGCTGACTCTCACACATGGTCAGTCGTACGCACAACAACAACAACAAATAAGATGGTATACCAGGCACAAGAATGATGCTAGTCGTACAAAAAATAATATTTACATAATATGAGTGATACATATAATCATGGGCCCCCTTCAGGCGTACCCTATGGTTGGTCCTTGCCCTCGTCCGACGGGCTCATTGTTGGTGGTAGTGTGAGTACATCAAGGGGTCTAGCTCCTGAACTAGCCTAGAGGGGTGAGTAACCTCTACGGGTGTTGCGAATCCTTGCTGCATCAGCTGGGTCGGTCTAGGCGCACCATGGAGTTGTGAAGCTCCAACGGAGACCTGGTTTGGGAGTGCCCTCAGGCTGTGAAGGCCCACTGTCATCTCATGGAAATAGGCACTCCTCAAAGTCGTAGTCTGAGATCTGTAGCCCTCATGCGTGGGCAGCACTTCGTCCTAACCGTGCTGACACCCTCTCAAACAGTACGACATGCATTTAAACATAATGCTAATGCTAAAACTATACACGACGAGGGAGCAGTAACCTACCTGGTCATTGCATCGGAATGGATGTCTCCCTATGCTCCTACTCGTGAACGCATGGAACTGACGTTCCATTCGAACAACTTGGCATTAGTTAAACAATCTGTCAAAAAGGAACAAGCTCACATGATTGGTAGAGGCGTACTTGCGAACTGGGTAGGGGTATTACTGGAACGGTGACACGAGGACCTGTCATAGCAAAAATGACCAGACAGTAGAAGAAAGGGGACCCTCGGTGTCTATGCGAGGGACCAAGGTATCCTCGGAGAGGGGGTGGTTATCAGGAGTAATGTGTGTTAATTGTCCCAAAAATCAGGTCCCTATGATTACATGGGGGAAGGCGGCTATTTATAGCCTTCTGGCAGGGTACATGAGATTACTGATCTACCCCTAAGAAAGTACTACCCGCATAGGGGCTGCAGATTTTTTTCCTACCCCTATGCGTAGCCTTTGGCTCATGGTGGGCCTTCTTGGACTTCCCTAGGGGGAATCCCTTGAGGCCTTTGGGCCTCCTCTGAAGCCCCTCCTAGGGCCTTCGGGCCCCCTTTGGGGCCCTCTCGTGGCCTCTGGGGCCCCTCTTGTGGTGTTCACCTGGTCATAGGGGCCGGTGGGCTGCCCCTACGACAAACCCCTCGCGGTCGAGGTCCTGCTTCGTCATGGCTGAAACTGCACCTTCCTCCTGGAGGGTCCAGGCACACCATCGCCTTCAGCCTGGCGAAGCATTCTTTAGACAGGTCCTGATGTGGCAGAGGTTGGCCTCGGAGTCATCCTTAGGAGGCGTGCGCAGTAAGTGGTCAACGCCGATTGCGCCTGCTCGAATAGGGCGCACCGGCTAGTCTTGATGGTGCCTCTTTGGAAGGTGTGCATAGTGGGTGGGGGTTGTACGCCATAATGGCGTTGGCAAGGTGGTTTTGGTGCTGCCACGTGTCGCCTTGTTATTAGCATGTGGCTCTTCAGTGCCCTCCCACTTTGGCCTGATGGGTATAAATAAGGGGTCACCCCCACCCCTCTTATCGTGCTTTATTCTGTGGTTGCTGATTACACTTCCCAGCCTCCATTTTTGCAGCGCTTCTTGGGTGCGAGAGGTTGTACTAGGGGCTTTGGTCAAGACAAGGCGGAGCAAAGAGGGCGGTGGGGAAGTGTCGTACACAAGTGATCTAGGGAGGTCCACCGTGACTGACCTGGTTCTCTGGACCCTTGTGGACGAGGGCAAGCTGGAGGGCCTTGTGAAGGTCTGGGCTCTTGGGACGGAGACGGTGCCTACGCCGCGACCAGACGAGGTTGTGGTCTTTGTTGCTTTCCTCGATGCTGGCCTTCGAATCCCTTGCATCGAGCTTGTCTCCAAGGTGGAGTTGGCGCAATTGACGCCGAATTCCATCGTAAAGTTGGGAGTTTTTAAGTGGATGTTGCGATCGGCTGAGGCCAGCGGCGAGGGGCGCCTGTTCGCCTACCTACACGATGGGCGCTGCCAGCCAAAGAAAAAGAAAAGCACAAGCGAGACACTGAACTTTGGCAGTGTTAATTTTCAACCAAAGGCACGGTGCCAAATGTACGTGCCTGCCCCGGCGACCCACAACTGTTGGGAGACGGATTGGACATGGCGGTGGTTTTACCATACCTACCCAGCGAAGGATGGTCTCTAATCTCAGGGTGGGGCTGATACAGCTTACCGCCACTCCCGAGATTGTCCTTACCTCGAGGGAGGAGGCCCTCCTCCACCTCCTGCTGGACGCGACCAAGCGACTCTCTACACGGGACCTGGTATAGGAGTTTTGCGCCTTCGGGGTTTGGCCTCTGGCCAAGGAGTGGAGTGTTGAACTTGGGGCCCTGAGGTCCGGGCTTTTGACCTTCACTGTGAAGGGGCGTGAAGGTATGTTTTTAAAAAACTACTGAGTAAACCTGGTCACGCCCTGGCAGCCGCGCCTATCACCGAAGTGGCCCGTGTCGTGGAGCTGCTCCTGGGCCCGTACACAGGCAAAGATCATGCGAAGCACCACTTGGTCATGAGGGAAGCTCATCTGAATCACGCATATGCCACGTCGGTTCGTCTTTCTGAACATCCGGACCGGGACGCGGGGAAGAAGAAGCGCACAAGCGCATTTGAGGTTGACAGAACGGGCCGATTGCGGTGGCTCCCTTGCGCATCGCCGGTCCCCGTGACGCTGGCGGCCCCTCCTGTACTGTGGAGGACGTGATGGAGCGGCTGACGAAGAGGGTGGTTGTGAGCACCCGGATTTATTAAGCTCATAATACTTAGTCATCCAATTGACCCTAGTATTATCAACCAAATAAACCCAGTCTCGAGAGATGTATACTCCCCAGAATGCAGTATACATACCTCACAACAAAAGAATGTATCAATTCCATACAACACATAGTACATAAGCAACAAACCAGAAGTTAATATTAATAAAGGATAGGTTATTACAAAAGAGGGGCCTTCTGGCCAAATAACAACAAGTACTACTAGGATAACAGCGGAAGCAAAAGTGCCATAAAGATGGCTATAACACAAAGGCAATCAGTGTGCCTTAACCCCTAGGCATCTGACCGGACCGCCAAGCTAGTCGTCAAGAAGCGCAACACAAAACACAAAAGTGAGGCTCTTGGAGCTCACCTCCTTCCTCTGCAACAAAAGCCACAAAATGCCACAACCACGGGCGAGATGAGTACATAAAGTACTCCATAAGACTTACGTGTGAGATAACAGAACTATAAATAGCTACATGCAAGCTTTATTTAAGTGGATGAGGCTTTGGACTCATTTTAGCATAAAGCAAGTTTCATTTGCAATAACATAATAGATTGAAGGCAATTTGGCAAAGCATTTTAATTGTTGAAATAACAACGAGATAATAACATAGTAACAACAACAAGATCAACTCGAAGTGACTAACCCAATAGTCACCACAACAATAGCATGAACTCCCGTTCATGCCAACCATGTCAAGTTTTAATTAAAGGTTGTAGTCTAGTTCTCACGGGCGTATCCGGCGTGTCCATAACCTAGGGCGAGGCTATTGAATAGTTTTAACCTGCGGGGTGTACCAATGTACCCACACGTCGAGACCGCCTTTCCTTTAAGCACACTACCTTTGGTATGCCGGCACGGCTAAGTCCTATGAGACATTTCCAATGGACAGTGCTAATTTTGACCCGCACAACCCACGGGGATAAGGACCCAATGGACAGCCTAACCGGTCTGCCACTGCTCCACTCCCACACCACACACACACACACATTTTATCTTTAAAACACACCAACCGAGCGACCCCAATTAGCACCGCCCAAAGTACTTAGTCAAGAGAGGTCCCATATCCCCCTCGTGTGGTTAGCACGCAAAAATTGCTCAGAACGGTGGCGCAAGTAACTCGGTCCTTAATGACTCAGGCATACTACCACATTCCAAAAACCGCACCATCCATCCAATATGCCCAAGTCTAAATCAGTCTTTTATTTTCAGTTTTTGATTTTACAAATTAATCAAAGCACAAGTGCTGGACATATAGGAGTAATAATCAGTTTTGAGAGATCAAGACCATCGACTAAGTCGATGATCGCCCATAACTACCGAAAACTAAGCATGTCTAAGCCATTTAAATCGAAACTACTAAGTGATAAGAGCTCATCCAACGAGCTCCCACCACAGCAAATAACCTAGGCTCATGGTAGTAGAGGATAAACAATTCTTACAGATTATGCAACTATAGGCTTGCTAGCGATATTTTAACACAAAGTAGCATGCATACATACAAGTAAAACAATATATTAAGCTTTAAAGTAATGGGACAATGATGGAAATGATCAAACTGCTTGCCTGGCTGTTGCTGGCCAAATTGTTGCTGAGGATCACTCACGGGATCAATACACTCGTCGGCACCTAATCGAAAAGACGAAAAGATTCGATAAGAACGACGAAAACAACAAAGACAACACAGCAAACAAACTCCAAACACTCTGAATTTTCTACAGCAGCAAGAGGGTGATTTTTAGGGAATTTAGCAACAAGAACCAATTGATTTGGATTCTTAATGCAAAAGTTATGAGCAAAACAATTCTGCTCAGCCCTAAAAATACCAAACTGCACTATTCACTAATTTAATTATGAGGCAACATTTTCTAGAAAAGTGGTGATGCTGAGATTTTTACAGCAAAACCAGCACCTCATGAGATGAATAACACAATTGAGTTCACCTCATTTGGAGCTATTATGCACTTTCTACAATTTTTCAAAAACAAGAACTTGAACAAAATTATAATGCACAAGAAAGTTTTGTGAAAACAGTGACAAGTCTAAATCTTATTCTAACATTTAGTTTACTAACAGAGGAAGCCAACAAAGTTGGATTCACTCAAAAAGGAGCTCTAGAGAATTACTTATGCATTTTACAAGTTAATTTGAATTCTTATTGCAACATTTAAAGTTAGTTTTGAAAACTATTTGCAAATGCATGTTCTGGAGCTGAACTGAGCCCATAGCCATTTTTAGATTAGAGCTTAGTTCAAACCAGAGCTACAGAAATTTGAATCACCCTATTTGGATTTAAATTGAATTAGTTATGCATTTTTAAAGTTCATACCTTTTTCAGTTTATAAATAAGTGCTCACTGGAAAATTCTAAAACCCACAAGGACATGGGAGGACGTGAGCCACAGATATCAGATCTAACGGCTCAAGACCTCCCAGGAGAACAACGCACTCGCGCATTCGAGGTCCAGAGGTCCTGGACCTCCTAGCAAGGCACATGCGCGAGGTGAGGGCAGGTCGTGGCCGTAGATGGGGAATCCAACGGACCACAACGATGGGGGGAGGTCCGGGACGGACCAGATCTAACGAGGGAGGTCCTCAACGGTCGGGATGACCTCGAGGAGGTCCCCGCGGAGGTCCTAACGTCACAGACCTCCAGGGAGGTCTGGACGGCCACGATAGCGCAAGGGGGAGGTCTTGGACGCTCCAGATCTCCTCGGAGGAGGTCATGGGCGCCCCGAGCTCGCGACCATGTGCTTGCAGCGCCGCACGCGTGCTCGGACAAGAGATTAATGCGCGGGACAACGAGGAGGTCAGCGGGAGGATTAAATGTGCGACACGGGAGGATTAAATACATTTAAGACACGCCATTGATTACAATGATTTGAGCAAATGATGAGCGCATTAACTCGGCGGATCTTTGTCCTAAAACGACAACGGCTGCCGCCGTTTTGTCCGACAAAGACACGAGCTCAAAGATGTGGTCATCGCCGCGATCTGAGACCTTGCTTGGCGACATCCATGGTACCGTTGGTCCGCAATAACCATGCGCGCAATGGACCTCCTCTCAACGGCGGCGGACGGTTTGAACGCCGGCGAGCCGAGAGGACAACGAAGGCAAGCACGACCAAAATCCGAAATGCAAAATGAAGCTCATGCGACATTCAAGCGTGTGCTCAAACAAAAGCTCCGCGACATCATACATGCGGGTGCCCAGCACCTAGGACTATCAGGGAGTACCTGGAGGTCCTAACGATGCCGGGGAGGTCGAGGATTGCGATGGCCTGAGTTGGAGAAGATGGGAAGCTCCGCTGCTCAAGACCAAGCTCCAAGCTCCACTAGCCCACTCCTGAAAATGTCACCTCACAAAGAGTTAGGTTCACTTCAGGAGATTTTTGGGGGAGCTTAAAATGAGCTAGAGGTTGAGAGGGAGCCACTAGAACACTGTGCCACCGAGGGCTCCAAGCTTCAACAATGGCGGTCAAAAAAGGGGAGGTCAGTGGAGGGGATGCTCAGCCAAGCACAAGCAAGGCCAAGCTCAATGGTGTGTAAAAGAAGCCAAGGGCAACAGTGGGGGGTTTTATAGCTAGGGCAAAAAGAGGTCCTGGACCACGGGTTAAGCTCATGGTGAGCTTAGCCCAAGGGAGGTCCACGGGAGGTCCATGGAGTTGGACAAGATGGATAGGACAGAGTAGGTCAGGACAGGGCATGGGCTAGGGGCGGAAAAGCACTGACATGCATTTAATGCCCCCAGGCACAGAGCCGTTGGATGTGACAAGGCTCTGACTTTGCCCATCGCCATGGCTCGCACGCTATCAAGGTAGGAGAAGAACAGATCTCACATCCACCGTTGGATTACGTGGATGGGAAGGTCCTGCCCTCGGATTTTAAGTTTGAACCGTTATGTTTTAAGTGGTGGGAGGAGGTCCCACCACACGATTTGGAAAGGAGGTCGTGGCCTCCGATTTCCATAATCTTGAATCTTGCGTGGAAAAAGGGACAGAGGTCCAAAGCGTTGGATCTCAATCCAACAGTGCGGACCTCTGTGAGGTCTTAACCGCACACCTAACTTCGAACTCGAGGGGAGGTCATGGCCATGGATCGTTGATCCAAGGGCACACAATGACCGGGGAGGTCTTAGCACTACGCGTAGCGCACAAGAGGTTATGGCCATCAGATTAAGATCTAATGGTGATGAGAAGGTGAGGGAGGTCTGAGATGTTGCGCAAAAGGCAAGGGAGGTCAGGACCTTTGGATTTTTGATCCAACGGCTCTGATCAAAAGAGGGGGAGGTCCTGAGCTTGCGCAACGCACCAGGGAGATCATGGCCTTTAGATTTAAATCTAAGGCTCGACCTCACGTCTTGTGAGGGAGGTCTAATGCGACAAGACAAGGAGGAGGTTGTGACCAGTGGATTTTAAATCAACGGTGCACAACATGAGATGGGGAGGTCTTGTGCGCTGGATATTTTGAGGGGAGGTCGTGGGCTGTTGGATCTGATCCAACGGCTACGACCTCGGTTAGGTGGGAGGTTTGCTTAGTTTAACAGTGAGGGGAGGTCATGGCCATGGATTTTTGATCCAAGGGCGATGACCTCAACAAGGTGGGAGATCCACGCAGCGATGGTTTGCAGAGGAGGTCGTGGCCTTTGGATTGGATCCAACGGCTACGACCTCAAGTGAGTGCAAAAGGGAGGTCTCGAGTAGTTTGAGCGAGGAGGTCATGGCCATGGATCGTTGATCCAAGGCGAAGACCTCATGTGAGTGGGAGGACTTGGTGCGTTAGGCGAGGAGGAGGTCGTGGCGGTTGGATGTTAATCCAACGGCTACGACCTGATCAAGGTGGAGAGGAGGTCTGACGAGCCAGGGAGAAAAGGTTGGGCTGGACCAGCTTTGGGAAAGTGGCTAGCCCAAGGAACAGTACCAAGCTTTTAAATTCAATTTCAACAGCTGAGATTTTGCAGGGTTGTTTGGAATAGCAATTGAGCTCCAAAATTTATGAAATTTTAACTGGAGCTTGCTGACAATGAGATTAACCTTGCATAAAATTTCCAGAGGTTATTATGCAATGCATTTTTCTCAGGAAATTCATGAAGGTTGTTCAAGGATTTGTTTTACCTCCAAAATTTATCAAACAAGTTTTACAACTTGTGATATTTTTCAGAGGGGTCCCACATCAGTTTTAGGACCAAGGAAAATATTTTCCAAATGTTTGGCACAAGATTTAAGATAATTGGAAAAGGAGTTTGACTTTTGGTCAACAAGAGCTTTGTGTTTTTGGATTACACAACTCTTGGACTAGAATCACAGGAGAGATTAGGGGTTTTCAAGATGTGAGAAAAAGTTTTAATTTCTACACATATAATTATATTTGAACAAACCCTGTTTATACAGTTGGGATGTTACAAAATCTCCCCCCCCCCTTACAAAAATCTCGTCCCGAGATTTTGGCTCAGGCGGGGAAGGAAGATGGGTAGTCCGCACGCAGACGATCTTCTCTTTCCCAAGTAGCCTCATCCTCAGAATGGTTCGACCACTGAACTTTAAGGAACTTGATGGTCTTATTCCTTGTCCTTCGTTCAGACTCATCGAGTATGCGAACAGGGTGCTCGCGATAGGTCAAATCTTCCTGGACATCGAGAGTTTCCAACGGAGCTTCCTCAGTTGGAACACGGAGGCACTTCTTAAGCTGGGACACATGGAAAACATCATGTACGCCCTCAAGCGCAGCCGGCAACTCCAACTTATAGGCAACAGCTCCTTCTTCTCGATAACGCGGTAGGGACCGACATATCGAGGAGCCAACTTGCCCTTGACGCCAAACGTTGATGGCCCTTCAAAGGAGAGACTTTGAGATAAACAAAGTCATTAGGCTCAAAACGCAACTCACGCCGACGGCGATCCGCATAGCTCTTTTGCTCGATTGAGCTGTGCGCAGCGCCACGAATAAAATTTGGACTTGGCGCCGACCTCATTGATTGAGTCCGGGCCAAAGAGAGGTCTTTCACGGTCTCGACCAGTTCAACGGGTTCTACACTTTCTCCCGTACAAGGCCTCGAAAGGTGCCATGCCGAGACCGGCTCGAAAATTCGTTGTTATAAGAAAACTTCGGCGAATGGCAAGCATTTCTCCCAATGCTTCCCATAGGAAAGGACACAAGCACGAAGCATGTCTTCCAAAACTTGGTTGACCCTCTCGGTCGACCATCGGTTTGGGGTGAAATGCCGTGCTAAAGGTAAGACGGGTTCCCATAGCCTTTTGCGAGCTATGCGATTGAGAAGTGAGCAGAGAAGCACGATCAGAACGATCGTCTTCAGTACACCGTGCAAATTTACGATGCGGAATATGCAGAGATCCTTTGGAAAACCTACAAGAAGGTTATTTTTGACAGACTGAGGGCTTGATCTTGATTCGATGGTTGGTGGTGCATGGCCGTTGTTAGTTGGTGGAATGATTTGTCTGGTTAATTCCGGAACAACTTGTCTGGTTAATTCCGGAGCGATTTATTTGGTTAATTCCACTAACAACGGGATCTCAGCCTGCTAACTAGCATTACGGAGTCATCCCTCCGCGGCTAGCTATTTTAGAGGGACTAAGGTCGTTCTTAGTTGGTGGAGCAATTTGTCTGGTTACTCCACTAACAAACGAGACCTTGGTCGGTTAACTAGCTATACGGAGTCATCCCTCCGCAGCTAGTCTCTTACAAAGGATTATGGCCGTTTAGGCCACGAAGGTTCGAGGCAACAACAGGTATGTGATGCCTTGAAAATGTAAAGGGACGGAAATGTGCCACTTTAGTCAAACGATCGATGCAACCCAGATGGCATAATTTTTCTTAGGGGTTCGGGGTAGACTAGTAGACCTTTTTGAAACCGGGGTGGTGCCGAGCACCGGATAAAAGAGTGAAATCAGGATCACCAACAATGATAAAAGATGGAGATACAAGGAAATGAGGTGCTCCTGAATCGAATAAAATAATATCCGGGCAAGAGTTAGCGAGAAGCGTACCTAACACGACGTCCGTGCCTCGAGCTTTCTCGGTGAGATGGAGTCGATCGGATTACAAACGATCTTTTCTTTGCTTCAAAGGGCAATTGTTGGCGTAATGCCCCTTATAGTTGCGAAGAAACAAGTGATCCCACAAATGGATTGCTATGCTTCACAGGCAATTGTTGGCGTAGTGCCCTTCTTGCTACAAAAGAAACAAGTGATCCCAAGATCGATTTGCGGGGACCACCTTGCCGACTCGCAGTGCACGTGATGGAGGCACGGCCCTGCGACGAGAGGGTTGTTTGCAAGCTTCTTAGGACAATTATTAGCATAATGGCCCTTGAGATTGCAGAAGAAACAAGTGACACCGGCGACCTTGCCGGAGTCACCACGAGTCCCTCTTGACACTGCGATGATCCTCGACTTTCTTTTACGCCCATAGCAACAACAGGATTTTCAGCCACAAGCTGAAAGTCGGGAAGGCATGGACTGGTAATTTGTCCCGCAACTCCTCAGACAAATCACCCAAGAACTTCTCTGATTTGGAGGCATTGGCGATTGCAATGCTTGCAGATGACCGAAGAAACAATCATAGCCCAATGACTTGGCAATCACCAGGTTCATGCTACACTCCTTGGGATAGTGATCGCTTCCCTCGCAAAGGAAACAAGTAACTTTGGCAGCCGGACAATCTCCGGGTAAGTGGTCTTTGTCACAGTTTGGACAGGATGTGGTACACTGGTTGCTGTAGTGTCCTTCCTCACCACAACGCCGACACACCTTGACTCTTCCTAGTTCGCAATCTTCGGCGAAATGCCCCTCTTCACCACAGCCAAGGCAAAAAGGAGGCGATTGCCGCTTTTCAGGGCAATAGGGCCACAATCCGAAACACTTGCCAGAGCGGAGTCGCTACGGGTCGTGTCTGGGCAATGGGGCCGGGAGAATTTCGTCGGCCGACTTGTCGACCTAGTCCGCTCATCGACTGTTGGACATCTGCTACGAAGAGATGGGTTAACACGAAACCCAAGGACTAGAAGTTGAAGAAAGCGAAAAGGGATGCCAACGACTAGGGGAACGGAACATCACCCTAACCGAAGGCCAACAAAATAGATAGTACAGATCCCTACCGAGTTAATAATGGATTAGATGATAGTAAATGTAAACTAATGAAACAAGCGAGAATAAAAAGAAGTTATAGGGAGCATAATAAAGGAGAAGCAAAAACAGCAAGGAAATGCACTTTAAAAGCTTCCAAAATGACTCCAAAACAGCAAGGAAGACATAAGATTAAAGGCCAACTTCCCAACACAACTAACTTGTATTGAATGAACGAGTAATTGGTTGAGAAGATAAAATTTCAGCACACCACTCCAATTTCTAACACTACTCAAAAGCAAGGTAAACCAAGAGAATAGGTGTTAGATACTTATCTAACTAGTATCATGTCTTACCCTTTCATTCCCACAAGTTTTAGTTGATTTAACCTCTCATTTTCTACCCTATTTAGAACCTTTGAGCTTGCTGTCCGGAAATTGACGCTTGCTGTCTAGATTTTGCATCCAAGCTTCCAGTCGAAATTGGCCATTCCAGAAGCTTCAAAACCTTGTAAATGGGCAGCTAACACTTCAATTTGCCAAACTCATTGGTTCCCCAAAACCCCATTAATCGATAACAACTATTTTGTAGAAGGGAAGAGAGGAAAACAACTTTTAAAACTTAAATTAGAGTGAGATGAGAAGAGAAAGCTAAGATAGATGAGGAGTAAAATCTGAGAATTTTCTTAAGCTTTCAAAACTCATTTGATACTTTGAAATTAGGTTTTCAAAATATCCTAAAGACGACCAAGCTTGCGTTACTACGGTCAGAACGGCTCTGATACCAACTTTTGTGAGCACCCGGATTTATTAAGCTCATAATACTTAGTCATCCAATTGACCCTAGTATTATCAACCAAATAAACCGGTCTCGAGAGATGTATACTCCCGAATGCAAGATACATACCTCACAACAAAAGAATGTATCAATTCCATACAACACATAGTACATAAGCAACAAACCAGAAGTTAATATTAATAAAGGATAGGTTATTACAAAAGAGGGGCCTTCTGGCCAAATAACAACAAGTACTACTAGGATAACAGCGGAAGCAAAAGTGCCATAAAGATGGCTATAACACAAAGGCAATCAGTGTGCCTTAACCCCTAGGCATCTGACCGGACCGCCAAGCTAGTCGTCAAGAAGTCAGTAACATTCGATTTTCTAAATCCTTTTTAAATGTGTAAAATAAATTAAAGCTATTTTATTTTAATGAGAATTTCAAGTTTGGTTCGGTTGGAGAGGTTTGAATTGTCGAGACCTCCTTTTGGTGTGCCCAGAGACCTCCCTTAGTATATCTTCTTTGGGTGTGTAGGTTTAGACCTCCTCTGTGGTCTAGACCTCCCGATGGCATGTGAGGTTAAGCCTCCCGTGAGGCTTAAACCTTCTCGCTTGGACGTATTCCTCGTCGGGCTTGTTCTTTGAAAGTGGTCACTTGGACCTCTTTGTTGGTTTGGATCTCTTAGGTTCAGACCTCTTTTACTCTCGACTTTTCTTAAGTCTAAACCTCTTCTTGCCGTCTGGCGCCTCTCTATGCCCGCACCTCCTTTCATTGGGACATCCGTGTGTTCCAGTGAGCTTCTTGTTCACTGCGGACCTCCTCAATTCATGTAAATCCTTGGATATCCTTTCTTGGCGAAAGGACCTCCCTTGTCTTTGGATCTAGCGGTCCGCACCTCTTCCCATTTCCAATCCAAGGGTCTAGACCTCCCATGCGCTATGTCCCTTCATGGACCTCCCTTTGTTCTCGAATCGAACAGTTCAGACCTCCCTTGGTCCAGAATCGAACGGTTCGACCTCCCTCTCAGATTGAATCTAATGGTTTGGACCTCCTCGCTTTAAGTCCGAGGGCCCGACCTCCTCACGCGTTGTTTTTCTTTGGGAACCTCCCCCTTCGCGCTGGTCTTGGCTGTTGGACCTCCCTTTTGGAGATCCAACCGCCCAGACCTCCCCGCCAGACCACCCTTGGTGAGATCCCGACCGTCGGGACCTCCCCTGTCTGCACCTTCCCTGTCTAGACCTCCTCAATCTTTAGACCTTCCGTCCTTGGGCTTAGGACCTCCTAAGCCGCTTCGGACCTCCTCGAGGACCTCTATTGTGGGTCAAGATCTCCTATTTTGACCCGATTGTTTAAATTGATCTGCCCCACCGCCGGTCTTAACCATTCTCAATTCCTCCGCCACGTTATTATATTGAGCATTTAATGCGGTCTTGTCACATTAAATGCATCCATATCGTGGTGTTTTACTGAATTGGGTCACTTAACCGCACTCGACATTTTTCTTTGTTCCTTCCCAAGCAACATCGTGTCCTTCTCGTACCTTTTAACCAGGGTGATGGTGACACCTGCCCTGCCACTACCTACCTTTGACCCATTTCTATACTTATCCTGGACTCGTGTATTTCTAATTTTCTTCACCACTTTGACTACAACTTGTCTAAGAAATTCCACCACTCCACCTTCTCCATTTTCACCCTCTCGGTTTTGGACCAGAGGCCTTCCCGGGAGAGCTTGGTTCTTACAACCTCCCCTTTCATCCATAGCTTCTTGCCCTTGGTAAGCTCTTTGATGATCTCCTCCACCCTTGTGTTTACCACTACCCTGAGCTGGCCATGTTTTTCACAGGACCTTCTCTGGTGGGTTTCTTTTGGAATTCTGTGGTGCTCGTGTGAGGACCTTCTCTCCGGACCTTGCGCAAGCATTTTGGCCTCGGGACCTCTCTGCCCACTGCCTAGGTCACACCTTCGGGACCTTTTTCCAAAGACCCCTTTTTCCTCTGGTAAGCTAGACCTTCTCCAAAAGAACCTAATCTAAATACAATGCTCTTACATTAATTGGGTTTTGAGATTTCTCTGAGTTCTCTGGTTCTTTATTTGGATCTTTATTGGATCTCTGTTTGAATCTTCTTTGAATTTGCCTTCTATATATATGTAGATTTTGAAGATTCCGGGGAATCCAAAAGTTCTGAAGAAGAAGAATCTCTAAGTAGTGAGCAAGGCAAGTTACACTCTTGATCATATTGCACCCAGTAATTTAAACTAATTATGTTCTGTTTTAATGTGTACTGCATGCTTATTTTTATCAAGTTAGTTCAATACCAGTTTTAACTTCATAGTTATACCCATTTCCTTTGTATGACCTCTGTTGTTCTTGGACTGCACACATTGTCACCTTTAGGTCAAACTTGGCTAATACAGTAGTATGAGTCAAGACCATTTGAAAAACATATGCTCGCTTATGCTTAGACCAAAACTATTGATTTGGGAAATCTTTACCAACATAACCAAATAATGTTTAAATATTTTCACCATGGCATTGGGTTGTCATGGAGGTATGAAAGTATTGCTGGGGAAGCAAAGTTATGAAAATGGATTTTTGACTGGGGCGAATTGGTTGACTTGGTTGGTGCAAGTTGATGCACGGGATCGTGCCTTATGGTAGATCGATGCCCTTGGGTTTGTGAAAGTCGCCCTAGTCATTTGAGGACCGGTCTTTGGCGACCAATGCCATGCCTATAATGGGCTATGCCACAATCGTGCAACCACATGTCTCGAGAATGGGGTGTGGGACCCGGTGAATAATTTGCAAAACTCCACTACATGTCTTTGCTCCATTGGTGGTGTGGGAGGTCTTGTTGGCTAGAGGTCTTTGATGACCCATTGTTCCCCTTGGTGCAAGAGGGCTTCACGGATGGCTATCCATAGGGGGTGAAACCTTAGCAAGGAAAGGCGTGGTGGAGCAATGCATTGTAAAGGCCTTGTCATGAGCTCTAGATCTCTTACCTTTGGAAGTGAGAGGTGGTATTGACGAATCTTGCCGACAAACTAGAGTACTCATGTCGTGTGGGTAAAGTGCACAACCTCTGCGAGAGTTAAATCTATTGAATAGCCGTGTCCACGGTCAAGGCGTCTTGGCAAAGGCCACTTGAAGTTAGTTGTTGACTTTGGGAATTTAAAATGATTTTCAAATCTGTTTTGAGGCCGTCCCATGGGTTTGGGCGAGGAGCCTAATGTCGAGGGTATCCTTCACCAAATAATGATGAATGCTATCCAACCTGAAAAAATTGCTTTGGTAAAATGAATTTTATCTATTGAAAGACACCTTTGGAACTTAGTAATGGTATTTGAAAGAAAATGGGCTTTGTGCAAGATCACCCTATTATGCCATCCTTTGATTATCCATTTATGCATGTCATATTGTTAACCCACGGGTGTAACTTGCGAGCACAAATGGTAGTGCTCACTCTTGCTCATTACAAATTTTGCGGGAGAAGATATTGGCAGTGATGAAGATCGAAGCAGCTAGGTTATGCCCTCCAGTCAACTGCCTTTGGCGTGTTGATGGACTCTCGTGCTTTCTTTTGCTCTCCTTTGCTTTTATGTATTTATGTTTGGCCCAAGGCCACCTTGTAAACGACTTTGTTAACATGTTGTATAAATAAAGGTGTGTTCTGGATGTCACCACCTATGTGTTTGTCTTTGTGAAGAGCTAGCCATGATCCTTGGGACTGCTCTCGGGTTTCAACTCGGTCCTTAGGGACTCAGCATACCACCACATCCAAAAACGCACCATCCATCCAATATGCCCAAGTCTAAATCAATCTTTTATTTTCAGATTTTGATTTTACAAATTAATCAAAGCACAAGTGCTGGACATATAAGAGTAATAATCATTTTGAGTGATCAAGACCATCGACATAATGTCCATGATAGCCCATTTCTACCGATAACTAAGCATGTCTAAGCAATTCAAATCGAATCTATTAAGTGATATGAGCTCATCCAACGAGCTCAAACCACAACAAATAACCTAGGCTCATGGTAGTAGAGGATAAACAATTCCTACAGATCATGCAACTATAGGCTTCACTAGCGACAATTTAACACAAAGTAGCAATGCATACATAGAAGTAAAACAATATATTAAGCTTTAAAGTAATGGGACAATGATGGAAATGATCAAACTGCTTGCCTTGTTGCTGGTGGTCAAATTGTGGCAGAGGATCGCTCTCGGGATCACCACAAATGTCTAAGCCTAACTAAAAGGCTAAAAAGAACCGATAAGAACGACGAAACACAACAAAGACAGCACAACAAACGAACTCCAAATGACTCTGAAAATTTTACAGCAACAAGACAATGATTTATCATGAATTTAGCAACAAGAACCAATTGATTTGGATTCTCAATGCAAAAGATATGATGAAATCAATTCTGCTCAACCTACTAAAATACCAAACTGCACTATTCACTAATTTAATTATGAGGCAACATTTTCTAGAATAGCAGTGAAGCTGAAATTTTTACTGTAAAACCAGCACCTCATGAGATGAATAACACAATTGAGTTCATCTCATTTGGAGCTACATATGCAACTCTCTACAAATTTTCAAAAACAAGAACTTGAACAAAATTATAATGCACAAGTCCTCATTTTCCTAACAGCAACAAGCTCAAAACTAATTTTCACAGTGAGTTCACTAAGAGAGAAACCCAACAAAGTTGGTCTCACCCAAAAATAATCTATAGAGCATTAGTTATGTATTTTACAAGTTAAGTCGGAGGTCTTCTAGTAACATTAGATTAAAGTAGAGAGGTCGTGGCCGAGAGATGGAAAATCAGGACCACAAGGAGATCCTAAAGGACATGAGATACATCCAAAGGAAGATCTAAACTACTAAGATCCCTGGAGGAAATCTACATCGCCGACTTCACGGTCTCGAGGAGGTCGGCGGTCGATGCTCATATCGGGATCGGGGAGGACCTTGACACAAGATCTACAGGGAGGTCATGAGCAGATGGTAGTCCTAAACGAGGAGCGGCAGATCTAAGGAGGTCCCACGAGATCTTCCAAGGAAGACGCCCTGCACTCAAGCAGGAGGAAAACGCACCTCAAGTCTGGAGGATGTGGGCGCTCCAGATTTGAGAGGTCGAGACCTTGGCCCAACATACAGCAGGGGCATGAGCAAAGCAGCGAGGAGGGGTGGGTTAAAGGCGGAGAGGTTAATGGCGTTAAGACACCATGATTGCGATGATTGGGCATTTAAAACGGTGAATTTATGTGGGCTAAAAGCGACAATGACATCGCTCGGGGCGTCAGACAAAATCCGGCGTGAAGAAGTGATCCTCGCCGATGTAGAGCTCATGGGGGTCTAATCTGCCAGAGTGCACAATAACGTTCGCGCACCGAGCTCCATCTCGGCAGGGGACGCATGGCGAGCGAGCCGAGACAAATGACCAGCAAATAAACACAAAAGCGACAATTCGATGAGGCAAAAAGCAGCTCAGCTTGTGACAAGAAAAGCTCCGCAAAATCATTATTCATGCGGGTGCAGAAACCGAGGAAGGGGACTGGAGGTCCTACGGGAGGTAGAGGTGAGTCGTTGAGGTGACAAGAATGCGTTCTTGCCAGTGGCCTTCGGCAGCCAGGCAGCCTTCACGCAAGACACATGGCTCAACTTTGTCCTCCTCGAAAATGCCCAAACAAGGATAACTTCAAGCTTCCAAGAGGTGTTGGGAGGCAAAAGAACAAGGGGTTTGGATCTTCTTGTGCGAGGAGGCCCAAGGACTCAACAATGGCAGCCACCATAGTGAGGAAGATGGGTGAGCTCCCACGACAAGTGGGAGATCAATTGGGTGTAAAGGAAGCCAGGAGGATCCGCAAAGGATACTTTTAGCTGAGTGGAGTCCCCTCTGAAAAATGGGCTAAGTGAGCTTAGCCTGAGTTAGTCCATGGGAGGACAAGAGGTAATGTTGACAAGGAAAAAGTCGACATAATGCGAAAAGAAGCGACAAAGGACACTCGACATTAAATGCGCGCCAGAAGGAGCTGATGAAAGGGCCAGATCGGCCAATGGAACAGGACCGTTATGTTTTAAGTGAGTGATAAGGAGGAGGTCCATCGGATCTCATACACAAGAGGTTTTAAGTGGAGGTCCCAGCCCTCGGATTCATTTTCGAGAAACGCGTAAAGGGGAGAGGAGGATCATCCAGACCTAAGGTTTGAGGACTTCCAAGTGACGCTACCGATCAAGACATGCCATCAAGGAGAGGTCAGCCTTTGGGAGGTGCGACGATGGGATTTAAATCGACAAAGAGGACCCATGGGGAGGACATTAACTCACTTTCGATATGACAATGCAAGAGGAGTCATGGCCTTTAGATTTAGATAAGACTCTGATCTCTTACGTCTTGTTGCAGTACTGGGAGGTCAATGCGTCATGAGACGTGACCGTAGTAAGGTGCACAACAAGATGAGGTTGTGAGTGGCTTGATAGCAGGAGGTCGTGGTGTTGGATTTGATCCAGTGTTGGATTTGATCCAATGGCTCGACCTAGGGTTTGGGAGTTTAGAGGGAGGTCAGGAGATCTTGGAGCCAAGGACTTGACCTGAGGTGACCACCGAGGTAGAGGGGAGCCGTCATCTGAAGATTTGATCACTGTTGAGTATGTTGTTGAGGAGGTTGTGTGGAGACAGCTCGATGGTTTAAAATGTTTCTGAGGATGCGATGTTGAGGTTTTAACACAGGATTAGAGTGGGAGGTTTGTCATGGATCTTGGATCCCTCAACAATGACCTCCTATGATGACTTTGAGGTCACGGATCCCAGCAATGCCTCATGACGCAGGAGGTCCTGCGATGGTTTCATGAGGAGGTCGTGGGTCATGATGTAATTAACACGGGGGACCGCCACTCCCAGTTGATTTGATCAAGAGGAAGAGCTGACCGAGGCGAACAGGTTGAAGCCCAATGAAGCAGTGATGATTTAGGTTTTGAAATAAACTTAGACAGTAATAGTATTTGAGATAGCAAATGAACTCCAAATTTGATGAAATTTTAACTGGAGCTTGCTGACAATGAGATCAGACCAACCTGCATAAAATTTCCAGAGGTTATTATGCAATGCATTTTTCTCAGGAAATTCATGAAGGTTGTTTAAAGGATTGTTTTGCCTCCAAAATTATCAACAAGTGTTATAACTCATGATATTTTTGAAGGGTCCCATATCAGTTTTTGGGACCAAGGAAAATATATTCAAATGTTTGACACAAGATTTAAGCTAATTGGAGAATGAGTTTGATTTTTGGTCAACAAGAGCTTTGTGTTTTGGATTACACAACTCTTGGACAAAAATCACATGAGATTTAAGGGTTTTCAAGATGTGAGAAAAAGTTTTAATTTCTACATATAATTATACTTGATTAACCTAATTATACATTTGGGATGTTACAAAATCTCTCCCCTTCAGAAATCTCGTCCGAGAGATTTGGCTCGATCGATAAAGATGGATTGTCCGCCTGTGAGGCGATCTTCTCTTTCCCCAAGTAGCCTCATCCTCGAGAATGGTTTGACCCACTTTGAACTTTAAGGAACTTGATGGTCTTATTCCTTGTCGCCCGTTAGGACTCGCCAGTGCGAGTGCAGCGAGGTGCTTTCGCATGATGGGTCAAATCTTCACGGACATCGAGGTTTCGAGGGCTTCCTCGATTGGAACACGGAAGCACTTCTTAAAATTTGGGACACATGGAAAACATCATGTGCCCCCTCAAGTGCAGTAGCAACTCCAACATAGGCAACCGGCTCCTTCTTCTCGATAGCAGCGGTAGGGACCGACATGTCGAGGAGCTAACCCTGTGGCCTTGAAAGCGTTGATGGCCCTTCAAAGGAGACTTTGAGATAAACAAAGTCATTAGGCTCAAAAGCATAACTCACGTCGGCCATGATCGCGCGCCGCTCTTTTGCTGGATTGAGTGTCATTGCAGCCTTCTGAATAAAATTTGGACTTAGCGCTCGGCCTCATTGATTGAGTCAGACCAGAAAGATCTCTCACGGTCTCGACCAGATTCAGCGAGGTCCTACACTTTCTCCGTACAAGGCCTCAAATGGTGCCATCAAGAAGCGGCACGAAAATTTGTTGTTATAAGAAAACTTCGGCGAATGGCAAGCATTTCTCCCAATGCTTCCCATATGAAAGGACACAAGCCGCGAAGCATGTCTTCCAAAACTTGGTTGACCCTCTAAATTCGACCATCGAGTTTGAGGGTGATATGCTTTAAATCTTTGAAAGCTAAACAGTGCCCATAGCCTCTTGCAAGCTATGCCAAAAAGCGAGGCGTGAAAAGGGATCACGATCCGAACCACGATCGTCTTGACTGCAAATGCAAACTCACGATCTGAAGGCGATATAGAGTTCGCCAAAAGACCTACGAAGTTCAGTCTTGGCCAGGAAGGAAATGTGCCACCTTAGTCAATCGATCGATGGCGGCCAAATAGCATTATTCTTCTTGAGGGCGTGGGTGAGCCATTGATAAATCCATTCGATCGAATCCACTTCCACTCGAGGAATTGGCAAAAGGTGAAGCGATCCGGCGGAGACGGCGATGCTCGGCCTTGCACGGCGACACCGCGTCGCCTTTCGGCAACGAACCGCGATCTCCCTCTTCATTCGGGTCCACCCAAATCTCTGGCGGAGATCTTGATACATCTTTGTGGCCGGGATGAATGGATAAAAAGCGAATCATGGGCTTGCGGGAGGATTAAATTCCGCAACTCCATGTCCTTTGGAACCCTGAGGCGTTGCCGAACCTCCTGACGCCATGCTCATCCTCGGAAGAAGCACTTGAGTGGATTCAGTTCTTGACATTTGCCTTAATGTGGCTCACTCCCAAATCCATTCTTGGCGGACTTGATCCGATCCACCAGGTTAGTTGCACAACCATGGCAGCGAGATCCATGCTCAACTATCTCCCAGTTGAGGCGGCTTGGAATGCCTCGCGAGAAGGAGGCGAATGCTCCTTGAGCACTAAGGTATTACAATGCGCACTGCGACTAAGCGCGCCGCATGACGATTAGCCTTGCGGGATGGTAGTGAATACCCATGTCATAATCATGATCAACTCTAACCATCTCACTTGCACGAGGTTCAGGTCGAGGTTGGGTGAACAAGTACTTGAGGCTCTTGTGATCGAGTACACTTCTAGCGATTACTGATTAGGTAATGTCATGAAATCTTAAGTGCATGAATACGGCAGCCAAACTCCAAATCATGAGTAGGGTAGTTGAGTTCATGAGGTCTCAATTGCCTTGATGCATAGGCCACTACCTTGCCCTCTTGCATAAGGACTGGCAACGAGGCACCGGCGAAGCTTGTCGCATAAAAGATATCGAAGCTGCGATGGATATCGGGAAGAACAAGAATGGGAGGCGGTGGTCAAAGCGCTTCTGCGAGTATATGGAAACTTGCCATGCAAGCATCGAGACCACAAGAACTTCTTGTTCTTCTTGAGCAACTCCGTCATCGGCCGCGATCTTGGAGAAGTTCTCGATAAGCGGCGATAATATCCCGCTAAACCAAAAACTCCGCGCCGGTGACGAAATTGGCGGACTCCATAATGACGAACATCGGTGACCTTGCTAGGATCAGCGATTCGCCTCCGCTGAAAAGAATATGGCCTAAAAGCCACTTCCTTCAACGAGAAGCGCACACTTGCTGAACTTGGCGTCACGGTGGTGCTCGCGTTAACTGCCTAACACAAGCCGGATGCTCGGCATGATCCTCATCGTTCTTGGAGTAGATAAGAATATCATCGATGAAGACCGACAAACTTATCCAAATACTCCATGAATACCGAATTCATGAGGGTTCATAGACAAAAGCGGGAGCATTGGTTAAGCCGAGCGACATGACGGTTAATACTCATACAAGCCGTGGCGAGTAGAAACGCCGTCTTTGGAATATCCTCGGGCGAATCAGAACTGATGATATCCACTCTCAAATCAATCTTGGAGAAACTTCGAGCTCCAGATCAATTGATCGAAGATGCGTCAATCGGGGGCAATGGATACTTGTTCTTCTACCGTCCACTTCATTAGAGTGGGCGACAATCGGCCTTTTATCGTAAAAATCGAATCCTTCTTCTTTCACGAAGATTCTTTGGACAACCCCAGGGAGATGAGCTAGAGGCGGATGAAACCCTTCTCTTGCAGCTCATGCATAGCTTCTTCAATTCTACCAACTCGTTCGGTGGCATCAGATAAGGCCTCTTTGAGATAGAGGCGATGCAGGGAGCCAACTCAATGACAAACTCGAGGTCTCGAGCAGGTGGCATTCAGGAAGATCTGCTTGGAAAGACATCAACAAAGTCACAAAGCTGTTGGGACTTGCTAATATCTAGGCGGGCTTAGCTGGCCGAGATCACGGATCTAGCGCTTCGTGGCGAACCTACTCATGGGAGGGACTAGATAGAGATGAGCTTCTGGCGCAATCGATTTGCCCATGTCTTTGGGACAACCAATCCATGCCAAGAATCACATCAAGACTCATTGAATGGAAGGATAAGGTTAAGCTAAGAAACCTACCCTTGATCTCGATAGGGACATCCTACACTCGGATTCGGCTCTCAACTCCGAACCGGGAGGAAGCGAATGAGTAAGCGGGACCCGACAATGGAGAAAAAAGCTCTCCAATAGCAGCAAAAAGACTTCGAGAAACAAATGAATGAGATGCTCTGCATCAAACAAACAATGATGGCGGGATGAGAGTTAACGAGAAAAGTGTACCTAGCCGCGGCGTCGGGTGCCTCTGAGCCTCCTCTGTGGTGATGGCGTTGATTGACCACTACCAGCCTTAGGTAGCGGGGCGATCTTGGTCTGGTTGCACCACCTCTGACCGCGTCCTCCATTGGGGCCAAACCTCTCTGTCTTCTTAGGGCATTGGTTCGCATAATGTCCCTTACAGTTTACATGAAACATGTGATGACGTGGCCAGGTTCAGGGGGCGCTCTGCTGACTTCATGAGTGCCGTGGTGAGACCACGGCTGCGAAGGGCGAAACGAGGCGGAGTGACCTCGGGCGAAAAGGTGAGTGGTACCCTGAGGCGCCGAAGCGAGGCCAGGAGGAGCACGTACTGGATGACTTATGGGCCTCCCACTTGCGCTTGCGAGTCCATAAGCTCTCAGGCCGCATGCTTTCGGCGACAATGGCCTTGTCGACCAAGAGTGCTGCAAATCGAGGAAACGACAATGGATAGCTTGTCCTTGACTCCTCGGACAAAGCCACGCTGAACTTGGCTGCTTAGCCATGCTCGGTGGCCACATCCTCGGAGCATAACGAGCTAGATGGTTGAACTTCGTAGACATACTCCATGGTGAGCTCGCGCTTGCGGCGCAAGAAACTCACCTTCTTGATCTCCATCAAGCCGGCGAGGATGTGAGCCAGCCGGAGCGATCTGAAACTCCTCCCAAGAAGCGGTGTGGTCTGCTGGGCTGCATGGCGAAAGCTCTCCCACCATGACAAAGCTGCACCCTCCGGTGGTGCGTCACGAACAAGCGCCTTCTCGTGCTCCACAGCACTGCGCGATCTGGCTTCGCTCCACAGGCGAAGCCAATCGTCCGCATCAAAGGTCCTCGGGCCGGGAAAAAGTAGGGAGCTGAGTCTGAAGAAACTCATGGAGTCCTCCACCTTGGCGGTGGGCATTCCACGGCCCGGATCCGAAACTCCGATAAGTCTCGCGATGGTGTTGCGCGATGGCGTCGATAGAACTCTCTGTCATCCATGGTTCGGTTGCTTCGATCTGAAGAAGAACCTCGGCCATAGTAGGAGGAAGAGCTCCTCGTCCGGACGATTAGGCCACCTTAGCGCTGATGCGTCGTCGGCCATCTGTTACAAGGAATTTTGGTTAGCAACTAGACCCAAAAACAAAGCCTTAAAAAGCAAAAGCGATCGACTAGGGAATGGAATATCACCCCAAGCAAAAGCCAAAATCAGCGGTTATTTAAACTTTAAAAAGCTTCTAAAAGACTCTAAAAACAGCCAAGAAGCACCAAAAGCAAGGCTCAACTTCTCAACTCAACTAACCCGTATTGAATGAACGAGTAATTGGTCGAGAAGATCAAAAATCAGATTGTAAGGTGAGAGCTAATGCTAAAGAGCAAGGTTAAATCAGCGAAATAAGTGTTAGATACTTAGCTAACTAGTATCACATCTTACCCTTTTATTCCCACAAGTTTTAGTTGATTAACCTCTCATTATCTATCCTAATTAGACACCTTTGAGACTTGCTGTCAAATTTGATGCTTGCTGTCCGGGTTTACATCAAGCTCCTTAATGAATCACCGACTCGAACTTCAAAACCTTGTAGTGGGCAGCTCACACTTCAATTTGCCAATCTCATTGGTTCTCCAAAAACCAGTGTTAATCGATAACAACTATTTTGTAGAAGGAAGAGAGAAAACAACTTTTAAAACTCAAATTAGAGTGGGATGAGAAGAAAGCTAAGATAGGTAGAGAATAAAATCCGAGAAATTTACCTAAGCTTTCAAAACTCATTTGATGCTTTGAAAATAGGTTTTCAAAATATCCTAAGAGACACCAAGCTTGCGTTACTCTGGTCGATTATAGCTCGATACCAACTTTTGTGAGACAGAAGCGTTTTATTAGGCTCATAATACTTAGTCATCCGATTGACCTAGTATTATCAACCAAATAAACCCCGTCTCGAGAGATGTATACTTCCCGAATGCGTGTATACATACCTCACAACAAAAGAATGTATCAATTCCATACAACACATAGAACATAAGCAACAAACGAGTTAACATTAATATGGAATAGATATTACAAAGAGAGGCCCTTAGGCCAAAAAGCGATAAATACAAAAAAGATAACAGTGGAAGCAAAAGTGCCATAAAGATGGCTATAACACAAAAGCCAATCGATTGTGCCTAACCCCCTAGGCATCGTGACGGGACCGCCAAGCTAATAAATCGCAAGAAAGCGCAACCACGTAGCACAAAGAGAGGCTCTTGGGCTCTCCTTCTTCTCTGCAACAAAAGCCACAAAAATTACCACAACCACAGGAGGATGGTACATAAAGTACTCCATAAGACTTCGTGTGGATAATGAGAACTATAAATAGCTACATGCAAGCTTTATTTAAGTGGATGAGGCTTTGGACTCATTTTAGCATAAAGCAACATTTATTTGCAATAACATAATATAGATTGAAGGCAATTTGACAAAGCATTTTTAAATGTTGAAGTAACAACAGGATAATAACATAATAACAACAACAAGAACAATCAGGAAGTGACTAGCCCAAGTCACCACAACAATAGCATGAACTCCCGTTCATACCAACCATATCAAGTTTTAATTAAAGGTTGTAGTCTAGTCTTGAGACGACCTTACCAAGCATGTCCATAACCTAGGGGCGAGGCTATTTGAATAGTTTTATCCTGCAGGGGTGTACCACTTTATACCACCACGTCAGACCGCCTTTCCTTCACGCACACTTCCGAAGGTGTCTTTGTGCAGCTAAATCCTCTGAGACCTTTCCAAGGGATGAATGCTAATTCTGAGCTGCACAACCACGGGGAGAAGGAGACATCACAACCTTCGAGGAAGCTAATGCTCCCTCCCACACTATACATATACATTTGTTTTTGAAAACACACCAGCAGAGCTGCTCATAATTAACACCCTCTAGAGTACTTAGTCAAGAGGGTTCCATATCCCCTCGGCGTGGTTGGCAATGTGAAATAAACAACCTAGTGATTGAAGTACTGGGTCATTAGGGACCCGAGCATACCACCACATCCAAAAACCGCACCATCCATCAATATGCCCAAGTCTAAATCAATCTTTTATTTTCAGTTTTGATTTTACAAATTAATCAAAGCACAAGTGCTGGACATATAGGAGTAATAATCATTTTGAGTGATCAAGACCATCGACTAAATCGATGATGGCCCATTCTACCGAAACTAAGCATGTCTAAGCAATTTAAATCGAAACTACTAAGTGATAAGAGCTCATCAGCGAGCTCCCACCACAACAAATAACCTAGGCTCATGGTAGTAGAGGATAAACAATTCCTCTGAGATCATGCAACTATATGGCTTACTAGCGACATTTAACACAAAGTAGCATGCATACATAGAAGTAAAACAATATATTAAGCTTTAAAGTAATGGGACAATGATGGAAATGGTCAAACTGCTTGCCTTGTTGCTGGTGGTCAAATTGTGGCAGAGGTTACGCTCTGGGATCACCAGATGCCGAAACCTAACGGAAGCGAGAAAGAACCGATAAAACGACGAAACACAACAAAGACAGCACAACAAACGAACTCCAAATTCTCTGAAAATTTTACAGCAACAAGACAATGATTTATCATGAATTTGCAACAAGAACCAATTGATTTGGATTCTCAATGCAAAAGATATGATGAAATCAATTCTGCTCAACCTACTAAAATACCAAACTGCACTATTCACTAATTTAATTATGAGGCAACATTTTCTAGAACAGCAGTGAAGCTGAAATTTTTACTGTAAAACCAGCACCTCATGAGATGAATAACACAATTGAGTTCATCTCATTTGGAGCTAATATGCACTCTCTACAAATTTTCAAAAACAAGAACTTGAACAAAATTATAATGCACAAGTCCTCAATTTCCTAACAGCAACATGCTCAAAACTAATTTTCACAGTGAGTTCACTAAGAGAGAAACCAACAAAGTTGGTCTCACCCAAAAATAACCTATAGAGCATTAGTTATGTATTTTACAAGTTAAGCATTGATTTAGAGTGCACATTTTAAAGTTGGTTTTAAAATCTAATGGCAAACTGTGCTCTGGAGCTGAACTCAACTTACAATCATTTTTGGATTAAAGTCAAGTTCAAGACAGAGCTAACACAATTTGAATGACCTCATTTGGAATTAAAATGAAGAGAATATGAAATTCTAAAGTCTATACCTTATTTGAGTTTATACTAGAGCTCCTTTGGAATTTCTAAAACCCACAAGGACATGGGAGGGCGTGAGCCACGCAGATCATAGATCTAGCGGCTCGAGACCTCCCAGGTGAACTTGCGCTACACGCTTCGGGAGGAGTCGAGAGGTCTGGACCTCTTAATGCTGTCTTGCTTGAGGTGTGGAAGGTCGTGGCCGTAGATGGAAAATCAGCGGACCCAAGCGATGGGGAGGTCAGAAGCGGACCCGAGATCTAAAGGGAGGTCCTCAGCAGGTGAGATCTTCCAAGGAAGATCTAAACTATCCAAGATCTCCGGAGGAAGATCTACATCGTCAAGGACCTCACGGGGAGGTCTGGGCCAGTCCGAATGTTCAAAGGAGGTCCTCGATGGTTCGGATCGTCAGGGAGGACCTTGGCAGGTCAAGATCTACAGGGGAGGTCATGAGCAGGTGAGATAACTGAGAGAGGTCCTAAGGGAGGTCCTAACGTCCACAGAGACCTCCGGGAAGTCTGGGCTGCCATGATTACGCAAGAGGTCTTGGGCGCTCCAGATCTCCTCGGAGGAGGTCGGGGCGTCCCGGACCCAACACGCCGCGAGCTTTGGACATGAGATAAATCTTGGCTGGGACCACGAGGAGGTCATGTGGGAATTCAATCTTGGCGCCAAGGGGCGGGGTTAATGGCGGTTAAGACACCAATGATTGCGATGATTGGGCATTTAAAACCGTGAATTTATGTCCTAAAGCGACAATGACACGCTCGGGGCGTCAGACAAAATCCGGCGTGAAGAAGTGATCTCGCCGGCGATGTAGAGGCCATGGTGAGGTCAATATTCTGTTGAGTGCACAATAACGTTGCGCGCAGGTGGACCTCGGCAATGGCGGCTTTGAGCGCGTGAGCGGAAGGCAACAAATGACCGGCCGCGGCCAAACCCGAAAATGCAAAAAGCAGCTCCGCGCAACATTCAAGCTTGTGCCAAGAAAAGCTCCATAAAATCATTCATGCAGGTGCGGCATCTAAGGACTACGGGAGGGGTACTGGAGGTCCTAAGGTCTTTGGGGAGAGTCGTGGAAGTGATGGCTGGGTGTTAGGGAGGCACGATGAAGCTTCACGCCCAAGACACAGGCCTTGAGCTCGGCTTTGTCCTCCTCACAAAATGCCCAAACAACTAAGTCGGGGATAACTTCCAAGAGGTGTTAGGGCAAAGCGAGACAAGGGTTTGAAAAGCCTTTGGATCTTCTTGTGCCTTGAGGAGCTCCAAGGACTCAACAATGGCAGCCACCAGGTGAGGAAGTGAGTGAGGGAGGAGCTCGATAGCGCACAAGTGCAAGGCGAGATCAATTGGGTGTAAAAGGAAGCCAAGGGAGGATCCCAAAGGATGCTTATGGCTGAGTGAAGGTTTTGAGCTGGGCTAAGCTCCATGGTGAGCTTAGCCCGAGGTTGATCCATGGGATGGACATGACCTAAAGTTGACAATAAGGGCGGTAATGTGGCGACACGATAAGCGGAAAGACACACTGCATTAAATGTGGGTCGACAAGAACATTGAAAGAACCTGATGGGCAATTTTGGACATTAACTCCCTTGCTCGGAAACGCATGCGCGCCGATGGAGGAAGGAGAAAAACAGGTCCTTATGGCCGTTGGATAAGACACAGGGAGGTCCTAACCATCGGATCTCATTTTTGAACCGTTATGTTTTAAGTGGTGGGAGGAGGTCCCAGCCACACGATCAGAGATGGGGAGGTCGTGGCCCTCCGATTTCGTGTCGAAGCGCACGTGGGGAAAGGGGCGGAGGAGGTCTAAGCGTTGGATCTCCATCCAGCAGTCGCGGACCTCGGTGAGGACTTTCTTGCATGCGATCAAAAGACATGAGGAGGTCATGGCCTTTGGATTTAAATCCAAGGGCACTAACACGATGGGGAGGTCCGATATGATGATCATAATAGGCAAGGGAGGTCATGGCCTTTAGATTTAGATCTAAGGGCTCACGATCTCACGTCTTGTTTGAGAGAATACAGTGCGCATGAGACAAAAAAGAGGGGAATTCGTGGTAGTAGATTTTAATCTAGCGGTGCACAACAAAAGATGGAGGAGGTTGTGAGTGCTTGATAACCGGGAGGTGCATGAGTGTTGGATTTGATCCATGGCTCGACCTAGGTTAGTTAAGTGGGAGGTTTGTTTAGTTTAGCGGTGAGGGGAGGTCGGGGCCATGGATCTTGGATCCAGGGCTATGACCTCCTGTGATATGAGATGACTTTGTTGAGTATGTTGAGGAGGAGGTCGTGGTGTTGGATTTGATCCAGCAGCTACGACCTCAACAAATGGGATGACCTCGGCTGCGATGGTTTAACGACTCGAGGAGGTCTTTGAGGTTTAACACACGAGGGAGGTCATGACCAGTTGATCACGGATCCAGCAGCAATGACCTCATGAGGTGGGGAGGTCCTCGCGGTGTTGACAGCGGAGGAGGTCGTGGCTGTTGGATGTAAATCCAACAATTTGACTTGATCAAAGTGGAGATGAGGTCTGGAGAGTGCAGAACCAGGTTGGGGACTGGACCAACTTTGAATATAGCTAGCCAAGAAGACGGTGTAGGCTTTTAAATTTAGTTTTTAACAGTGAAACTTAGCGAGTTATTTGAGATAGCAAATGAACTCCAAATTTGATGAAATTTTAAGCTGGAGCTTGCTGACAATGAGACCAACCTTGCATAAAGTTTCCAGAGGTTATTATGCAATGCATTTTTCTCAGGAAATTCATGAAGGTTGTTTAAAGGATTGTTTTGCCTCCCAAAATTATCAACAAGTGTTATAACTCATGATATTTTTTAGAAGGGTCCCATATCAGGTTTTTTGGACCAAGGAAAATATATTCCAAATGTTTGACACAAGATTTAAGCTAATTGGAGAATGAGTTTGATTTTTGGTCAACAAGAGCTTTGTGTTTTTGGATTACACAACTCTTGGACAAAAATCACATGAGATTACAAGTTTTTCAAGATGTGAGAAAAAGTTTTAATTTCTACACATATAATTATACTTGATTAACCCTAATTATACATTTTGGATATTCACGAACGATTTTTGGCCGTTGTTAGTTGGTGGAATGATTTATGCAGTTAATTAAGACAACATGCAGTTTAGTGCGGAGGCGATTTATTTGGTTAATTCCACTAACAGCGGGATCTCGACTGCACCTAGCTAGCATTCGGAGTCATCCCTCATGACTAGCTATTTTAGAGGACTAAGGTGCGTTCTTAGTTGGTGGAGCAATTTGTGCAGTTACTCCACTAACAAAGCGAGACCATGGTTAGGTTAACTAGCTATCTGAGTCATCCCTCATGACTAGTCTCTTACAAAGGATTATGGCCGTTTAGGCCACGTGGAGATTCGAGCAACAACAGGTATGGGATGCCCTTAAAATGTAAAGGGGCGGAAATGTGCCACTTTAGTCAAATGATAAACGGCGACCGGTAGCCACTTGGGTTTGGGATAGACTAACAAGATCTCTTTGAAGCAGAGGGTGGTCTGCAAACCTTAGGATAAAAAGAGTGAAATCAGGATCACCAACAATGATAAAAGATGGAGATACAAAAGAAATGAGGCGCTCTGAATCGAATAAAATAATATCAGGGCAAGAGTTAGCGAAGCGTACCTAACCTGACGTCGAGTGCCTCGAGAGCTTTCTCGGTGAGATGGAGTCAATTTGGATTACAAAGCGATCTTTTCTTTTGCTTCAAAGGGCAATTGTTGGCGTAATGCCCTTATAGTTCTTGAGAAGAAACAAGTGATCGACAAATGGATTGCTATGCTTCCGCAGGGGCAATTGTTGGCGTAGTGCCCTTCTTGCTACAAAAAGAAACAAGTGATCGAGCAAATGGATTGCTATGCTTCGCAGGGGCAATTGTTGGCGTAGTGCCCTTCTTGCTACAAAAGAAACAAGTGATCGGACATCGATTTGCGAGGGACCACCTTCTTGACTTCGCAGGAGCTGCGTGATGGAGCGCGACGCTGAGAGCGACGAGGAGTTCTTTGCAAGCTTCTTAGGACAATTATTAGCATAATGGCCCTTGAGATTGCGAAGAAACAAAGTGACACCGGCGACCTTCTTTGAGTCACCACAGAGTCCTCTCTTAACACTGCGACGATCCTCGACTTTCTCTTTACGCCCTTAGCAACAACGGGATTTTTACTGACCACAAAATTTGAAAGTCGGGAAAACATGGTTAGTAATTTGTCCGCAACTCCTCAGACAAATCACCCAGAACTTCTCTGATTTGGAGGCATTGGCGATTGCAATGCTTGGAGATGACCGAAGAAAGCGATCGCTGCAGTTCAATGACTTGGCAATCACCGAGTTCATGCTACACTCCTTGGGATAGTGATCGCTTGCCCTGCAGAAAAGGAAACAAGTAACTGGCGGCGGACAATCTTCGGGTGAAGAGTCTTCATCCACAGTTTGGACAGGTTGTAGTACCTTTGGTTCTTGTAGTGTCCTTCCTTACCTAGCGCAAACACACCTTGACTCTTCCTAGTTAGCAATCTTGAAAATGCCCTCTTCACCACAGCCAAGGCAAAAAGGGTATTGCCGCTTTTCGAGAACAATAGGGCCTAATCCGAAAACACTTGCAGGCGGAGTAAACTACGGGTCGTGTCTGGGCGAGTGGGAGCAGAGAGATCTTTATTCCGGCCATGTACAGCATACCTAGCCCACAGCGATCTGTCTAGACATCTAGCTCTGGAGAGATTGGGTATACGAACCGAAGACTAGAGGCTTAAAAAAGCGAAAAAGGCATAGCGACTAGGGGAATGGAACATCACCTAACGAAAAGCTAAAACAGCGAGTAAATCAACTTTAGAAGCTTCTAAAAGACTCTAAAAACAGCCAAGAAACACCAAAAGCAAGGCTCAACTTCTTAGCTCAACTAGCCCGTATTGAATGAGCAGTAATTGATCGAGAAGATTAAAAATCAGATTGTAAGATGAGATCTAAAACTATTAGAGAGCAAAGGTTAATGCAGCGAAATAAGTGCTAGATACTTAGCTAACTAGTATCACATCTTACCCTTTTATTCCCACAAATTTTAGTTGATTTAACCTCTCATTTTCTACCCTATTTAGAACCTTTGAGCTTGCTGTCAGGAAATTGGCGTTTGCTGTCCAGATTTTGCATCAAGCTTCCAGTCGAAATTGGCCATTCGAAGCTTCAAAACCTTGTAGATGGGCAGCTAACACTTCAATTTGCCAAACTCATTGATTCCCCAAAACCCCATTAATCGATAACAACTATTTTGTAGAAGGGAAGAGAGAAAACAACTTTTAAAACTCAAATTAGAGTGAGATGAGAAGAAAGCTAAGATAGATGAGGAGTAAAATCGAGAATTCTCTTAAGCTTTCAAAACTCATTTGACACTTTGAAATTAGGTTTTCAAAATATCCTAAAACGACCAAGCTTGCGTTACTACGGTCGGAAGCGGCTCGATACCAACTTTTGTGAGCACGGTTTATTAAGCTCATAATACTTAGTCATCCAATTGACCTAGTATTATCAACCAAATAAACCAGTCTCGAGAGATGTATACTCCCGAATCGCGATATACATACCTCACAACAAAAGAATGTGTCAATTCCATACAACACACAGCAGTACATAAGCAACAAACCAGAAGTTAATATTAATAAGGATAGGTTATTACAAAGGGGCCTTACGGCCAAATAACAACAAGTACTACTAAGATAACGGCGGAAGCAAAAAGTGCCATAAAGATGGCTATAACACAAAAGCCAATCGATTGTTATAACCTTAACCCTAGGCATCGACGGACACGACAAAAGCTAATCGTCAAACCCGAAGCACATCTACAAGAGTGAAGCCCTTAGGGCTCACCTTCTTCCTCTGCAATAAAGCCACAAAAAAATGCCACAACCACGGGCGAGATGAGTACATAAAGTACTCACATAAGACTTCGTGTGAGATAACAGAACTATAAATAGCTCCATGCAAGCTTTATTTAAGTGGATGAGGCTTTGGACTCATTTTAGCATAAAGCAAGTTTCATTTGCAATAACATAATAGATTGAAGGCAATTTGGCAAAACATTTTAATTGTTGAAATAACAGAGATAATAACATAGTAATAACAACAAGATCAACACAGGTGACTAACAATAGTCACCACAACAATAGCATGAACTCCCGTTCATGCCAACCATCATCAAGTTTTAATTAAAGGTTGTAGTCTAGTTCTCACAGGCGTATCGGCGTGTCCATAACCTAGGGGCGAGGCTATTGAATAGTTTTATCCTGCGGGGGTGTACCAATGTACCCACCGTCGGGACCGCCTTTCCTTTAAGCACACTACCTTTGGTATCCGGCGCAGCTAAGTCCTCTGAACATTTCCAATGGGCGATGCTAATTAAAACCGCATCACGGGGATAAGAACACATTAAACAACCTAGCCGATCCTGTAATGCTCCTTCCCACCACACACACACATTTTATTTTTAAAACACCCACCGACCAGCTCATAATTAACACCTCCCAAAGTACTTAGTCAAGAGGGTCCATATCCCCTCGTGTGGTTATGCATAAAAATTGCTTTCGAGCGGTGGTGCAAATAACTCGGTCATTAATGACTCAGGCATACTACCACATTCAAAAACCGCACCATCCATCCAATATACCCAAGTCTAAATCAGTCTTTTATTTTCAGTTTTTGATTTTACAAATTAATCAAAGCACAAGTGCTGGACATATAGGAGTAATAATCAGTTTTGAGTGATCAAGACCATCGACTAAGCCGATGATGGCCCATTACTACCGATAACTAAGCATGGCTAAGCAATATTAACGTAAACTACTAAGTGATAAGAGCTCATCCACGAGGTCCCACCACAGCAAATAACCTAGGCTCATGGGTAGTAGAGGATAAACAATTCCTACAGATTATGCAACTATAGGCTTGCTAGCGATATTTTAACACAAAGTAGCATGCATACATACAAGTAAAACAATATATTAAGCTTTAAAGTAATGGGACAATGATGGAAATGATCAAACTGCTTGCCTTGCTGTTGCTGGGCAAATTGTTGCTGAGGATCGCTCACGGGTTCAAAGTACTACGTCGACACCTAATCGGAAGAAGCGAAAACAATCGATAAAACGCGAAAACGACAAAGACAGCACAGCAAACGAACTCCAAACACTCTGAATTTTCTACAGCAGCAAGAGGGTGATTTTTAGGAATTTACCAACAAGAACCAATGGATTTGGATTCTTAATGCAAAAGATATGAGCAAAATAATTCTGCTCAGCCCTAAAAATACCAAACTGCACTATTCACTAATTTAATTATGAGGCAACATTTTCTAGAAAAGTGGTGACACTGAAATTTTACAGCAAAACCAGCACCTCATGAGATGAATAACACAATTGAGTTCATCTCATTTGAAATAGATTGCATTTTCTACAAATTTTCAAAAACAAGAACTTGAACAAAATTATAATGCACAAGTCCTCATTTTATAACAGCAACATGCTCAAAACTAATTTTTCACAGTGAGGTTCATTAATAGAAAACCAACAAAGTTGGATTCACTCAAAAATAATCTACAGAGCATTAGTTATGTATTTTACAAGTTAAGCATTAATTTGAGTGTATATTTAAAGTGAGTTTTAAAATCTAATGGCAAAACTGTGCTCTGGAGCTGAACTCAACTTACAATCATTTTTGGATTAAAGTCAAGTTCAAGACAGAGCTAACACAATTTGAATGACCTCATTTGGATTTAGAATGAATTAGTTATGATATTTTGAAGTTCATACCTTTTTTGACTTATAATTAAGACTTCACGAGAATTTCTAAAACCCACAAAGACATGGGAGGACCACTTTGCCAGCATTTTCGAGGTCAGAGGTCCTGGACCTTATGCTGCCTTCTTACATGCTGGTGAGTGAGGGGAGTAAATGGCCGTAGATGGGGAATCCAACGGACCTCAGCGATGGGGGAGGTCAGAGACGGACCGGATCTAACGAGGAGGTCTGAGCAGTGAGATCTTCCAAGGAAGATCTAAACTACCAAGATCTCCCCAAGGAAGATCTACATCGTCAAGACCTCACAGGGAGGTCTGGGCCAGTCGAGGATGTTCAAGGGAGGTCCTTGATGGTCGAGATCGTCGAGGAGGACCTTGGCAGTCAAGATCTACAGGGAGGTCATAAGCTTGGTGAGATGACCTCGGGGGAGGTCCTAAGGGAGAGTCCTAGCACGTCGCAGACCTCGGGGAGATGCAGGGCAGCCATAATCGCACAAGGAGAGGTCTTGGGCGCTCAAGATCTCCTCGGAGGAGGTCATGGGCGTCGAGGCTCGCGACCACGTGCTTCTTGCGCGCGCTTGCGTGTTTGGACAAGAGATAAATCTTGGCGGGACAGCGAGGAGGTCTGTGAAGATCTTAAATCGCAACATGGGAGGATTAAATGCAGGTTAAGACACCCAATGATTTCAATGATTTGAGCCTTTGGATTAGTGCATTAACTTCGGCGGATCTCTGTCCTAAAAGCGACAATCGCGTCGCTTGCCTTGTCAAACAAAGACCGGGTTCAAAGAGATGGTTCTGCATGGCGATGTAGGCCTCATGGCGACATCAATGGTACCATTGGGTCCATAATAACCATCGCGCAATGGACCTCCTCTCAGCGGCGGCGGCTTTGAGCAGCCGGCCGAGCGGAAAAAAGACAAAAATGACCCGGCCGGCCAAAATCCGAAATGCAAAAAGCTCATAGCGCGACATTCAAGCGTGTGCTCAATAAAAGCTCATGACATCATACATCTGGTGCCAGCGCCTAGGACTATCGAGGTACACAGAGGTCCTAACGATCTTAGGGGAGGTCGAGGATGGTGATGGCTTTGAGTTGGAGAAGATGGGAAAACTCCATTTGCTCAAGACCAAGCTCCAAGCTCCAAGCTCCAAGCTCCACTAGCCCTCTCACGAAAATGTTAACCTAACAATGGGTTAGGTTCAACTCGAGGAGATTTGGGGGAAACTGAAAATGAGCAAGAGGTTGAGAGGGAGCCCAACTGGAACCTTGTGCCACAGGGCTCAAGCTTCAACAATGGCGGCCAAAAAGGGAGGTCGATGGAGGAGGATGCTCGACCAGCACAAGCAAGGCCAAGCTCAATGGTGTGTAAAAGAAGCCAAGAACAGCAGGTGGGGGGTTTTATAGCTAGGGCAAGGAGGTCTGGACCACGGGTTAAGCTCATGGTGAGCTTAGCCAAAGGGAGAATCCGCGGGAGGTCCATGGGGTTGGACAAGATGGATGGGGCCAGTAGGTCGGGGCGGGGCATGGGCTAGAGGCGGAAAAACATGCATTTAATGCCCCGAACCTGGGCCGTTGGATGTGTGAACTCGACTTACTTGCTGCCATGCTGCACGTGCGCCCAAGGTAGGAAAAGCGGGACCTCACGGCCTCGTTGGATTCGTGGATGGGGAGGTCTGACCCTCGGATTTAAGTTTGAACCGTTATGTTTTAAGTAGTGAGGAGGAGGTCCCAGCCACACGATTTGGAAAGGGAGGTCGTGGCCCTCCGATTTCCATATCTGGCCTACGTGGAAAAAAGGGACAGAGGGAGGTCCAAGGCGTTGGATTTCAATCAGCAGTGTCGCGAGACTCGGGAGGACTTTCAACATGCACATGGCCTTAAGAACATGAGGGAGGTCATAGCCTTAGGATTCAAATCAGGGCACACAACCAAAAAAGGACCGTCACGAGGCTTTGCGTGAAGCGAGGGAGGTCAAGACCTTTGGATTTTGATCAATGGTGGTGATCAAGGCAGGAGATCTGAGCCTCGTGCGTGGCGCAAAGGAGGTCTTGAGCTTATAGCAACACACAGGAGGTCATGGCCATTAGATTTAGATCTAAGAACGCAGCGACCTCACGTCTTGAGGAGATCGTCTTGCATAAGACAAGGAGGAGGTCGTGACCGTGGATTTTTAATCAGCGGTGCACAACTCGAGATAGGGGAGGTCTTGTCTGTTGGATATTTTGGCCAGGGAGGTCGTGGGCTGGATGCGATCCATGACTCACACCTCGTTTAAGTGGGAGGTTTGCTTAGTTTAGCAGTGTGAGGAGGTCATGGCCATGGATCTTGGATCCAAGAGCTCACGACCTCAACAAGGTGGGATGTCTAGTGGTTTGACGGTGCCCGTGGAGTTTTGAGATTTAACACACGGGGAGGTCATGACCAGTGGATCTTTGATCCAACGGCTATGACTGATGAGAGTGGAGAGAGGTCTTTCTTGGTGTTGACGACGCGGAGGAGATCGTGGCGGTTGGATGTAAATCCAGCGGCTGCGATTTGCTCAAATGGAGAAAGAGGTCGGCCGGGTGAGAAGTGGGTTAGGTTGGACCAGCTTTGCAAAGTGGCTAGCCAAGGAGCGATCTGAGTTTTGAATTCAGTTTTTATGACTAAAACTTAGCAGAATTATTTGAGATAGGAAATGAACTCCAAAATTCATGAAATTTTAACTGGAGCTTGCTGACAATGAGATTAACCTTGCATAAAATTTCCAGAGGTTATTATGCAATGCATTTTTCTCAGGAAATTCATGAAGGTTGTTCAAGGATTTGTTTTACCTCTGAAAAATATCAAACAAGTTTTACAACTTGTGATATTTTTTGAGAGAATCTATCGATTTTAGGACCAAGAAAATATTTTCCAAATGTTTGGCACAAGATTTAAGATAATTGGAAAATGAATTTGACTTTTGGTCAACAAAAGCTTTGTGTTTTTGGATTACACAACTCTTGGACAAGAATCACGAGGAGAGAGATTAGGGGTTTTCAAGATGTGAGAAAAAGTTTTAATTTCTACACATATATTATACTTGAACAAACCCTAATTATACATTTGGGATGTTACATTCCTACTCGAGATCGAAGGTAGGATTCTTAGCAAACCTTATCCTTCTCCATTCCGTGAGTCTAGATGTAATTCTTGGCATGGATTGGTTGTCTCGGCACATGGGACAAATCGATTGCGCCGAGAGCTCATCTCTCTATCTAGTCCCTCCGTGGCGGGTTAAACTTTTCATGAAGCTGCTAGGTCGCATCTCTTGGCGCAGGCGAAGCCCACTCTAGATATTAGCGAAGTCCCAGCAGTTTGTGACTTCGTTGATGTCTTTCATTGAATCTTCAAGGATGCCACCCGTTCAAGACCTTGAGTTTGTCATTGAGTTGGCTCTGGTACGCCCCTATCTCAAGGAGGCCTTATCGGATGCCACCGAGCGAGTTGGTAGAGTTGAAGAAGAAGCGGTTAAGTGAAATGCAAGAGAAGGGTTTCATCGGCCCTAGCTCATCTCCTTGGGGTTGTCCGGCAATCTTCGTAAAAGAAGGGCGATACTACTACGCATGTGCGTTGATTACCGCCCACTTAATGAAGTGACGGTGAGAACAAGTATCCATTGCCCGCGTTGGCGATCTCTTTGATCAATTAGCTTCGGAGCTCGAGTTTTCTCCAAGATTGATTTGAGAGTGGGATATCATCGAGTTAAATTCGACACGAGGATATTCAAAAACGGCGTTCTCTACTCGCTCTGACATGCGGAGTATACCGTCATGTCATTCGACAACCAATGCTCTGCCTTGTTCACGAACCTCATGAATTCGGTATTCATGGAGTATTTGGATAAGTTTGTTGTGGTCTTCATCGATGATATTCTTATCTACTCCAAGAACGATGAGAACATGCTTACGAGCATCTGAAAATTTGGTGTTAGGAAAATTGCGCATGAGCACCGGTTGTGCGTGAAGTTCGACAAGTGTGCATTACGGTTGAAGGAAGTGGCTTTCGAGGCCATGTTCTTTTCGGCGAGGAGGCATAGCCGTTGATCCTAACAAGGTCGTGATGTTCTTTCATGGAGTCGGCTGCTTGGGTCACGAAGTCTTGGAGTTTTCTTGGTTTAGCGGGATACTATAAATCGCTTTGTCGAGAACTTCTCTAAGATCAAATGCAGATAATGGAGTTGCTCAAGAAGGACAAAAAGTTCTTGTGGTCCGATGCTTGTGAGGAAAGTTTCCAAGTACTCAAGAAGTGGTTGACCACGGCTCCGTTCTCGTTCTTCCGATGTCCGCCAGACCCGATATCTATTGCGATGCTAAATGTCGAGGCCTCGGTTGTGTCCTTATGCAAGAAGGCAAGGTAGTGGCCTATGCATCAAAACAATTGAGACCTCATGAACTTAACTATCCTACCCATGATTTGGAGTTGGGCTGTGATTCATGCACTTAAGATTTGGCGACATTACCTGTCGGTAATCGTTGTGAAGTGTATTCGGATCACAAAAGCCTTAAGTATTGTTCACAACAACTGACACTGAACCTCGGGCAAAGGAGATGGTTGGAGTTGATCAAGGATTATGATATGGGTATTCACTACCATCAGGACAAGGCTAATGTAGATTCTGCCGATGCGGCTAATGCATAAGCGCATTGCAATGCCTTGTTGCTCAAGGAGCTTGACCCGCTCTTACGGAAGAATTTCAGCGTCTCAACGAGTTTAGTTGAGCATGGTTCCCTCATTGCCTTGGTTGTGCAACCAACCTTGGTGGATCGGATCAGAGTCCGCTCGGCGATCGGATGTTGGAGTGAGCCACATCAAGGAGAATGTCAAAACGGAACAACCAAGTGCTTTTAGAGGATGAGCATGGTGTTGTGAGGTTAGAACCGCCTTGTGGTTCCAAAGGACATGGAGTTGCGGAATTTGATCCTCCATGAAGCCCATGATTCGCCTTTATCCATTCATCCGGGGCCACAAAGATGTATCAAGATCTCCGCTTTGAGATTTTGGTGGACCCGAATGAAGAGAGGATGCGAAGATTCGTTCTTAGAGTCTGCGTGTGTAAATAAATGTCAAGGCGAGCATCGGCGTCAGCGAGGCCTTGACCTTTACTGTCTTGGGAATGGAAGTGGGATTCCATCGGCATGGACTTTATCACCCGTCTGCCCGAACACAAAGGGAAGGATTCCATTTGGGTGCGTCATTGATCGGTTGACTAAAGTAGCACATTTCTTGCCGGTCTTGGGCTAAGATTTACGTTGGTCAATTGGCGGACCTCTATGTTTCCATCATTATTGCTTGCATGGTGTGCCCAAGGCGATTGTCTCGGATCGTGGTTCTCTTTTCACCTCTACGCTTTTGGCATAGTTTGCAGAGGCCATGGGAACCCGTCTTACCTTTAGCACAGACATATCATCCCCAAAGCGATGGTCGGACCGAGAGGTCAACAAGTTTTGGAAGACATGCTTAGTGCTTGTGTCCTTTCCTATAGGAAGCATTGGGAGAAATACTTGCCATTAAGCAAGACCTTTCTATATAACAACGACTTCGAGCCGGTCTCGGCATGGCACCTTTCGAGGCCTTATGCGGGAGAAAGTGTAGAACCCGTTGAGCAGGTCGAGACGGTGAGAGACCTCTCTTTGGCGGACTCAATCAATGAGGCGGCGCCAAATCCGGCTTATTCGTGGCGTTTGCGCCAGACTCAATCCGAGCAAAAGAGCTATCACGGATCGCCGTCGGCGTGAGTTGCATTTGAGCCTAATGACTTTGTTTATCTCAAAGTCTCTCCTTTGAAGAGGCCATCAGCGTTTGGCGTCAAGGGCAAGTTAGCTCCTCGATATGTCGGTCCCTACGCGTTATCGAGAAAGAAGGGCTATTGCCTATAAGTTGGAGTTACCCGTTTGCATTTGAGGGTACATGATGTGTTCCATGTGTCCCGCTAAAGAAGTGCCTCCGTGTTCAGCGAAAGGCTCCGTTGGAAACTCTCGATGTCAACCCGATTTGACCTATCGCGAGCACCTGTTACGCATACTTTCGATGAGGCTGAATGAAGAACTAGGAATCGTTCCATTAAGTTCCTTAAAGTTCGTTGGTTGAACCATTAGAGGATGAGGCTACTTGGAAAGGGAAGATGCGTGCTGCGTCACGGACTATCCATCTTTCTTTACCGAGTGAGCCAAATCTCGGGGCGAGATTTACATGAGGGGAGATTTTGTAACATCCCAAATACCTAAGCAGTGTTTGTTCAAATATAATTAAATGTGTAGAAATTAAAACTTTTTCCCACATCTTGAAAACCCCTAAACTCTCATGTAATTCTTGTCCAAGAGATTGTGTAATCCAAAAACATAAGCTCTTGTTGACCAAAAGTCAAACTCATTTCCCAATTGTCACAAATCTTGTGCCAAACCCTTGGAGATATTTTTCCTTGGTCCTAGAAATGTTGTGGGACCCCTCTGAAAAATATCATGAGTTATAAAACTTGTTTGATAATTTTTGGAGGTAAAACAATTTCTTGAACAGCCTTCATGAATTTCCTGAGAAAAATGCATAGCATAATAACCTCTGGAAATTTTATGTAAGGTTAATCATGATGTCAGCAAGCTCCAGTTAAAATTTCATAAATTTTGGAGTTCAATTGCTATCTCAAATAATTCTGCAAAGTCTCAATTTGTTAAAAACTAAATTTAAAATGGTGCCTTTGTTCCTTGGGCTAGCCGCTTTGCAAAAGTTGGTCAACCAACCCACTCCGGGACTCATCGAGACCTCCCTTCCCGCCTTGATGAGGTCGCGGCCGTTGGTGATTTCCAGCGCCTCGATCTCCTCCGCGGTCAACACTGCAGGACCTGCCCACCTACATGAGGTCATTGCCCTTGGATCAAAATTCGATGGCCATGATCTCCCTTGTTATCAAACCTCAAAGTCCACTTTCCACCTTGGTGAGGTCATAGCCCTTGGATTAAGATCCAGCGCTCTGACCTCCAATTGATAAACCACTAAGGCATCCCACCTACATGAGGTCACGACCCTTGGATCAAAAATCCATGGCCATGACCTCCCCTTTGATTTTTAAACCTCAAAGACCTCCTTTGCACCTTGTTGAGGTCGTGGCCGTTGGATTCAATCAAAGCCCACGACCTCCTCCTCAAACATTCACGGTGAGGTCCTCCACCCATCGAGGTATTGTCTTTGTTGGATCAAAGATCTATGGCCATGACCTCCCTTCACTATCAAACCACTCAGAGCCTCCTCTCCACCTTGTTGAGGTCGTGGCAGTTGAGATTTAAATCAAAGGCCACGACCTCTGCTGCAAATCATCGCGACCCGAGACCTCCGCTTCAATTGTTGTGCGCCATTGGATCAAATCCAGCGACCCACAACCTCCAATGATATCAGGCGCACAAAACCTCCCCATCTCATGTTGTGCACCGTTGGATTAAAATCCACAGTCACGACCTCCTCCTAAACTTTGTCGCGTCGAGATCTCCAGCGCACATGAGGTGCGTAGCAGATTAGATCTAAATCTCACGGCCATGACCTCTCTTGTGCGTTCTTGGACGTCTAAGTCCTCCCTATACATTATGTGCCCTTAGATCTAAATCTAAAGGCCATGACCTCCACATCTTGAGGCTATAGCGTGCCCAAGCGTTCGATCCCCGGGAGGTCCTTAGATTGGATTTAGATCCAGCGCCTTGGACCTCTGTTCCCTTTCCTTTGTGCATCGGCGTTAAAAGAAATCGAAGAGCCGACGACCTCCCGTCCAAGATCGTGTGTGGTGGGACCTCCTCGATCACTTAAAACCTAACGGTTCTAAAATCACATCGATGGTTAGGACCTCCCGAAGTCTTATCCAACGGTCAAAATGATCTCCCTGTTCTTCTCCTTCCTCGGTCCGCATCGTGCTCACGAAGCAGGAGAAAAAGCGTGCTTATCCTTGTGTACCTTCAACGACTCTTTGCTAACCCGCATTAAATCTTTGGTCGACCTTCCGCCTCTCTAGTCGCACGCGGACACATCCCCATGTCGGCTCCACGTCTTGTCCAAGCCACGGACCGAGCCATGGGCTAAGCTCACATGAGCTTAACCCACTCATGTGCCACCTTATCAAATTATAAAACCCCCATTGGGTTCCTCCCTAGCTTCTTTGGCACACTTCCAAGCTTTAGCTTGCACATGTCTTTTGAGCTTTCTCTCCTTGCCCTCCTTTTTGGCGCCATTGTTGAAGCTTGGAGCCCTCGGTGCTTTCCATTGTTCTAGTGGCTCCCTCTTCAACTTCTTGCTCGTTTTGTGCTCCTGCGCTATACGGTGTTGACCCTAACCTTGTTTAGGTTGACATTTTAGGGAGGCCTCACTTGGGAGGCTGGAGCATTGGCCGTGGAGCAACCCCATCTTCTCCAACTCCGGTCCTCCCCTCCACGACCTCCTCAGCATCCTCTGGACCCCCAGGTAATCCCCCTGGTAGTCCCTAGGCTTGGCACCCGCTTGAATGTCATTGCAGAGCTCAAATCTTCTTTGCTTGTCTTTTTTGGCCGTGCTTGTCACCTTGGCCATCTCCGGTTCATGCGTTCAAATTCCGTCGCCCATGCGTCGAAAGAGTCCCATTGTGTGCGCAACACTATGCGCACACAATTAGTGCTATGGAATGTCGCCGGCAAGGTCTACATCGCCGGTGAGACCATTTCTTCGAGCTTCGGGTTTTTCTCCGGACGTGGCAGCAGCCGTGTCACCTTCGGACAAAGATCCTCCCCTTAATCGCCAATCATTGCTTAACCTTGGTAATCATGGGTTTAGCTTTTAATGCCTTTAATCTTGTCCCTTGCGGCGCATTTAAGACCTCGTGCCGGACCTCCTCGTTGTCGCGCATGCTTGCCAGCAGCAGCGTCGTGTCAGAATGCGGAGTCGTGGGCCGTCCATCTCGCCAGATCAGCGGTCCGACCTTCCTCTCATCCGCAGCGTGAGATCCAGCAAGCGCGGCGTGTGAGATCTTGAGGTCATAGCCGTTGGATCCAAGATCCGCAGCCGACCTCTATCTCCATGTGAGACGTCGCAGCGTTTCGGCTGGGAGGACAAGGACCGTGGGATCCAAGATCACGGCCCATGTCCTCTAGATCTCAGCAGCGCGTGTGCGCATTAGCGCTGGAAGGTCTTGAGCCGTTAGATTCAAAATCTATGGCTCATGTCCTCCAATCCGTTCTAGTCCTTAGGACCTCCGTGAGGTCTTAATTATAAAGCTGAAAAAGGTATGAACTTTAAAATTGCATAACTAATTCAATTTAAATCCAAATAGGGTGATTCAAATTTTGTTAGCTCTGGTTTGACCTGGGCTCCAATCTAAAAATGGTTATGAGCCCAGTTCAGCTCCAGAACATGGTTTTGCAAATAGGTTTTAAAACTAACTTTAAATGTACACTCAAAATAGTGTTTAACTTGTAAAATGCATAACTAATGCTCTGTAGATTATTTTTGAGTGAATCCAACTTTGTTGGGTTCCTCTATTGATGAACTTACTGTGAAAATTAGTTTTGAGCAGGTTGCTGTTGTCAAAAAGAATTCTTGTGCATTATAATTTTGTTCAAGTTCTTGTTTTTGAAAAATTATAGAAAATGCATAATAGCTCCAAATGAGGTGAACTCAATTGTGTTATTCATCTCATGAGGTGCTGGTTTTACTGTAAAAATCTCAGTATCACCACCCTTCTAGAAAATGTTGCCTAATAATTAAATTAGTGAATAGTGGCAGTTTGGTATTTTTAGGGCTGAGCAGATTTGTTTTGCTCATAACTTTTGCATTGAGAATCCAAATCAATTGGTTCTTGTTGCTAAATTCCCTAAAAATCATCCTCTTGCTGCTGTAGAAATTTCAGAGTATTTGGAGTTCGTTTGCTGTGTGTCTGTCATTTGTCGTTTTAAATCGTTCTTATCGATTGTTTTCGTCTTTTCGATTAGGTGTTGGCGAATGTGTTGATCCGTGGCGATCCTCAGCAACAATTTTACAGCAACAGTAAGGCAAGCAGTTTGATCATATCCCTCTATCGTCCCATTACTTTAAAGGTTAATATATTGTTTTACTTGTATGTATGCATGCTACTTTGTGTTAAAGTATCGTTAGCAAGCCTATAGTTGCATAATCTGTAGGTGTTTATCCTCTACTACCATGAGCCTAGGTTATTTGCTGTGGTTTGAGCTGGTTGGATGAGCTCTCACTTATTAGTTTTCGATTAAGCTGCTTAGACATGTAGTTATCGGTAGTAATGGCGATCATCGATTTAGTCGATGGTCTTGATCACACCTAAATAATTATTACTCCTTTATGTCCAGCACTTGTGCTTTGTTATTTAATAAGTCAAAATCTGAAAATAAAAGTTTGATTTGGACTTGGGCATATTGGATGGATGGTGTGGTTTTGGAATGTGGTAGTATGCGGGTCATTAGACCCGAGTTACTTGCGCCACCGTTCTGAGCATTATTAGCGTGCTAACCACGAGGGGATATGGGACCCCTCTTGACTAAGTACTTTGGGGGTGTTAATTATAAGCTTGGTCGGTTGGTATGTTTTACAAGAAAATGTGTGTGTGTGGTGTGGGAGGAGCATTAGCAGTCCGTTAGGCTGTCTAATGTGTCCTTATCCCGTGGAGTTCTTGCTCGTAATTAGCATCATCCATTGGAAATGTCTCGTGGACTTAGCCGTCTTTGGCATACCAAGGAAGTGTGCTAAATCATGTGGCGGTCTGGCGATGTGGGTACATTGGTACACCCTGGGGTTAAAACTATTGAATAGCCTCGTCCTAGGTTATGGACACGCTCGAAAGCGCCCAGTGAGAACTAGACTACAACCTTTAATTAAAACTTGACATGGGTGGTATGAATGGGTAATTCATGCTATTGTTGTAGTGGCTATTGGGTTAGTCACTTCGGGTTGTTCATGTGTTGTTATTATGTTATTATCATTGTTACTTCAACAATTAAAAATGCGCCAAATTGCTTTCAAATCTATTACATTATTGCAAATGAAAACTTGCTTTATGCTAAAAATGAGTCCAAAGCCTCATCCACTTAAATAAAGCTTGCATGTAGTTAAACTATAGTTACGTTATACTACGTCGGTCTTAAGTATATTTTGTACTCATTTGCTTTGCTTAACTTTGTTGCAGGAGGTAGAGCCCAAAGGCTTTACTTTTTGTGATTGTCTTGATGGTTGGGAAGCGACTAGCTTGGCGGTCGATCGATTGCCTTGTGGGTGAAAGCACCTTGGTTGGCTCTTTTAGGCCATCTCTATGGCACTTTTGCCATTGTTATCTTAGTAGTCTTGTTGTTATTTGGCGGTCGGCTCTCTTTTATAATAACTATCCTTTATGTATATTATTCGGTTTGTTGCTTGTTCTGTTCTATGTGTTGGAATAAATTGATGCAATCTTTGTAATGAGTTGTGTGTCTTGCATTCAGGAAGTACATATATCTCGAAACGCAGTTTATTTAGTTGATAATACTAGGGTCAATTGGATGACTAAGTATTATGAGCCTAATAAATCGGGGTCTCCCACTAAACAAACCGAACAATATATTTCAACCATCCTAACTCAAGCATGTGAATGCCGGAATAATTCAAGGACAACCTCAATGAATAGAGGGATAACTAAGCTACACATCACAAAATAGCGACATTAACAAAATAGCATGCAAGCAATTATCATTGCACTAACTTAGGCGGGGATCAAATATGATGCAAAAAGTTCAAATGATGCTTGCTATTGGAAGATTAGCTGCTCACTCTCGATGGCGTAGGAGTCAATATCGATAGCCTCGTGATCTAGAGATTTAACTATATCGATAAACACCAAAAATACTTCAAAAATCAAAGTGCTAAAATGCATGATTTTTCTACAGTAACTAAGTCAAGATTTTAGATGAATTTAGGTGAAATAATTATTCCATTTGGATTTAGTATGTGAGAGTTATAGCAGTTTGAAATTCAATTTGCTGGAAAATCCAAATTAAATACATTCGGTTACTGTTCATTTAATTTAATTATTTGAGCAAAATTTGTAGAACAATAGTGGGATAAAGGATTATATGGATAAATATAGAATATTAATACAAGTCCAAAACAGTTGAGTTTGCTTCAAATGGAGTTTCCATGCACTACTGAGGTGACTTTATACAACACATTGTCTACAACACATAGGCTATGTGTTGTAGCTGCCATATTTTTGTTGTCTGTGGCGGTTGTTGTGCTCATACTTGCTTGATTGATGAATTAAGTAGGTGAAGACTTCTTTGATGATGAGGAGGACCAAGTCAATTAAGTCGCCCTCCGACCAATCACACGTGGTGTAATGGATGGAGTCTATCATATGGGTTTTCTTCTTGTGTATTTTGCTCTCGATTCTTTGGAGCTTGTAAGCAACCCCTGTAATCAACCTTCTTTTGTTGTTAATAAAGCCTTTGGTGGATGTATATGTTATCACTTGTTTCTTGTGAGAACTAGCCATTGATCCTTGGGATGGTTGGGATCTGAGGATAGGAGGCAATTCTAAGCCCTCAATCTCACAGGTTTGGTTCCTGAGGACCTCCTCTCAAGATGTCCCAAGTGGTACTACCGGGTCCCTTGCGGTAGTCTGGGAGGGCATCATGGGGCTGGGAATGGTCTCGAGGTCCAATGACCTCCTCGGGTGGGACCCGGACCTTGAGTCCTCTGGGACCTCTTGAGAGGTCTAGGCGATACTCTTGGGATGCTCTCGGGATGTCTGGGGTTCCTAGTGGACTCGGGAGGTCGAAGGACCTCTGGAGTAGCCTGGCGGGTCACCACATGTATCTTTGTGAAGAGAGCTAGGCTGATCCTTGGGACAAGCTCAATTCTGCTAGTCCATGGGGTGATCCACGACCACCACGACCACCCTCGGGTCTAGTCGTGGGAGGTCTTTAGGGTGATCCTAGTGTAACGTCCCATTTTCTGGAGTTTTGAAAAGCTTTTAAAATTAGTAACCATTTGGTTTTTGGTGAGTTCAAAGCTTAACTTGAGTTTTCAAGAGCTTTAATTGATTAAACCAAACTTGAACTAATCTGTTGGTGCCTTACATTTGTTTCTTTGGAGTTTTCTCTTTCTCCCTCTTTACGCTTTGTGTGCCCTTGTGTTTGGCTTCTCCTTTCGAGACCTCTTTTGTGTGCAGATCTCTTCTCTCGTTCTCTCTCTCGGCAAACCTCCTTTGAGCTAGACCTTACCTTACTTTCGAGACCCCACCGTTGGTCTAAGTCCTCTCTTTTGAGTTTAGACCCATTCGGGTTATGTTCAAACCTCTTTGATCTTTGGACCTATTCCTTGCTTGTGCCTTTACATTTTGTTCCTTAGTCTTAGACACCTCCTCTTTGTTGGTTTGAATCTTTTTCTGTTTAGACCTCCCCTTGTTAGGATCTGGTAGATTAGGACCTCCTCTCCCTCAAAGATCTGGACACTCAGACCTCCA